>CM054123.1:107064322-107552555 GCA_028751855.1 Ambrosia trifida | reverse complement strand
ATGTTAAAAGGCAGAAAACATATGTTAACAGCGCTGTAACATATGTTAAAAAGCAGAAAACATATGTTAACAGCGCTGTTACAAAGTTTGCGTTGTTTATTTTTTTAAAAAATATTCGTTCGGCGTTTTTTTTATTTTTTTGGCCCAAAACGCTTAAAAACATGTATGTTACCTTGTGTATTTTTTTCAAAAAAAAAAAAACTTTTTTAAATGGTTTTTTGACGGGTTTTCGGAGTTTTCTTAACTCGAGTGGGTTTTCAAAATATCCACCCCCTATATATATATATATATATATATATATATATATATATATATATATATATATATATATATATATATATATAGGGGAAAGGGAAAAGAGAAACCCTCTAAAACGAGAAAACCCCCGGAAACCTAACTAGTGGACCACATTGCTCCACATCACCCTCTATTATTTTAATTAATAAGGGTAAAATAGTATTTTTATCCTTCCCCCTCTTTCCTAATTTGAATTTTCTCTCTCCCCCCCTCCTATATAAACAACTCCCTCTCTCTCTCCCCCCGCCGCCTTATATAACAATCATCATCGTCGTTCAGATCTTCGAAGAACCAGCCCAACCCTCTCCTCTTAACCGCCGCCTCATTGAAATCCTTCAAAGGGTTCGCCTTCAACGTCAATCTCAATCTATGGCTCAGATCTGGTTAAGGTGTCGATGATGTTTAATAGACCCCACTCCATCTTTGACAGCCGACGACAACAGAAAAGGTTCCGGCGATGATTCCGGCACCTGATCGGAACATCACCGGTGTGTTGAAAACGGTAGATGAAGCCAAATCTGAACAAAATACCGGCGGGCCTTCGGTGAAATCGGTAGCGGATCCTTCGGTGAAATCTTTCTAGGTCTCTTCTTCTTATTATTATTATTATTTACACAAATCGTATGCTATAATTCAGATTTAGTGTATGATTATGTTTTCTGATTTTGCAGCTACTCATGTGGATACTCATGAAATCGTTGCTGTCAAAATGGTAAGGATTATCTTGGTTTATGTTAGGGTTTTTGTTGTTATGTAATTGATTTGGTGATTTGAGTGTGTGATTGAGTTTTGGTGGTGATGTAATGCTAATTAGTATTGAAATTGGATACCACTTAAGGGGATGGCTTTTTTAAGCTAGGCACATAGTTTAAATTTTTTTATCGGATTGATTTTTCTGACATTAGTGTTTATGGTTCTTTGTTATCGCGAAAATTTTTTTTTGGGTTCTGTACCGGGTTGTTACAAGGTCCATCTAGTGGGCTTGTGAGTTATGTGGTGTTTTGTGTATAGGTGTTTCGTATGTAACAGCACCACTAAGCTGGTATATTTTGCATCTGTTTCGTATGTAACACCATAACTAATCATGTTTACACGTAGGTTTACATATTAATTAACCTTTTTTATATGCTATTAATATTAATATGTTTTTTTAATCAAAATTGGTGAATTTTAGTGTCTCTTAACGTATGCAACAATATGTCTGATTTGTTTTTTTTTACCAATATGTGCATGTTTGTATGAGTACTATAATGTGTGGAATGTATGTTTGCATCTGTTTCCTATATTTCGTCTGTTTTCGTATGTAACAACAGAACCAAGTTGGTATAAACTAGTTACCGATTTTTTTACCAGATACAAATGTTTGATTTTTTGCATATTATAGAGGAAGAATTAGGAAAAAACTCTTGAATGGAATGTCATTGATCATGGGATTAAATCTATGTTTGTGTCTGTTTCGTATGTAATAGCACCACTAAGTTGGTATAAATTAGTTTCTGTTTTTTTACCAGATACAAAGGTTTGATTTTTTGACTTTCATCAGTTACACGTGGATCAAATCTATGTTGCGTCTGTTTCGTATGTAACAGCAGAACTAAGTTGGTATAAATTAGCTTCTGATTTTTTTACCATATATTGATTAAAACAAAAGTCACTAATCATTGGATCAAATCTATGTTTGCGTCTGTTTCGTATGTAACAGCAGAACTAAGTTGCTATCAGTTTCGTATGTTTGATAATCTTGATAACTAAATGTATAAAACAATGTTTTTTGTATCAGTTTCGTATTTTTTTTGTAATCCAGTTGGTTAACATACGTTAAGCGGGGGGGGGGGGGGTGGGGGGGTCTTTTACATGTAAATTAATGATTTTTGTTTTATTTTTGCAGGTGAGCATATTTTTTGCATTAAAGATGAAGATGATTATCAAGAATGAAGTGTGGACAATTTTTTTTTGTTTATGATAGTTTTTTAGCATTTGTTGATTTGTAATGACCGTTTTGTTTGTTTTTAGCACCTTATAAGAAACAATTCTTTGTGTACATTTGAATGTTTTTTGATCTATAAAGTTTTTAATTGATTATATACAATCTATGTGTTTTAAACGTATGCAACAAAAATCACATATGAGACCAGAGTCTGTGCGAATTTTAACGTACGCAACACTGCATATGTTACATATGTAACATGACGTGCTGACAGATTTAGGACCATGGTCACAAAAGTATGAGAGAAATGATGTGACATGTGTGGGGTCCACTTGTCATATGTGCTTTTTCAGAAAAATGGCATTTGACCATTGTGCCCTTTTTTTGTCCTTTACCTTAATAAATATATTAAAATAATATAGAATGAATCTAGACCATTGATCACTTTAGATCAATGGTCTAGATTGGGTTTACAAGGTTTACTCATTTTGAGTGGGTTTTTATTTTAACCATCCCCTATATATATATATATATATATATATATATATATATATATATATCTTCTCTTTATTCATTTGTACAGTCATATTATTTTTTTTTTTAACAGCAAATTTCTACTACTTATGGGACTTGAACCTAAGACCTCCCTCTTAAGTGTTCCTAGAGCTTTGCTTCTACCATTGGGCCACCAACCCCAATGGCTGTTCAGTCATATTATTGTTTCGTCTCTTTTCTCTGTATTATTAGGGTTTCTAGTCGAGTCTGTCATCGTCTTCTTCAGTGATTTAGATAATCACTGTAAGTCTGTTTGTGTATTGTTTTCCTTAGGGTAGTGATAACTGATCTAAACAATCAGTAGTCATAATCTTTGTATTGTTTCTGGATTCTTCGATTTGTTGAATCCTGGGTAAATTGGGGGGAACAGTTTTGGGTGGTTTAAATAAGATTTTGTCACGTTTTTGTCGCCTACATCTTGTGTTCTTGGTTTTGAGTTTATGTTGGCTCAGTTATTTGTTTGTTGAGATCATTGAAACCCTAAAATTCTACAATGGTCAATACCTTATTCCCGAGCCAGGCCCGGTCTCTACCTGATCATACCCGTGCCCTATAACTGTGGGCTGGGACCACACATCTTTGAAAAGAACCAAGTTCTGTGCATCTCTAGTGGTAAGGCACCCACTAAAAAAAAACCACTAAAAGCACATCAGTGTTGATAAATATCCATGGTAATCAAATATAATTATGCCTCGCGTTATTTCTGTAGCCATGGGTGAAGCTTAAGTAGGGCCAGAGGTACCCGGCCCTCGTAGGTTTTTGGCTCCGTAATGTAAATTTCTTCATTTTCGTTTGAAAATTTTGTATACAGTGAGTCCAACTGGTTACCACTGGTTTGAAAGAAAATTGGCTTCGTGACTTCCGGCCCCACCGTTTAAAAGTTCAAGTTCTATCACTGCGTAGTCCCGTCAAGCCGATGATTTCATCACTCTTAAGTGGTACTAAAATCAGCGCAATTTAGGAAATTTCCTTAGAGCATCCGGAGTGGGGGCGGGAGAGGGGCGGGAAGGGGGGGGACACCGCCGCCATACCGGCAGGGGGAGGTCACTGGCGTGGGGGAGAGGTGCTTTACACGTGGCAGCTTTTTATTGGATGGGGCTTGCTTTTTAACGGGGGGGAGGTCGGGCGACTCTTCGAGTTCAAACGATATGTTTGATCAACTCGCTTTGGATGACTTGGGCGAAGGTGCCGCAGAGTTGTTAATGGCGAGCGTTCAGAAAGTCGTTAAAGCTATAGCGGACGACGAAGGGACCTCCGAACCACCCAAGCGTAGAAAGTATATAGTTCGTGAACGTGGAACCGCAAATGAGTCATTGGTACGTGATTACTTCTCACCCGAATCAACATTCGATGAAAAAAGTTTTAGGCGGCGTTTTCGTATGAGTCGTAATTTATTTTTAAGAATAACAAATGATTTAGAAAATAATTATGAATACTTCAAACAAAGGCCCGATACACGTGGTCAGATGGGATTTACCCGCGATGCAAAAGGTCACAGCCGCGCTTAGATACTTGGCTTACGGAACCAGTTCCGACATAATGGATGACTATCTAAAGATGGCCGAGCGAACGGCTAGAGAAAGTACTCAGTTTTTTTGTGAGGGCGTAATTGATTTATACTTAAAAAGATATTTGAGAAAACCAACATTTAGTGACGTCCACCAACTTTTAGAGTTTCACGAAGAAAAACATGGTTTTCCCGGTATGCTCGGGAGTATAGATTGTATGAAATGGGAGTGGGAACTTTGTCCAACTGAGTGGCAAGGTCAACACGCTAGCGGTTTTCATAAAAAGCCGTGTATGATGCTTGAAGCGGTTGCGTCACAAGATCTTTGGATTTGGCATGCGTTTTTTGGTGTGCCCGGTTCGTTGAACGATAGGACTGTTCTTAATCAATCCCCAATCTTCAACGATCTTATAAACGATGTTGCACCAAAAGGAACTTTTTTCTTAAACGAGGTAGAATACAAGTACGGGTATCTTCTAGCAGATGGAATTTACCCTGATTGGGCCGTGTTCGTAAAATCGTTTACACGGAGGACTACGTTAGACCCTAGAGAAAAAAGTTTAACAAAGCTCAAATGGCTGCACGGAAAGATGTTGAGCGTGCTTTTGGTGTGTTGAAAAAAAGATGGCGCGTTTTGGCCCAACCCTGCCGACTGTGGGAAAAAACGCACGAAATGTGATGTACGCATGCATAATTTTACATAACATGATTTTGGAGGATGAAGGACGTGCAATATGCGAGTATTTTGGTGAGGAACGCAGTAAAGTCAAGAAAACAGTACGGATGAAGAAAGAAACGTCAACAACTCTGAAATCAAGAATAGCCAAACACATCACAACCTTCGAGCGGATCTGGTTGATCATATTTGGAGTATACCAAGAGATTACGCATCTGATGATAACGATAGCGATAACTGAAGTGCATTTATGTTTTTAAAATTTCATGTATTTTTTGTTTGTTAGTCTTTTTTTTTATTTACTTTGTAGTTTATTAGATGAATTAATATTATGTTTTTTTTTTTTAAATTGTGTTTTTATATTTATTAAAAAAGAAAATTAAAAACAAAAAAAAAAAAGAAATGTCACATGTCACTTCCCCCCCCCCCTCCCTCTTCCACTCCCCACAAATATTCCCCCCCCCCCCCCCCACAAGGGTCCCACAAGTGCCACATGGCACTTTATCCCCCTCCCCCTCCCCCCCCCCCCCCCCCCCACTCCGGATAGTCTTACGCTACGTGGAGTCGTGGGCTTCAGTAGTGAGTCGTGGGCTTCATGTTAGCCCAATATAAATATAAATCTCTATAAATATAAATCTTGTATTCTACGAGTTCATCAAATTTGATTGACTGTTATTTACTCTTAACATATAACCAGTTATGACGGGGGCGTAAAACCGTGTTAGATGGCATCATTGTAACACCACCGTCATCAACCATCAACACCAGAAAAGTTCATAAAAATAAATAAAAAGGGAGAAATAACACTAAACGAAAAGCAGACGTAAAATCGTAGAACCCCGCACCCTTATTGCGTCATGCTAATAACGTGAAAGATTGAGAGCTTTGGGTTAAAGTAAAAAAGCTTGGTGTTAAATTGTAAAAGATTGAGAGCTTTGGGTTAAAAGTAAAAAAATCAAAATGATTACATTGCAAAAAATGAAAAGTTTGGGGTTAAAAGTAAAAAAAAAAAAACAATTTAAGATGCTACATTGCAAAAAATAAAAACATTGTGGTTAAAAAAAATCATTTTTTTTTAAAACTCAACATACATAGGGTACAACCCCTATATGCATGAAATGTTTGCTAAATTTTTTATTTTTTTAAAGTAAATGTTTGCTAATTAGAGTATTTTAAATTTAGATACTTTTTATATAAACATTAACTTATATTATTAGAAATTTACTTAATATTACTTGATAGAATTACATTGAAATATAAAACTAGATTAGCTATCTATTGCAGTCGATTCGTTTTGATCAGTTTTTATTAACGTATTTCATTCAATTCGGTTTTGATCAATTTTGTTTGACCTATTTCATATAATTCATTCATTTTTGCCCTTCATTAAACAAAAATCCTGAATCCTGAATCCGTCATTAGGCTATATGGTGTGCATGCAGGGAAGTGAATCGGGGAGGTGACATGGCGCGTGCCCCGATCGGGAACACCGCCCCCCCCCCCCCCCCCCGAAAAAATTGGGGGAAATCGGGGAAATATGCCCGTTTGAACCGAAGGCTGTGATTGGTTGATATTTTTTGAACGTTGGGTTGTGGGGTCCATGGCATATAGCCGTTTGAAATTAAAAAAAATAATTAAAACTTTTACCTATATATATAAACCTTCAATCTAAACACAATTTAACAAAAAAATAAAACCTTCCATCAACACAACCATACCCACAACTATAATTTTCCATCTCCACAAAATTTATAAAAATTCAATTTGTTACCATGAGTTCGTCGGAGGAGGAGGAACAAAATGTGATAAACTTTTACGTTGGCGCAATGATGGAAACGGCAAAACTTATAGCCGAGTTGGAAGACGAAAGCGATAGTGAAGCGTCTTCGGTACCATTGACACGGAGCGCGGCGCTTGATAGAGATCGTGAGGGTATGTTTTTATTTTTTTTGTTAAAATGTTTTATTTTTTTTGTTAAAATTGTTTATTTTTTTTTGTTAAAATGTTTTATTTTTTTTGTTGATATGTTTTATATTTTTTGTTAATATGTTTTATTTTTTTTAAAGGTGCACACGAACGTTTGGTGGCCGATTATTTTGACGAAAACTGTGTTTACACGGACGAACAGTTTAAACGTCGTTTCCGAATGAGTAGAAGATTGTTCGAACGAATTGCCGATGATTTTGCTAATTATGATGAATTTTTTACACTACGATACGATGGTAGAGGGAAACGGGGTTTTACGACCCTACAGAAATGCACGTCTGCAATTCGTCAATTAGCATACGGCACTGCGAGTGATTCATGGGATGAGTATTTAAGGATGTCTGATAGAATGAGTCGGGAATGTTTTTACCAGTTTTGCGAAGATGTTGTGAAGTTATATAGCAAGGTTTATATGCGTACGCCAAGAAAAAGCGACATCGAAAAACTCTACGCGCACCATGCAGAGAAACACGGCTTTCCTGGCATGCTAGGAAGTCTTGATTGTACGCATTGGCCATGGCGTAATTGCCCCACCGCATGGAAAGGTCAATTTACTCGGGGTGACGTAGGAGAACCATCACTTATTCTTGAAACCGCTTGCTCACAAGATCTTTGGATTTGGCATGCTTTTTTTGGCGTTGCAGGTTCGTGTAACGACTTAAATGTTCTTGCAAGATCTCATATTTTTGACCCCATGATTAGAGGCACCGGCCCTGATGATTCTTTTTTGGCTCAATGGCGTAAAATATAAGCATGGGTATTATTTATGTGACGGCATATACCCAAGCTGGGCGTCTGTTGTGAAGACAATATTGAATTCTTCAGATGACAAAAGGAAAAAGTTTTCGAAGTGTCAAGAAGCAGCAAGGAAAGACGTCGAACGATTATATGGTGTGATCAAGGCGAAGTGGCATATAATAGAACGACCAGCACGTGCATTCCATCCACAAAGATTGAGATACATTATGTACGCGTGTTTGATACTTCATAACATGATAATTGAAGACGAAGGTCGTGCGATATGCGTTTACGATCCGAATGAGATTGAAGAAGTGCTCGAGCCAGTTGACGAGGGACAACAAGAATCAAACACGTGGGCGTTACACGATGCCACTATGAATGGAAACCTTGTTTCGGATCTCGTTGATCACATTTGGAATAATTTTCGTGTCGACGACAATGACGAGTAGTTTTTTCTAGTTTTTTTTTAATGAACTTTAGTTTGTAATTTTTATTATTTTGTGACTTTAGTTTGTATGTTTTTTAATTTTATGAAATTTCGGTTTTTTTTATTAGTTACGTTTTTTTTTACGTTTTTTTTTATTATTTACGGTTTTTATTTTTATTTTATTTTAATAAAAAAATAATTATGAAATATAAAATATATAATTAAAAAAAAGGAAAAAGAATAAAAAAAAGAAGGGGGAATGGGGGAGTTGGGGGAAACCATTTCCAAAGTTTGGGGGAGAAAATGGGGGAAATGACATGGCGCTGATGTGGCAGTTGGGGGAGTTGGGGGAATGGGGGGCACACCATATAGTCTTACTCATATAAGTGTGAATAAGTGTGAATATGTTAGGGAAAAAAATTGTAAATACTTTTTCATGTACCAAGATTTTTGCAAGTGTCTAGACTTTAAGATGCTTTTAATTGTTGTCATAGGAATATCCCAATGCTGAGTTCGGCTAAGACTATAAGGAGTGGAGGGGAGAAAGAGGAGGGTGAAGTGGCATGTGGATTTTATAAAAATAGGAGAGTGTGGGTTTGGGTAAAAGAGTATATGGTTGTATATATATATAAAGATTTTTCAATTTTTTTTAACCGTTGCCTAACGGATAGTTTGATTTTTTTTTTATTTTTTATTTTATTAATCAACGGTTATATAGCTAGACCCAATCAAAAATTGACACCTGGCCTTCCTCCCCTCCCCCACGCCAGTCCTCCTCTCCCCGCCCCACCCTCCACGCCACCACGGGGCGGTGTTCTCGCCTGTGGACGCCTTCCCCGCCCTCCTCTCCCGCCCCACTCCCTCCACTCTAATGGTAAAAAAGGTTGCAATGGCAGTACGGACAAGAACAGATCTTATGCCTTGTTTGGCCCGTTATGCCACACAATCACACATCATGTAGCCGGATCAAATTTTTGATCCCGACAAAATCAGTTAGTTTTTAAACAATTAATATGATTTAGATGATTCAGGCTGACGTGTTGATATCTTATATAATATATCATACATACATGTCCTTACAAAACTTGGGATGCACGGAATTGTTACTAGTAAAACCTCTTTGATCTTAGCGAATAACAATGATTCTATCAATCGACGTGGAAATTAGATGAAGGTTGGGACGTAACTTCTTTGAAAAGAAACTTGTAATTATGAGGTAATTTCTTGTTGTTCGTAATATTTATAGACAGCTAAAGCACCATAAAGAATACCAACCCGTCACTATCATATTTTTGAACCCCCAATTTAAACACTCGGTAGATTGGATATTTAAAATTCAATATTTCCTGAACTCTCTCCCTCAAAGTTAAATAAATCGAACTCCTAAATATAATTTAGGAATCTTTATTGCCTTTGAGGGAAGAGTTCCGAATACGTTGGCTTTTATGTTGATTACTCTTTGCTTGATCGATGCAACACAATATGCCTTGTCATGAGATCGTTTACTGATCGGCATCAAGTAAGTATAGTAATTATTTTTAAAGGATCGTCATCTTGACAAATAAGTATAACATTTGTCATACCCTTGCATTGCAGGGTATGCAATGTAGAAGTTTTAGTTGGCCGAGAGCATATCTTTACTAAAAACGATTTTTGTAAAAAAAAAAAAAAAAAAATAGTTTAAGACTATTTTATCAAATTTATCGGTCAATTTTTTGTTTCACAAGTTACAAATAAAACCGATGTTTTATGGAAGTAAAATGAATGTTTAGGGAAATCGAAAATATATTTTAAGGTTATTTATTTATTTATTTATTTATTTATTTATTTATTTATTTGAACACGTGTATTAATAATACTTCATTCATATAAATAACTCATTACCATGTTGGACGTGCGCATTCCACGAATCATAGCCATTCATCTCGGAATATTAATGCAGACTACGCGAACTATGCCTGGAAACACGTACGTGGCATTCTCTTATTGGTCCATTTCCACTCCAACCGATATCATTGGTTAAAAGAACTTGTCGTAACCCCTCTTGAGATCCATATATGTATTCAATATTCACAACAAACTAGAGGCACTGTTTCTACGTCTTTTATTCGAATAATTCATATCATAAGATTTTGTATCGTTTGATTATGGAAGAATGCAAACGCAAAATGTGTTGTTTGCAGTTCTTTTGTATGATTTTGATCGGTTTGTTCGCGGTGGAGATATACGCGTCATCCGGCATTGTGAGTGTGTGTTTTTATTTCGTGTTATGAGCAGATCCAGTGGCGGACATAGGAATTTTTTATAGGGGTGCATGATGGGGGGCTTAAATAAAATTTTATGGGGTGATAAGGATTTTAACGTATAAATAACACTATTTTTTTTCATGGAGGGTGGTTGAGCGCATGGTTATATATGCTATGGGTCCGCCATTGATCAGGTCATGTGTTCTATATTTTATGGAAGATTTTGTTTTGTTTTCGGTTTTCAGGTATTTTATGAGTCGTTTGATGAATCGTTTGAGGAGAGTTGGACTGTGTCCGAGAAAGAAGACTATTTAGGTGAGATCTTTTTGGATCTAAATCATCAATTCTTATTCTACTTTTTCATGTATTGATTTGATTGTGTGTTTGTGTATCGCTTTAATCATATAAATACATTTGCATGAGACTAATTTTCGTGATTCTAATGATTCTACAAGATGCTCTAAGATATGATTTATGATTTTAGAAGTGCCAAATCTTTGAATTTGCCTCTTAAATCACGAAAACATACATTTTTGACGTAGGAAATTAACAAAATAAACTTGACGTTTTTTTAAATTACGAAAATACGCTTTGACTTTTTCTTGTTCTTTTTATAATCCCAACAATTTTTACCACTCACACACTCACATGTGTGACTAATCAGATTAGACCCTCAGTTAAAATCTCCCTCCCCTGAGTGAAATCTTATGGGCCACTTGTGAATCTTCTACGTCACTTTAATTAAATTGTAATAATAGTCATTTTTTAGTTTCTGGGCCACTAGCGTAACAGTGTGGATCCGTTGCACCAAAGGATCCAATTTGCTATACGCCAATGGCCCAAAAGACATTTGTCGCACTCTGGCTGAACAATAATTTTAAAATTCAAGACTATTTTGTTCATTTCCTCGGTCAAAATGTATACTTTCATCTTATTCCCCCCCCCCCCCCCCCCCCCCCCCCCTTCTTTCATTGATAGCTCAAATTAAAATGTGTACAATTGTCATCAATCATCATGCATACCATTAAGTGTCTTGATCAGCATGTGGCTAAATGTTGCTAATCAGGTGTATGGAACCACTCTAAGAGCCAAGGCCATGATGATTATGGCCTTCTGGTCAGCGAGCAGGCGCGAAAATACGCAATTGTGAAAGAGCTAAACAAGCCTATGGACCTTAACGATGGCACAGTTGTTCTACAGTTCGAAAATCGCCTTCAAAATGGTCTTGAATGTGGCGGCGCATACTTAAAGTATCTTCGGCCACAGGAAGCCGGTTGGACACCTAAAGCATTCGACAACAAATCGCCTTATTCAATCATGTTTGGCCCTGATAAATGTGGTGGCACAAACAAGGTCCATTTTATTATAAACCATAAGAACCCAAAAACCGGAAAGTATGTTGAACACCATCTCGTTTCGCCTCCTTTAGTCCCTTCGGACAAAATGAGCCATGTGTATACCGCGATATTGAAGCCTGATAATGAAGTTAGTGTATTGATAGATGGAGTTGAAAGAAAGAAGGCTAGTTTTATTTCAGCTGAAGATTTTAGCCCATCTTTAATCCCTCCAAAGACCATACCTGACCCGGATGATAAAAAGCCGGAAGATTGGGACGATGTTAAGACCATCCCTGATCCGGATGCAAAAAAGCCCGATGATTGGGATGAAAACGCGCCAATGGAAATTTTGGACGAAGAAGCTGAGAAGCCTGAAGGATGGTTAGATGATGAGCCAGAAGAGATTGATGATCCGGAAGCAGTAAAGCCGGAAGATTGGGACGATGAGGAGGACGGCGAATGGGAAGCTCCAAAGATTGATAACCCGAAATGTGAGGCTGCACCGGGTTGTGGTGAGTGGAAGCGGCCCATGAAAAGGAACCCTGAGTATAAAGGTAAATGGTATGCTCCACTTATTGATAATCCTAACTACATGGGCATTTGGAAGCCTCGTGAGATTGCGAACGAAGAGTACTTTGAACTTGATAAGCCAAACTTGGAGCCTGTTGCCGCCGTTGGTATTGAGATATGGACTATGCAAGATGGTATATTGTTTGATAATATTTTGATAGCTAGTGATGAAAAGACTGCAGAATCGATTAGGGATGCGACGTGGAAGCCGAAGTATTTAGTCGAAAAGGCGCATCAAAGAGAATTAGAACAAGCAGCTAGTATTGATGGCCTCACTGGTATTCAGGTATATTGATTCATTTGTCACCTTAAAAATATCTTTTATAAATGATATTTTTCATGGATTTTAATAAATTTGGTTATAAGTTGCAGAAATCTGTGTTCGATATCCTTTACAAGATTGCGGAACTACCTATCTTGGGTGATCACAAGATGAAGGTTGTGGTAAGTTATCAGTGTCGTTATGGTTTAAGGTTTAGGGTTTAGGGTTTAGTGTCGTTGGTAACTAAAATTTAACTTTCTATTCGTGTAGGAACTTATCGAAGAGGCGGAGAAAAAACCAACCATTATAGTTGGAATCATAGTGTCTCTTGCAGTTGTTATTGTTAGTCCCTTATTAAAGATCTTGTTAGCCATCAAGAAGAAGCAAGTGAGTAACAATTAGCAAATCATTTAATGAATAATACTTATTTTATATAAAAAGCTATAGTAACTTATGGTATTTACTATCAGGTAAAGGGAAATGTGGCACCAAAGAAGGATGTGGGAAAGCCTACAACCACAGAGGTAGGGGAGGATGCAGGCGCGCCTAGGAAGAAGAACACAAGGCGCGACGGATAAGCATATGAGAACGATCAGTTTCGCTTGTGGTAGAATCCAGGATTTAGTTTTGGCTCAAGATTTAATCGATTTTGTTAGTTGTTTTCGCTGTTTAACTTCTAGACAAATTCATGAGGTTTTTTTGAGGAATAAGAGTTGGACCGAGTAGTCATTTGTAGAGGGCTCTCAAGCTCGTATGAGTGGTCTTTTGCGATACTCGTGAGTTGTGACTTGCGCTATACGTAGAAATAAAATCGATACTTAACGTGGGTTTCTCTCGCTGTCTTATAGAGTCATGTCTATGCCACCCGTTTTAGAATACAAATTAGGGATGTGAATTTCTAACACGACACAAACCTAACATGAAATTCATGGGTTTAAGTTTAGTATAAACAGGTTTGGGTCAGTTTTAGGTTGAACCCATTTAGCTAAATGGGTCAAGTTGGTGTCAACACAATGGGTTCACAGGTTGACCCGTTTAACCCATTAACTCATTTATTTTTATTTTCAAAATGTGTTTTGTGTTAAAATTAACTAGAAAGTTGACAATCAACAATGTAAGCTGGTAAGGACCATCAATGTTATGAAAATACAACCATTAGCCTTACTAGTGAATACTTTTTTAAACCATCGGGACCAATTGTGTAATTTTGAAACTATAAGAATCAACTGTACAATATTTGCAAGCTACATGAATGAAACGTGTTATTAACTCCAAATTATTATGTCCAAAGGTTCACTATGGATGTAATGAGGGGTAATTTTGAAACTATAAGAATCAAATGTGCAATATTTGCAAGCTACATGGATGAAACGTGTTATTAACTCCAAATTATTATGTCCTAGAGGTTCAGTATGGATGTAAATGAGGTGAGTCTGGCTATCGAGCTTAATGGAACTCGAGCTCACTCATGTAATTTTAAAATGTTTACATACTATTGATGATATGTCATTATTTATTTATTTATTATTATTTTGTACAAATATTCTATGTAGTTTACCCTAAGTCACACCTTTATATGACAATTTGTTTTCTTTTTTGCAAAGGGTTTGATTTGTTAGAACTATAACACACTAACTTTGGTAAAAAAAAAAAAAAAAAAAAAAAAAAAAAAAAAAAAAAAAAAAAAAAAAAACTAGATGTTAATTTTACACAACACAAATTACATTGCACCCAAAGAGTACAAATCAATCAGATTGCTACTATCGGGCTATGGACTTTTATGATAGTATATAAACTAGTTTATCAAGACCGGCTTGTTGCAACGGGGCTACCAGTGGGTTTGACTCAGATTGGACAACCAGTGTCATAGCTGCAAGGTTTTGCCATGCCAAAACAACAGTTTATGGCAAAGTCGTAAAGGGAGTTCGATAACCACATCAACCGATAACATAGCCGCTCAAAAGAAACCACAGCAATGCTCAAAGATCTGTGGTGTAAACACAAAAGCATAAAAAGCAACTTGTCACACCGGACACTGGTCACAACAATGGCTGCAATTAATGCCACACCAAGATGACCTCTTCACCTAAACATCAACCCACATAAAGTCATAAACCGTAACCAACGTATCACTGCAATACTCAGAATCGTAGTCTCAAATGAGAACAATCTCATCATCTTCAACTGAAAATAAAACCAAATCCCTGAGTCAAATACATTCGATTTAGAGACCAGAAACAGAATAGGGCTTACAGCCAACGCTACCAGGGACGGCCTCGAACGGTTCCCAACAACGATGATGTCAACGTTAACGTCACATATGAGACTCATTTTCATCTACCTTCAAAAACAGAAACCCTATATAATTAATCGCAGAAGGGGGTGTGAAGTTGGCGACGATCAGCCAGATCTCCAACAATCCGCCATATCTCAGCACCAATAGACTAGATCTCGCCATCAAAGCCTCCAATGACACAAGCATCTTCATAGACCCCCAACAAAGACATTCAAGGGTCACCGACCAGATCACGACAATGATCAGCCAGATCTCTCAACAGACTTGAGAATGGAAGTACAGTAAACTTAAAAAGTAACGCCTGCAAAGGAATTGAGGTGCGAATGGAAATACATAAACTTAAACAGTAAACTTATATCACAAACAAACATCCGCTTATTGTCTGTTATACTAACACCATCACTGCTCACCTTATTAAGTCTATAAATTAAACTACAATCACAAAACAAAAAAAAAACAAAATTGTCCTCTACCGAATATAAAATTAAAGCCTGAAAGGTGGTAAAACCTCCCAAAACAAAAAAAAAAAACATGAGCTTTCTATTTTTTGCAGCATATATATATCTCTCTCTCCCTCTCTCTTTCTCTCTTTGTAATCATCTCGAGCTGCAAGGCGAACTTAACGTTTTCCAGCACCGGCTTTCTTAGCACCGGGCAGAGGGTTTTCCTCATCATCAGACTCGATATCACCATACTCCCACATCCCCAGCCTTTTGGTACGCGCTTCTTCCTGGTACTTCTCTAATTCATCTAGCATTTGTTGCCTGTCTTTTGGCTCCCATCTCCTCCGTTTCTCCAATCTTGCTACTCCTCCCTGAACCATGTTCATATTTAGGTTTATAAAATATATTACTAGTGGAAGAATAAAATTATGTAAATCATATTTGACCCTATAAAAAGTTACAAAATTTCAAACATAAAATGTTTTAGGTGAAACTGTCCCAAAAGAAATGCCATTTTGACTTATTACCCAACCCGCCCATTTGTCCACCTCTAATCAGGATGGATACAAACATACTAACCTTGAGCATGATAGCGTTAATACTGGTGTCCGATCCCTCATCGACCAAAGTTACCAAGAGAATATTTCCAGTTCCTTGACCTTTGACTTTTCCTCCAGAAGTATCTCTCTCCTCAATTACTGCCTTAAATTCCTTTGGCTCATTAAGTGTATGTTCACTTAAATGCATAGCTGCCTCATGCCCATAATCCTCCTCCAAAGTAGGTACCTTTAAGTATGCCAGCTGGCAAAGTTGAGCCAGTCCAGGTGCGGAGGATACAGATGAATCTAGAGGACGTAACTGGTTGTATGTAACAGTTTCTTGATTTCCATAATCAATGTAGAACACTTCAAATTTGTCTTTGGTTGTTTGAACAGCGCCACGTGGTCCAGTCACAACCTACCAAATTAACGAAAGAAACAAGGATCAAAATCATAAGACATGGTTGCAAAGTAGAGGTGGAAAATTGGGCAGGAAGGGTGATATGGGCAAACAGCCGAATGAGTTAAGTTAAATAGTTAATTGTCAGTCGAGGTTAGCTTGACTGGAGAAGCTTCTTATAGCCTAAAGTGTGGACTAGTAACTTTAATTGGTCGACAAGTCTCCTTTATAACTAAATTCATAAATTTTGGTCATTTAACCCCTTTGATAGAAAATAGAACCCAATGTAACAAATTCATAAGTGACTTGATCAAAATAAAAAAAAAACTAAAGTCTCACCATGGCTCGGTTCCATGAGTTATCTGCACTAAACTGTGCAAGGACGAGATCACCCTTCTTTGGATTAAATGCACCAATCACGGGTGCTTCTTTGAGATTTAATGAAGCAAGTTGCTGTTGGATGGAAGCAACTTTCTGATCTGCAACAGCCTGGACATAGAACTTGCCTCCACTAAGAACTTCGGTCACCACTGCCTGTAAGAACGCAACTAATGCAATTAGCACATCATGCATATTAGTCTTGGGTAAATAAATGATTATAATAATACTGAGACCTTAAACTCTTCTTTCTGTTTTTTATCATTGGTTGCACCATTAGAAACTTCCTCTCCTTCAACATAGTTTTCCCATATCTGCAAAAAAAAAACCTTCAATCAGAGATAATACCACAATCTAGTTTAAATTATTCAATATATGCTTTTAAAACCAAATTTCTTGCCTTTAATTTTTGCTTCTTGGCAGACAGCTCAGCCTGAGCAAGAAGGTGAGCATCTGGAATCCTATCAGCACCAAACCCTGTCTGAAGTCTGGCAAGACCAGCTTCTAAAAGGGTGATCCCGACATTGGTTTTTGATTCCCACAAGGATCCTATAAAGGTACCTGTTCTATCAACCGTTTCTACTTCAATCTGAACACATAAAAAATAAATATTTTTAACAGTTAATGAAGAAGTGATAAGCATTAATCATAGAGGTAACAAAAGGAATATTACCTCTACATCTCTCTGCATAATCTTTCGTCTCATAAGTGAAATTGCATCATTGGAGTAGGGCTCGTCACGACCAGGGCATCTGACACCAGATAATGAGAAAGCAATGCTGCATGTTTCTTTTGGGACAAAAAGTTTAAACCTGTGACCACTAAGAACGTATTCAACGACAGCTGTCATCCTCCTGTTACGTTGCAGAAATGGGAGGAAATCTTTGGCTTTCTTGGCTGAGGTCTGGAAAAAGAACAAAAAAAAGATGTCAAGATCTCACTCTCACATACACTGATCATTATAAAAAATGTACTTGAGAGTTTCTAACCGTCAAGAGATCTGTGACATGCATGCTTGGAGGATCTTTAGCAGAATGAATTCCTTTTTTACCAGCAGTAGCACGAGATTCAGCTGCAAGAAGATTCTCATAGTAATTTGATCTTTCTTCAAAGTCTCTGTGTCTAATGACAGTGCCAAACCCACGAGCAATGATGAGCTCAGCAATATTTACACCTGGCTGCTGAGTTGCTGATGTCGGGGTAGTAGTTGAGCGGACATCTTCACTTTCCTTCCCTTGAGATAACAGGAAGACTGACCCAAAGCCCATTACCCGTGAATCTGCAGGGGCAGCAGGAGCGGCTGATCCATCCGCAAGAGGGACCTTTCTAGAGTATTCCATTGAAACTTGAACCTAAGTTCAAAGGAAAGAAAGATAAATCAAATTATTATAATTACCTGCTAGCTTTCTATTCCAAATTATAAAGAGAAAAGGAATCTCAACCCAGTTACTTATGGATGAATCGATTTGGGATACTTTTATCTCAAAATGAGTCAAATAGGGCAATAAAAAGATAGCAAAAAGAGAAACAGGTTGTAAAGTTCCCAAAGTCTGAATTTAATGTACATAACCTCCTAAGCCGCTTTATTCACAATGTATATTATTACTGTAACTCGTTGTCTTTGTAATCATAATTTACTTTTATACAAGATTTTCAAGGAGTGGCTAAAAAATGCTTGTGGGTCATTCCCTCATGACTCAGCACGTTTTCACACATACGTAAGTATCATCTTGAACTGGAATCCCCCCAACCACCCCTCCAGAAAGAAGTAAAAGTAATTCGGATAAAAGGTGTCTTACTTGACGGCCAATTAACCTTGTTCTTAGAAATTCTCTTGCTTCACGAGCATAAGGAGCAGGTTTTTCGTCCCTTCTTGGATTTCCCAGTTTGGGACACCTAATACTTGAGAGATTAACACGTCTCTCAGCAGCTGGGCTGCCGAACGGGAGAGAATCATCAGCAACAATGACGCAGTCTCCGCTAACAACTTCAACTACCTGTAACAAATTTGAAATAAAATATAAGTTTTTTAAGTGAATTTTAGATAGTAGGGGGAAAAAAGAGATTGTTCATGAAGCATATATTTAGACCAACCTTCCCAGTAAAATTGTCTGATATGGCCTTTGAATTGGTAGCTGGTGGTACATAGTTTGTCCAAAGCCTCAACTTACTCTTCTTTGCTTGAAGTTCTGCGGCCTTCAGTTTCCTCCTGGCTTCATCTTCCATCATACTTGCGCTCCACTCTACATACTTGGCATATCCCTACACAGAAAAAGAAAAACAAGATAGAAAAAGGAGAAAAGTCAAAACAAGTTTCTTATACTATGTATCAAGTCCAACATGGCACACTTTTCATGGAGAGGAGAGAAAAGTTGCTATAAGTTATAAAAAAAGATATTCAGATTAAAAAAAAACATTAAATAAAAAAGGATGAGATCCAGGTGAGGAATACATAAAGCCAAAAAATGGTCGGTTTCCTAATCACAGAATGGACAAGAAAATTATTTTGGCAACAATCTGCTATTAAAACAGCCATAATGATGTAGATTTCCGTACAATGAATATTTTTTACTTGAAATAAAATAACATACATTTTCAATAAGCTCCATTGCCAGGTCCTTAGCGGATTCACCATCAGGGTAATACACAGAACCAATCAAATTGCTAAACTTATCAACTCCCTCAAGAACAATGCGAACCTGTAGAGAGGACGCAAAGTCAATAAAATTTTAATTCACCCTGTCTAGTTAAAAAGTCCAATTAAGAACAAATAACAAAGACATTACTTACTTCTCTGTTTAGCACACGAATCTCAGTAAAATGTTTAGCTTCCCTCCCAAATGCATCAGGGGAAACTTCATTAAAGGCTGGTGAGGATGTAACTCTTTGAGCTGAGGTTAAGGGCCCACGAGACTCGCCATTAGTTTCTCCATTTGGTTCATCAGATGGAATTTCAGCTGCTATGGTGGGTTCTTGTGTTGTTCTTCTTCCCATTGAAGGGGCCTAATTATCGAAAATAAAAGTAATAAGCTTCCGTGAACCAGAAGGTATCAACATAAAAGCTCTAAAACATATTATAATAAGTTAATGCAAATAAACTTCCTACCTGGATTCCAGCAACAAATACTTGTACAAATTGAAATTCTGGAAGCAGATAAACACGAAGTGAGCTTCCATCACGAACTTGCTCTACAATAGCTTCCATGGATTTGCCTTTGTTAGCAGCTAAAAGGGCCATGGCATCTAGATTGCTGGAATCGCCAACAGCAGATGGTGGGAGGTTCCTGATAGCAGCGTCAACAGAACCAGGAGACTAAAACAGAAACGACCACGTATAATCAATTAAATGACAACACATAATGAGTTAGATGACAATAGAACTTATTGATATTTAATAGTTAGTGCAATCGCACACAAAATAACCATATGCTTGTTCATGTAAATTCAGTAAGTCATGGACTATATTCAGTAGTGATTTCCATAGAAAGAACGACTATTATTCCATAATTATAAATTTAAACCAAACAATTAGTAATCAGTTACAGTTATCATTAAAAAAGGTTAAATGCAGAAAATAGAATGGTTTGTATGTGTTAAGACTTAAGTAACAGTAACTAACCCTGTCCCACAGACCGACACCCTGCTGTCTAGCTTGTTCTTCAAGACGTAGCAGCTCGGTATGCTCAGGAGTCACCTCTCCTTTGGCCTCTTTAACCTATAATCAGTACGTGAACAGTGAACCTATGTTTGATGCAACGATAAAATCATTAACCATAAATGCGGGTAAAGAAACTTAAACTACCTTTGCCCACCCATGTGTGACAACCTCATTTCCAACGTTTGTTGTACCAATGAAAACAGTGCAGAATTCACGGGAGAAATTCGGGATAGTGTATTCCGTTCTAAAAACAACATCCTATTAAACAAAAACATAAAGAAAGATTAAATATTTATATTATCATCATTTAATAATAGAATGCAACATGATAAACAGAAACACGCACAACCTTTCCTATGCATAACTTCCGGAGATATTCTCTACTATCCCATGCAAATGGGTCATCCTGCCCACCTCGACGTGCCTACATAATAAAAAAATAAATAAAAATTTAACCATCGTTTGGTAAATTCCATTAGCAACAATCAAAATCCACACGACTCCAAATATACCAATCTTGGAGCCGAAAGATGAGCCAAAACCACAGTCTTCTCGGGAGGGATTTCCGCTTTGGTCATTCCCATAATCACCAAAGTGTCACCAGACGGAACAGCTTTCACTCGTCCTCTCAACCATCCCGAATTTCCAGCTGGTTGCGCCATCACTATAGATCTACAAATTAAACCACACAAACCCTTAATTACTTAACAAGGCACATAATTTGCTTATCTTTTCCCTATATCACCATCCAATCACACTACAAACATTCAAAAACCACAAATTTCCTACTGTTCAATAACTCGTAACCTAACTCGAAACAAATCTAATCAAACACATCAATTTAATATCCTACAGTCACCAATCTTCAGATCCACATACTATAACACAAACATTTATAAAATATCAATATAAATCCTAATAAAACCACACATAAACACTTCAAACACATCATATCTCAAACACTCATCCTAGATCAACAATTCATTCACTCCGATCTATCAAACAACACAAACACAAATACAATTCACACTACAACGTAATCTAACGTAACCTACTGCATGTCAACACGTGGATTCATAAACCAGCAATAGATATATTCAGATCCGAATAGCATACAATACCTGAGATTAATCTGTCTCCTGCTGTAGATCGATCAAGCAAAACACACACTAATCGAACAAACAAACTCGTAACGGAACCAATAATAATAATAATATAGAGATAAAGTTATTATTATTATTATAGGGGCAAAATGGTCAAAATCTGGATATAATAAACACCGGAAGGAACGAAAATGATGGTGATGAAGTAGTTGGGCCGGCGAAGGAGAAGTATTGTATCTAATATTAATATTATTATTTATAGGGGTGTTAATATTTTGAAGGAATAAATGTGCCCTTCTATTTTGGGTAAATTACTGAAAATGCCATGCTAACTGATTCTGACTGCGTTTGGAGTTGGACTACTGGATATGTTAATGTTTATTGTTATGTATTTATATTTATGACGATATTTTGGTGCCACGTCGGATGCGTTGGCCAATTAGAATGTGTCATGTGTGCTGAGTCAGATTGTTCTGTTAATTCTTAAAATGGTAAAAAAGGTATGTACAACAGATTGATGTATTTTTTTACCCATTTTTAAGCCTTAAAATGATAAATAAAAAAAAAGGTAAATATAAAAGTTAGATGTGGTGTTATAGAAATTGAGTCATTGATGGGTTTTTCTATAATTTGAAAGGAAATAAATGTATAAACCTTTTAACTATTTTTGTAAAGTAAAATTCAATAAATTGAAAGTTATTATTTATTTTCTGCTGACTTTTTTCAAAATATTATGGATTTAAATTTTTACTATGAATGGAGTCATAACACGTTTGAATTTTTTTCGATATCGTTATTGTATCATTCATCATTCATTAGAGATATTAACCAGGATGGATACATGTCAAGATCGCGACAAAGGGTCTCTTTTGGTGAAGTGATACCAAACTCATAATCACGATTGGGTTATTTTTCAGGTGACAGTGTTGAATCTTGTGAAGACAAACATTTTGATTTCTATATATTCTATCTTCTCTCTCGTGAATGAAGAAGAGTTATCTATGTTTACAACATGTGTGTGTTCTCTTCTTGTATAATCTCCCGATTACTTGTTTTGGAGAGTTTCCTCAACTTTGATTTCCAGTTTACTTCTTGTGTCGATCAAAATTCCTCAAATTTGTTTAAGTTTCTTAAAACTTAGCCAACCCCAAGTGACTCGAGTTGACGTGAATTATTGAAGAGCCATTTTTAGTCAAAATTTCAATCCGGTTGATAATTGTAACGTGGTCTGAGCTCAAGATGACCCGACTTAGTTAAGCTAAAACAACCCTAAATACAATTATGCAACAAGACATATTACAAGTACGCACCAACTTATTATAATTTTACATTGAACTTATTACAGCACGTGCATTAAAGTTTTACATCAAACGTGTGCATAAACACGTGCATCACACACGCATATCAAACTTAGTCATCCAGCTATATTTAAAACGTATTAGAAAATGCAAGGGTGATATTTAATAACAACGTGAATCGTATTGATATTTGTACTTATTGAATTAAGTCTACATAAATCAGTTTTTTGACCATTTAGCGGTCATTTTTATTTTTCTTCTGTTACATCTTATCAACTATATGTAAATATCTAGAGTTAATTAACACATATAGTCCTTACTTTTTGAATAATTGGTATCTATGAAATTTAACTTAGACAAAAAAAACGTTAGCATTCAACTTTTAATTTGTGACATATTTGAGCTCTGGACTAAATTCATTATCCTATCTTACATTTGGAATAGCAGCTTGCAGACAGTCATCTTGGGTGACTTTTGGGTTTGACCACTAAATTTTGTTTGGTTGTCAGTTTTGAACCCTATATTTTTTTAATTGTTTTTCTCTTATATGGTTTTCAGTTTTGCCCCTACATTGTTTTTATTGTTTTTGCCTTATAGTAATTTTTTTTGTTTATTGTTTTCTCGTATAGTATAGAGAAGGTGGTTTACATTTTTAGTTTTATGTTTTACTTTTGGCTCTTTGAGTTCTGTCTTTTTTTATCTTTAGGTTAAAATTTTCTTAGAATAAATTTGTGTCTATCTACGTTTTACGTCAGGTGACGGTATGAATTCATGTTTTTGTTTTATGATTCGTCGTTTGTTTACAACTTAGCACAGCTATAAGACTCCCGCCCAGCAACGCGGGGGGTTAAACACTAGTTATATACATAAAAACTTAATCCCTTACCCTTAATCCCCACCAGTGCATACCTTGTCGATCTCAAAACCCAAGTTTCCATCTTTATCCCCACCAACACCAATTTTACCTTTATTTTATACTGACTTCTCACGTCCCCTGATGATTTTATCCACTACCTCAAATTTGTTTAAGTTTCTTAAAACTAAGCCAACCCCAAGTGACTCGAGTTGACGTGAATTATTGAAAAGCCATTTTTTTAGTCAAAATTTCAATCGGGTTGATAATTGTAACGTGTTCTGAGCTCAATATGACCCGACTTAATTAAGCTTTTAAACAACCCTAACTACAATTATGCAACAAGACATATTACAAGTACGCACCAACTTATTATAATTCTACATTGAACTTATTACAGCACGTGCATTAAAGCTTTACATCAAACGTGTACATAAACACGTGCATCACACACGGATACCAAATTTAGTCATCCAGCTATTTTTAAAACGTATTAGAAAATGCAAGGGTGATATTTAATAACAACGTGAATCATATTGATATTTGTACTTATTGAATTAAGTCTACATATTGGTTTTTTTGACTATTTTGCGGTCATTTTTTTTTCTTCCGCTACATCTTATCAACTATATGTAAATATCTAGAGTTAATTAACACATGTAGTCCTTACTTTTGAATAAATGGTATCTATGAAGTTTAACTTAAAAAAAAAAAAAGTTAGCATTCAACTTTTAATTTGTGACATATTTGAGCTCTGAACTAAATTCATTATCTATAATACATTATAAAGGAGGAGTGATGGATAACATTGTAATTTTGTTTTATAATACATTATAAAGGAGGAGTGATGGATAACATTGTAATTTTGTTTTGAGTACAAATTTTATACCTACATATACAAGTTAATAAAGCTTATTAGATAAGGGTAAATTAGTCACTTAAGTGTACATTAAGACACTTGCAAGGTTATAATAGTAATTTTATGCTTTGTTTTTAGTTTACAACTCAAATGTCATTCCTTTACTACCCTCATTCCTTTCACCTTCTCTAACTTACGTTGCCACCATCAATGAATATTAATAGCCATGAATCAATGATCAATCATAAGGGTTTAAGTTACATGACAACCCTTCTTCCATCCCCCTTCTTACAAAGAATTTTACATCAGTAAAGGGACATTAATGGTGATTCAATGGGGCGGTTCAAGCGTTCCTTCTTCCTTGGCTGTGAAATTTGCACTTCCTGGTGATTCAATGCATCGACACCCACTATAAACCACACACCATCACTCTTCCTCAAGAACAAACACTTCTTCTTTGTTTTTTCTTCTTAGCGACTATTGATTCTCAAACAACATACAACAGCCGACAATCATCAATTGTAGTATTTGGCAATCATCAATTGCAGACTTCAGCTTCAATTTTGGCAAGGTATCGTTATATTCTGTTTAACGGATTCGATGATCTTTATGCTCGTTATAGTTTGTTTTGATGTTAACCTTTAGGTTTAATTCTATTGATATCATAGATTTTGTTTTATTTGATCAAATTGTTTTATATATTCAAATTAAACCCTAATTGATGTTTTATAGATTCAAATAGTTTATTTTTTTAGTGTTGCTGTTGGATGACAGTGATGAATATGTGTAAATCTTTAAAAAAGATTGCATTTTTGTATTATTTTATTTATTGGGTATTAAAAAAGATTGGATTTTATGTGTTTCTTGGAACAGTATTGTGGGTAACAATATTATTTGTGGAAGTCATGCTAATGAAGGTTGTTATGGGTCAACTTTGCCTGATCCTCTTTCTTTTTAGCCTAATTCACCATCAGGTTTGGACTTTTAAGGAATATGATACTCTTTGTAAAACAAGTTTATGTCTCTAATAATTTGGATATTTTTAGGTAAAGGTAAGTTGAAAAAGGTAGCGATTGCTCTTGGAATCAGTTTCGGCTGTCTTGCGGTTCTTGTCGTGTTTCTCGGGGTTCTCTTGTGGAAGAGAAGCAAAGCATTCTTGATATTAATGGTATGTGTGAATTTGTTGTCTTACATTCAAGGTCAAATGAACGCGGATATTATTATATATTTGATATGATTCAAATTGGAAGTGAGTTTTATAAACCTTGTTTAAATATTTTAAAGATTCTATATGTGTACATTGTTAATGGTAAATGTGTAGTTGTATCTCAGTTTGTAATTAGAAAAGTGTAGGTTTGACCTCAAAAGTCTAACCTAGAATTAAATTTATGTTTGTTTATGTGTAGTGATTGACTCTAAGGTCAGCATAACCAATATGCTTTATGTTAATATATAAAACATTAACTAATATGGTTTTAAAAAATGTTTGTGATAAATTTTTGCGATATGCAGATTATAAGTTTGACCTGAAAAGTCAAAATTCATTTGTTTCTGACTGAAAGCAAATTGGTAACAGATATACCAGAAGAGGGTCTAATGACCTTAGGCAACTTAAGAAACTTCACATTCAACGGAAAACTAGGAGATGGGCCCATGATCGTAGTCAAACGTTTAAAAGACATTAACGGGACGGTCGGAGAATCACTGTTCAGGACAAAATTGGAGCTCATTAGCTTAGCGGTTCACCGGAATTTGCTTCGATTGATTGGTTATGGTGTGACTCCGGTGGAGAGGCTCCTGATTTACCCTTTCATGTCTAATGGCAGTGTGGCATCAAGGCTTAGAGGTTTGTACTTTTGTTACCTTATGTTTTACTACTATTTATAATACAATTCAAAAACTAAGACAAAAATCGAATTTTGCAAAGTAAACAAACAAACCACTGCAAATATTTAAATACAAAGTGTAAAGATTTGTTGTTATGGAGTTCAATGGTGGTTGTTTCTCTAGAAGCATTAGTGTTAAATTACTTGCTATTATGTTGATGTAGGTTAAGACATTATGTGAGAAGGTAAAAGAAATACTTATGGGCAAAAGCAATGTTCAGGTATGACTCAGTTTTTTCTTATTTGCTGTTGTTTTAACGTCTCTACTAAGTACTAACACTATTATATGTACTTTAATACAGATCCGATCTATTTATCACCTTGTAGCTCTAAGCAGAGTAGCAGACATATAGAAATATAATATATCAAGTATTTTGATAAATATATGAAAATCTGTTGTTATTTTTCATTCTTGATGTTTTCTTTTGCAGCCAGTAAAAAGCCCTGTGATTATCTCCAGTTAGTCTGTGTGTTCATAGAAGATGGCATCTTTGAATGAAGATTTATGATTTGTACAATAAATTTATTGTACAAATCGTTTTACATATATAATCTTTTATCTCAAATATAGTTATATTATATTGGCATACCTTTCCACCTACTTCTGCATAGATGAAGTTGGTTATCCACCCAAAGGGCCTTAGTAACTATATCTCAACAGTTAGTTAAGCCTGGAAAAAATGGTCCAATTGGATCAGGTCAAAATGGGGTCAAGTTGGAATGGGTCGTTTAAGGGATTTTGGTTGTAGGCACTCACTTATTCACTAGAATCAAACCGTCGTTCACCCCTGCTATAGCTTTAAGCACGCGCACCACCAATGTCCCATGTGAAGACCCTAATGTCTTTGTCATCGCTGTTGTGTCCAACAACGTCGTCGATGCTGTCTTTTTAACCGTTGAGCACAGTTAACCACAAAAATCTCCACGACTCCCAAAACTGATAAATCACAAAAAAAAATCATAAATGAAGCCTTCTGAAAATTTTAAATCATTGACAACCTTGGTATCCAGACTTCCTCCATTAACCGTAGCTGGCTGATTATGATTATGTTCATGGTACCATACATGGTTATTCGACCCTACGGATATGCTATTTGGGAAGCTATTCAAGTTGGTTCCCTTTTTTAAACACTTACTAATATTTTTAGTACTGTTATATCTGAATGTGTTTCTACGCTGTTGAATTAGTAAAGAGCTAATCTAAGTATGAATTTAATGATTTAGCAACTATACAAATCAAAACAATGTGAGTAGCAAGGATATAAATAATCTTTTTGGTTTTGGGTGCTGCATTAAAATTTATATAAGGCATCAGGACCGTAACATGTTGGATATAATAAGAAAAGTAATGAAAATCTATGTCGTTTTTTGTTTTTAATTAATAAACAAGTCAAAATGTTTAGAAAATACAAAATAGATTGTTTCTTTGGGGAAGGAGGGAGCATTGATCACACAGTTGGTGCAATCTTTACCTCTCTATCATTTATTCGCAGCTGTCACTGCCACTGGAATAATCTGGTCTCGCTACAGCATGGTAATCACCCCGGTAAGTCAATTTAACAGCCTTTATTTGGTTATCTGTATCATCTTGCCATCTCTTGGACCAAAGATTGTCCTATGTGATGCTTTTAACACCACTCATACCCTCTTATTTGTGATTCTTGGTTGCATCCGAATGGTGAAGATCAATGCAAGCTTCTATGATATCAAGATCGTACAAGATTTCGCTGGCATTCAACGATTTGTAACTCAAATTCATTCATAAAAATAACCTTAATGATCATACCAGGTATACCAGATTTTGCTAGCATTCACCGGACAGAAGTTTTATGGGATGTCACTTCGAGCCCCACATTGTCTTTCAATATTGGGCAGGTAAAATGGAAACTTTTTAAAAATAAAATTGTTGCAATTTTTATTCGATGAAACCAATTCATAAGTTTTTTTTTTATTTACAAGTGTATGCAAAACAATGAGAATCATTTGGTTTACAGGTCGTAAAAGCAAAAGTTCTTCAGGTAGACTTCACATTTGAACATATATACTTATCTTTGAAAGAAAATAACACTACTTTATCTTCATGGTTCTTCAATAATTTCCATGGTTCTTCAATAATTTCAAGCTTTTATCTAGACGGTTATCTTGTGGCAGCCATATCCTTTAACCGATTCTTTGGAGGCGATTATTGGTTGAATGATGTCTGAGATGGTACATAATAGATTAACCCGAATTGATCCATTTATATAATATAAGTAATGCTAAAGAATTTTTTTGTATTACTTGATAGATATATAATTCTTATTTATGGGATAAGAGACTTGTTTTTAATTTATGTATGACATGTGTACAGCTGTAGAACAAGATCTAAGCAGTCTTTAGTTCGATGGGCAACACCTCAGCTTCACGACAATGATGCCCTTGCTAAGATGGTTGATTCTGCACTCAAAGGTCTCTATCCAATTAAATCTTTCTCGATATTTGCTGATGTAATTGGATGATTGACAGATTGTGGGTCTATGTTAGCCTGGGCCTGAGTTCCGACCACCCATGTCGAAGTGGAGGCATTGGTTTGACTTGTGTAGAGGACATGAGCAAGAGAACAGTTGGTAATGATGCACGTCATGAATCATTTGAAGAAGTGGAGTGTCAAAGTTAAAAATGGTGCAACCATCCGATATATTCCTCTCCAATCCTCATATTTTAGTAACATGAATCATTGGCAAGCAACACCGATGTGTTCAGTTACAATTTTGTTAACACAAATTTCATGTTTTTTGATATTTTGTCCAGCAGGAGGCGTGATGACTGCATGTTTTAGAGATAATTCAGTTAGGCGCCAGCTGGTAACGGTATAAATGGTTCCTGTTCTTAAGGCTCTGTTCTGGGAAATTGTATTGTATTAGCCGATTCATTTGCAGCGGTGCCACTCTTTGCACGACATGTAACTTTCCAGAAGAAGTTCCTTGATCTAACTCGTTTTAAGGCCATCTTTGATTTCCCCTCTGGTTTAACATTTTTTCCAGGTGTTATTTTTTTGGCAAAAGATGTATACAATTCTTAAGCACCTAATCTACAAGCAATTCAGGGGTAAAGTTTGTTGATTTTTAAGTTCTAAGTTTTTGAGGTTGGGAGGATAAAGTTTGTTGATTTTTAACTTCTAAGTTTTTGATAACTTTAATATACTTAAACTATTTTTTAGATAAGCTATACCATAGAATCAAGAACTTTATGACTTTAAATGAGTATAAGGTTGCATGCGAACCATGGCTACAACTTTACTAAATGGAATAAAATGTTAAAAATCTGAAAGAGTTTCAAGTCCATAATAGGCATCATAATTAAATTTGATGTTAGTCGGGACACCCGCCGCAACGCGCGGGCATTCCCACTAGTATACATATAAAAACTTAATCCTTTACCCTTCATCCCCACCAGTGCATACCTTGTCGATCTCAAAACCCAAGTTGCCATCTTTTTCCCCACCAACATCAATTTTACCTTATTTTATACTGACTTTTCACGTCCTCTAATGATTTTCTCCACTATCTCAAATTTGTTTAAGTTTCTTAAAACTTAGCCAACCCCAAGTGACTCGAGTTGACGTGAATTATTGAAGAGCCAATTTTTAGTCAAAATTTCAATCCGATTGATAATTGTAACGTGGTCTGAGCTCAAGATGACCCGACTTAGTTAAGCTTTTAAACAACCCTAAATACAATTATGCAACAAGACATATTACAAGTACGCACCAACTTATTATAATTCTACATTGAACTTATTACAACACGTGCATTAAAGTTTTACATCAAACGTGTACATAAACACGTGCATCACACACGCATACCAAACTTAGTCATCCAGCTATATTTAAAACATATTAGAAAATGCAAGGGTGATATTTAATAACAACGTGAATCGTATAGATATTTGTACTTATTGAATTAAGTCTACATAAATCGGTTTTTTGACAATTTAGCGGTCATTTTTATTTTTCTTCCGCTACATCTTATCCACCATATGTAAATATTTAGAGTTAATTAACACATATAGTCCTTACTTTTTGAATAATTGGTATCTATGAAGTTTAACTTAAAAAAAAAAGTTAGCATTCAACTTTTAATTTTGAAATATTGAGCTCTAAACTAAATTCATTATATACATAAAAACTTAATCCCTTACCTTTCATCCCCACCAGTGCATACCTTGTCGATTTCAAAAACCCAAGTTGCCATCTTTATACCCACCAACACCTATTTTACCTTTATTTTATCCTGACTTCTCACGTTCCCTGATGATTTTCTCCGCTCTCTCTAATGTTTCAAGACCCCCCCTCCCCCCTCTCAACCACCCGTTTTGATTTCCATCGCGTTAGTTCCACTCATTTTGTCAAACAACCATCATTTTACCGCATACGTCTCGTACGCCGATAATTGTGCCCAAATCATGAAATCAACCTTCATGAAACAATAATAGAATCTCTTATAGTCAGAATAATAACCAAACACAACAATCAGACAAGTTCAACAACCAATTCCCACTTATTCAAGTTGCGCCAAAAATATCCTCGTCAATTGTCTCTACCAAAATCATAAAATTTACATAAAATTTAACTTTATTAACTTTTAGATATTTTTTTTAAGAAGAAGGTTGAATTTTAATAAAAAAGAACAAAGTTTTATTTGCGTTTAAGACCAAAAATGTTTTTTCCTTAACCGATTTTGGTTCGAATTCGATTTTTTCTGTTTCAACCGGATTTTAACGGTACCGGTTCGATCCCGGTTTGTGTACCAGTTCCGGTTCCGGTTTCAGCTTCGGTGTAGCCCGATTTTCGGTTCGGTTTCGGTTTGGAAAATTTTTTTGAGTACTGTTTTGGTTTCCGAACCGATTTTCTTTTTTACACCTCCAGTCACCAGTGGTAGGGAGTAGGGACTATAGTTTTCTTTCTTTTCTATAATTTTTAGTAAATTACATAAGCAGTTTATTTTGTAAAATGACGAGTTTAATAAAAGAAATTTATTCGAACATAACTAAGTAGTCGTGTAATTAACTCAAATATTTATAAGGGTTTTTTTATTATTCTGTATTTCTGTGTATGAAAACGTGGTACTACCAAAATAAAATGGGTTAAAAGATGATATGAGTGAAAAAAACAAAAAAGAATGTGAATGCGTATGCCTTTGCCATCATGAGTGCCAAACACGTGTATTGTTGGTGAAGTAAGTCATGAAACGTGTTTCAGGAGGTTTAATTACTGCCTGGGACACGAAAGTTTTCTCCAAAACAGCTTCTGAAGTCGACAGAAATTTTATCTTAATATCGGGTTTTTTGAAAGATGTCGAACAACAGTTGCATATTTTAAACGTATATGCTCCTCAAAAGTTACAGGACAAGAGGAGGCTGTGGGGTAAAATTCTTGATAATATTAATAATAAAGATGGCTTGTGGGTGTGCTTGGGAGATTTTAACGCTGTCAGGTGTCCAGAAGATAGGAGAAATTCTGGTTTTAAGTATTCGGTTGCTAAAGATTTCAATGATTTTATTGAAGAGGCGGGGTTGAGAGAATATGTCATGAAAGGCTTTAGATTCACCTTCGTTACTGGAAAAGGTGCGGGTTTAAAGATGAGTAAAATAGACCGGGTTCTCGTTTCCGGTAATTTTTTTAACAGATGGCCGGATGCTTGTCTTCGGGCTTTGCCGAGATATCTCTCAGATCATAGTCCTTTGCTTTTATCAGTCGACCACAACAACTATGGTTCTCGGCCTTTTCGGTGGTTTAACTCTTGGTTGGATAGAGATGGGTGTTCGGATTTAATATCTTCTTCTCTTATTAATTTTAAGATGACAGGGCCTCCTGATGTGGTTCTTAATGGTAAGCTGAAGCACCTCAAGTCAATTCTTAACAGTTGGAAAATGAAGATCGTAGATAATGAAAAGGAAGAATTGACGAATTTAAAAGAAGATCTGATGGCTATTGAGAAGAGGAACGTGTTTTGGAGGAAGAAGAAGAATGGGTTTGGTCGGAATGTCAAAACAGAATTCGCGAACTCGAAATGTATTCGGCCAGAGACTTAAGGCAGAAGTCGCGTGTTCGATGGGCGGGCCTAGGGGATGAGAATACCGCTTTTTTCCATGGTTTCATTAATGGCAGGAAGGCGTGTAATTCCATCCCTGGTATTCTTGTTGACGGGGAGTGGGTGTCCAAGCCGAGTTTGGTAAAAAAGGAAATTCTTCGGTTTTTTAGAACACAGTTTTCAGAAAAGTTTAAGCAGCGACCTGAATTGAAGTTGGGAAATTTGAAGACAGTTCCGAGTAACCTGGTTGAGGGCCTTATTGCTCCATTTTCGAAAGAGGAGATAAAGGTGGCGGTGTTTGATTGTGGTATGGATAAAGCCCCTGGACCGGATGGCTTTAACTTCCGGTTCGTTCGGCACTTTTGGGGTCTTTTAGAAGAAGATTTTTTCCAGATTATGTCTTCTTTTTACGCTAATGGAGTGATTAGTAAAGGGTGTGGATCTTCGTTTATTACTTTAATACCGAAGATTAAAAATCCTGTGGGTTTAAAAGACTACAGACCGATCACTTTGGTTGGTATTATGTCTAAGGTGATATCTAAAGTCTTGGCGACTCGGCTGAAAAGTGTCATAGGTATGGTTATTTCGGAAGATCAAACGGGGTTCTTGAAAGATAGAAACATTTTGGATGGCCCTCTTATGGTCAATGAGATCATTTCTTGGATAAAAAAAAGAGGGATAGAAGTTTTTCTTATGAAAATTGATTTTGAAAAGGCGTATGATAACGTGAGTTGGTCGTTTTTAATTTCCATTTTGATGCAAATGGGCTTCCCGGATAGATGGTGTATATGGATTATGGGAATTTTAAAATCGGCGAGGTCTTCGGTGCTTGTGAATGGCTCGCCAACCTTTGAATTCCAATGTGAGAAAGGTCTTAGACAAGGCGACCCGCTCTCCCCGTTCCTTTTTCTGATTGTCATGGAAGCCTTGTCTTGTATGTTGAATAAGGCTACAGCGGAGAATTTATTTGTTGGTCTTCAAATAGGTAGGGATGGTCCTCTACTCTCCCATTTTTTTTATGCGGATGATGCGCTTATCATGGGAAAGTGGTCTGTCTCGAACATCAAAAGTTTGACTCGTATGCTCCGTATTTTCTATATAGTTTCGGGGCTTAAATTAAACATTCATAAGTCTAATTTATTTGGATTGTGTGTTTCGGGTGAGGCTCTCCAGGTTATGGCTAATCATGTGGGATGTCGTATTGGTGAGGCTCCTTTTGAATATTTAGGCATCAAGGTGGGCGCTAATATGAATCGGTGCATAAATTGGAGAAAGGTGATCGACGTTTTCGAAAGTAGACTATCCTTATGGAAAGCTAATCTTTTGTCAATGGGGGGAGATTGATTTTGATTAAAGCGGTTTTGGAGTCGCTCCCGGTATATTATTTCTCACTTTACAAGGCTCCTTTAAAGATCATAGACACTCTTGAGAAGTTGGTTAGGCGATTTTTATGGGCCGGGGCTGGTTCCATTAACAAAATAAATTGGGTAGCTTGGGAGAGACTCACGGCTCCAAAGAAGATCGGAGGTTTAGGATTATCTAAGCTTCAAGATGTGAATGTGGCTCTTTTATCGAAGTGGATTTGGCGTTTTAAAACTGAAGACCAAAGTCTATGGAGAAGGGTTATCATTGCTTGCCATGTTAGTAGGAGAAGATGGAATTTCGTGCCTATTGGTTCGGGTTCCTCGGGCTCTTGGGCTACCATTGTTCGGGTGGGAGATAAATTAAAGCTTGGAGAAAAGTGTTTCAGTAATTGTTTTAGAGGTGTGTGTGGTGATGGGAGGTCGATCCGATTCTGGTTTGATCACTGAGAGATAAATATCCTATTCTGTTTTCGATGGAAGCTAATAAAGACTGCCTTGTTTGTGACAAGTGGGCTGGGAACAATGTATCTGGATCATGGATTATTCTGCAGCAGATTGAGCAGCTTACGGCTGAGGCGAACTTAGAGCTGTGCAGCTTGTCTACGGCCTTGCAGGCATGCAGTATTAACCAAACAGCAGATGGGTGGGTTTGGACAGGCTCAGGTACAGCTCCTTTTTCTGTTCAGGGGGTTAAGAAAGCGATTCAGTCGCATCAGATGGGTGAGAACTGGTATCGCTTCAGATGGGTCAAATGGGTGCCTTTGAAATGTAATTTTTTCGCGTGGAGGGCTGAGATGGATCGAATACCCACGGCTAATGCTTTAGTCAAGAGAAATGTTGTTATCGAAGACCAGGTATGCGGGTTATGCAATTATGATATTGAATCGTCTATTCACCTTTTATAGGGTGTGGGTTCGCATGCGCAGTTTGGGCTGCAGTCTCTTCATGGTGTGGCATTCGGAATTTTTTCATGTTCGATACCCGAGACTGTTTAGAGCTGTACAAGCTTCATCAAGGGGATAAGTGTGCCAAAGACCTTATTAGAGGTATCTCTATTATCACTTTATGGGAGATTTGGTTGTCCAGGAACAATAAAATTTTTAACAACAAGGAAGCCAAGGTGCAGCAGGTTATTGCAAATGTTAAGTCTTCTTCTTTTTTTTGGTTTAAATATAGAAGTAGATACAAGGATGTAATGTGGAAGGATTGGGTTGTTTCTCCTATGTATATGATGTAACTCGGTGTTTTGGTTTCGAGGCGGCCCTCGGTTTGAGGACTCGCCGTTGTTTAATGAAAGTAGCTATTCAAAAAAAAAAAGAGTATGTGTAGTGGTAGAGGGTTATGTGGGGGTTATAGGATTAAAATATTAAAAAGTAATAGAAAATGGGTTATGTTGGGGTTATGGAAAAAGAGGGTGTAGTGGGAAGGGGGGTTATGTGGGGGTTATAAATGATTGGGTAATCATTGTTTTTTATTGTTTATTATTATTATTATTATTATTATTATTGTTATTATTATTATTATTAATCTATAATAATAAAAACTCATCTTCACCACCACTACTATACCCATCTTCAAAAAACCCCATCTTCACCACCACAAAAAACCTGCAATTCATCTTCTTCATCCTCCTCCTTCAACCCTCTTCTTCATCCTTGCCTCCTCATCCTTGCCTCCAACCCTCTTCTTCTTCTTCTTCAATCTTTTTCCCCCAATTCCCAAACCCTAATAATAATAATAAAAACAACTCTACACAAAACGCCCGCTATCACCTTAACCTGCAAGCTCAAAACGCCACCATAGCGCCGGCGGGGGCGGTGTTCCCCGGCGCTATGGGTGGCTATAACGCCTGAAAACGATCCCACTACACATGCCCTTAGTTGTATGATATCCACTTGGTACTTTTTTTTTTCTCAATTTGTGCATTACTCAAACACTTTTCTTGTCCTTACACAAACATTTTTACCCATTTTTATGAATCATTTGTTTCTAAAATCACTAGTAAGGCCATGTTCTGTTTTTAGGAGAACATCTCTTCAAAGACCTTTTTTTTATTGAAGTTAAAGAATATATTTAAATTTTATCTTCTTAGTAGATAGAGCATAACGAAAAGTTTTTTTTTTTTTTACAGAATTAATTGTTAGAAATCTTACATTAAACTGGAGCGTATAATGATTCTGCAAACAAAACAAACAGAAAGAAACGAAACAGATTATCAGAACCGGGCTTGTGTTTGACACAATTCCCTTAAATAGATTCGTCGTCTGTTCCCAGGGTACACCGGTTCAACAGTGACGGTGCACTGCGGACTATCTCACTTGCCTGAAAAGAAGCCGGAACTGGACTAATACTGGAAATTGTTGCTGCAATAAAACAGATGTGAGAGTATATGTTTTGTTGTGTATTGTGTTCTGCACACAAGTCTGTCTTATATACTTGAACAACCAAAACTGTTGGAAGCTGTTCAGACTCTAATTAATCATGCGAGTTAATCACCATTATTATGATGTTAATTGCTGATGATAAAACCAGTCTTGCACGGACCCGGGTTTTTTGAGCTGCATTCGTGTCCGCAGGTCGTGCGGGCGTCGCGTTGGTTCAAGGATTTTTCCGAGCCAGAACCCATTTTTGCACCCCCCTGCGCGCGGGTAGGAGCCAGAGGATAATGTAACTTTAACAATTTAATTCCTCCATTCAAACTTTACCTTATAAAGTCTTCCAATTTTCATCTTCCCACCAATGTGGGACACAACCAACTCACACATTTAACTCACATTCACTTCTATAATTTTCCAACAATCCCCTACATGAATGGGAGTTATTCCCAGAAACAATCTCGTTCTGATTAAATTTCAGCAGTTGAGTTTTGCATACGATAGGTAGGTGTGACCCTTTGAACTTTCGCTTATGAAACGCACTTAGCCTACTGGCTCTGAGTAGAACGCGATGTATTTGAACTCGTCTGCCGTTTGTGTAGATGACAATACGCTTCGCACAAAACTCTCCCTGGCAACGTCAAGTCCTCATAGTTGTGTCCGTTATGGTCATGGACACGTGCCTGGTTCTGCGAGAGCTATTAAGTATTGTGCCCCAACAATACCCTTCGAAGCGACCCCACTTCTCTCTCACATAGGTGATTGATGTGCTAAAAGTAGTTTAATAAAAATAACTAAATTAAACCTAAAACTAGACACCTAGTAATACTCTAGACTCTTTAAAACTAAACTACTGACAGGCAAGTGAACCTATCGACTCTAGTATAGCTAAAGTAAGTCCGGATATCGAACCCACGAGACTCTAATGGAAAACGAAAACTAGACTCGATTACTTATCCTAAATATCTATTAAATTAATTTATTATTTTAAAGGGGGGGTTTTACTGAAAAATAAATTGCAATAAAATAAAGATTAACTAAAATTTACTAAACTGAACTAGAGACACGAACTTAGTTGAGCTGAATTCAGATGATGATGAGACACTACCTAGACCAGACTCCTAACTATGCCTGATAAGCTTCTATGGTTATGGAACTGAATTGGAACCGGGATCTTAAAGTACTAAACATCAAGAATAAACTAGACACCCTCGACCCTTCTCAAGGGGAAACCCTAGAATATTGTTGTGCTGTTAAACTACCGGTTGGAGTACAAACCCTCACAGGTTATCTAACTCTTATGATCGAGTACCCGCTAGACAATCTACCTCACAGCGCGAAAGCCTCACTACACTAGGTGCAAGGGGTAATTATTGAAGCCTAGATCTAACTTGATATGCAAGAGTTGAAAGGGAAACTAGGCAGATCTTCTCACAAAGCCTCTAACCTAGCAATCTAACAACCTAGACATACCAACAAGCCCTCACCTCACAGCTATTGAACTTGGAAGAATACCTAAAATCTTCTAACCACCAAATATCACTCCTATGGTAAATTCGCGACTATTGACCATAAACTAGTTGCTACACAAAGTCTGCAACCTAACTAGCACTCATACATGAAAGACATTCACAAAAGTGCAAGTGGAGTGAATAAGTGACAATTAAAAAATAATAGATACGCACATACACCAGATCTAGAGAAATCAAAATCTTTACTGAATCATAAATCCAAAACACGTTCCAAAAACCATAGAAAATAAAAACAAATCAAAACATAGTTATTTGTCTTGGCCTAGGTTATAAAAAGTTTTAGCCACAAATCATCTTGAAAAGAAAAACAAAGCCAAATAAAATTTCAACAATCATTATATAGAACAAAGATAATAAAGGAACGAAAAAACCGAATGATTGACACCCGAATAATCGCTCTCTGGCTTAGAACCTTTGATCCCTGGCCTGCCTTCCTAATAATATTTGCTTCTTCTTGCGCTGCTGTCTTCAAATTAATATTTTTTTTTCCACGCTGCTCTCCTTCCTCCCAATTATCTTTCTGCGCAACTTCTTCCAATAATTAATCTTGCCTTCTCCTCCCCTCTAAAATCGTGCGCCGCCTTTCAAAATAAAGATGTCCCCCCTCAAAATTGACGTGCCCTCCAAGATATATATTGTTGTTCGGCTTTTCAAACTGTGACATAAAGTCACGCTTTTTGTTTCTTTTAATAATATTATTATTATTATTATTATTATTATTATTATTATTATTATATATATATTATTAGTAGTAGATACTATTATAATTACGTGCTCTTTACTCGGGTGTTCTTGACTCGACCAAAGTTGTTCGTTTACGCTCCAACGCCCATGAACACCTACCAAAATATAAAATAAATAAATAAGTACTAAAAAAAACTCAAAACAAATAAAAATATATAAAGACCTAAAATAAATAAAATAGACCGGTACAAGCCTAAAACTAATAAAAACACTATCTAAGCGACTCGAAAACTATACAAATTTTACACTGGAAATAGATGTATTTTACAATACATCAGTGATCTACTAGGACTGGTTACCTCAGTCAAATCATTAAAAGCCATAAGCTTAACCTCAGCCTTGTCACTTTTAGGAATGGACTAGGAAGCTTATTAATTTATAATAAGCTCCTTTTTTTCAAAATGTGGCTTTCCAACAACTTTCCCCCACAGTGACCTTCGCCAGTTCATACAATTAGGTTGTCCTACTGAACTCAGATCTTGGGATCTCCAGTCAGCTGAGTTAGGTTTCCTTCGCATAAACCTAGCCTTTCATGGGCTTTAGTCCCATTCCCATTGACGACTTCTGAACTAACTCTCTGCTTAAGCCTTTTGTTAGCGGATCCGCGATGTTATCCTTTGACTTCACATAGTCAACAGTGATAACTCCTGTAGAGATTAGTTGTCGTACCGTCTTATGTCTACGTCTTATATGTCTGTTCTTACCGTTATACATTGTGCTACGAGCTCTGCCAATTGCCGATTGGCTATCACAATGTATGCATATGGCCGATGCCGGCTTCGGCCACCTTGGTATATCCTCAACAAATTGACGTAGCCATTCTGCTTCTTCACTTGCCTTATCTAAGGCGATGAATTCCGATTCCATCGTGGATCTAGCAATAACAGTTTGCTTAGATGATTTCCACGATATTGCTGCACCACCAAGTGTGAATACATACCCACTTGTCGCTCTGGAATCATTCGTGTCAGATATCCAATTTGCATCACAGTAACCTTCAATAATTGCTGGATATCTACTATAATGCAGCCCGTACTCTCGTGTGTATCTCAAGTACCGAAGTACCCGTGTCATGCAACCCCAATGAGTTAAACTTGGGTTGCTCATGTATCTACTTAGCTTGCTTACAGCATATGCTAAGTCTGGTCTGGTACAACTCATCAGATACATCAAGCTGCCAATAATTCTTGAGTACTCTAGTTGGTTAACAGGCTCACCTCGATTTTTAGCTAGATGTTGACTGGTGTCAATGGGAGTTCTAGCCACATTATAGTCATTTGCATTGAACTTCTCAAGAATTTTGTCCACATAGTGAGACTGACTTATCACAAGTCCATTCTGGGTTCGTGTGATTTGTACTCCCAAAATCACATCCGCTAATCCCATATCTTTCATGTCAAACCTTGCTTTCAGGACGTCCTTTGTAGATTTTATCATTTTCTCATTACTACCAGCAATGAGCATGTCATCCACATACAAACACAGGATGACATATCCGTCTGGTGTGTCTTTCACATACACACATTTGTCACATTCGTTGATTTTGAACCCAGAATCAAGCATAACATGATCAAACTTTTGATGCCATTGTTTTGGAGCTTGCTTCAAACCATATAAAGATTTTACAAGCTTGCACACTTTCTTTTCTTGTCCCTTGGCTATGAAGCCCTCGGGCTGTTCCATGTAAATCTCCTCCTCTAGATTTCCATTCAAGAAAGCCGTTTTCACATCCATTTGGTGAATTTCCAAATTTCTAATGGCTGCAATGGCAAGTACCATCCTGATGGATGTTATTCGCGTGACAGGCGAATATGTGTCAAAATAATCCAAGCCTTCTCGCTGTTTATATCCTTTGATCACCAACCTTGCCTTATACTTATCAATGGTGCCATCTGGTTTCATCTTGTTCTTGAAGATCCATCGATATCCTAGTGGTTTGCATCCCGCAGGAACATCCACTACCTCCCAAGTGTGATTTTGTAAAATAGAATCTATTTCACACTTTATGGCCTCCTTCCATTGAGGTCCATCCGAGGAATTTACCGCTTCTTGGTAAGTTTGCGGTTCCTCCTCGACCACATAGGTGAGGAAATCTGGACCAAAGGATTTTCCAGTCCTTTGTCTTTTACTCCTTCGGATTTCACTTTCATCTATTTGAGGTTCATCATTTGCAACCTCTTCTATTGAAACACCTTCCCTAGTCGAATTTGATGGGCCCGGTTCATCCTCTAGAACACTATCATCAATTGGGCTTTGTGAACCCAACTTAGGCCTATCCAAGCATGGGAATATGTGCTCGAACCGAGAAGCATCCTTAGATTCCAATATAGTGCCGTTAGACACTCCAGGATTCTTCGAGTCATACACAAGAAAGCGAAGTGGACCACCCAAACGAGTGTATCCAATGAGCACACAATCTATAGTTTTGGGTCCTATCACAAGACGCTTTGGTGGTGTCACTACCACCTTAGCTAGGCACCCCCACACTCGCAAGTGATTATATGATGGTTTGACTCCTGTCAATAATTCATATGGTGTTACATCTTTCTTTTTACGGGGAATTAAATTTAGAATGAAATTTGTTGATAACAGGGCTTCGCCCCACATGTCCTCTCTCACCCCCGAGCTTATCAACATGGCATTCATCATTTCTTTCAACGTTCTATTTTTACGTTCTGCTATGCCATTTGATTGTGGTGAGTAAGGAGGTGTGAGTTCATGTATGATTCCACTTTTTGCACAAAAATCAGCAAAAGGTGAAACATATTCACCACCTCTATCACTCCTCACCTTTTTTATTCTCCGGTTAAGTTGATTTTCAACTTCGGCTTTGAACACAACAAATTTGTCAATAGCCTCGTCCTTACTCTTAAGTAAGTACACATAGCAAAATCTTTTGCTATCATCAATAAATGTTATGAAATACTTGTTCCCACCTCTAGTAGGAATAGATTTCAAATCACACAAATCTGTGTGGATCAAATCAAGAGGACCGGTGGTTCATTCAACCTTCTTGAATGACGTTCGTGTTTGTTTTGCCTCGACACAACTTTCACACCTATGATTTGAGTCAATATCAATTTTTGGTATGCTATTCAATTTAATTAAATGTCGAATGGAATTAAAATTCACATGACCTAGTCTACCATGCCAAACATTAGAAGACTCAAGCATGTAAGCAGAATTATCGTTATTCATTCCATTCATCACGGTTACATTTAACTTAAACATACCATTAAGGGCATAGCCCTTACCAACATACATACCACCTTTGGTCAACACGACCTTATCAGACTCAAACACCATTTTGAACCCAAACTTGTTCAACTGCCAACCCGACACAAGATTCTTACGAATCTCAGGAACATACAACACATTAGACAGAGTAAGTTCCTTTCCCGACGTCATCTTCAAAAGCACATTACCTTCGCCTTTGATATCTGCAGTAGCAGAATTTCCCATGAAGAGCTTTTCACCAGCAACTTCCTTGAAGGTGTTGAAAAAACTCTTGTCAAAACACACATGCCGGGTTGCCCCGGTATCAACCCACCAATCCTTGGCATCCGATACAACCAAGTTTGCTTCAGTGACCATCATTGACAAATCTGACATCATAGCAACAAGATTATCAATCATGTTTGCTTGTTTGCCATTTTCCTTCTTGGGAAGCTTGCATTCACTTGCTTTATGCCCCGGTTTGTCACAGTTATAGCACGTTCCATTGAACTTTTTCTTCCCAATCCCAACTTTAGGTCCAAGGTGGGAGCTCTTCCCGTTGGTTTTCTTAAACCCACCACGTTTGTTGCCTTTGTTGCCTTTGTTACTCTTTGATGATTGACCATGTTCAACAACATTGGCTTTAGCGACTTCATGACCGACAGTTTTCTTTTGAGCGACTTTGTTGTCTTCTTCAATACGAAGACGCACAACCAAATCTTCAATTGTCATTTCTTTTCGCTTATGCTTCAAATAATTTTTGAAATCAATCCAACTTGGTGGCAATTTTTCAATAATAGCCGCCACTTGGAATGTCTCGCTAAGCATCATTCCTTCGGCATGAATATCATGAAGAATCACTTGCAATTCTTGAACTTGACTCATAACAGTTTTGAGTCAATCATAGCAAAATCCAAGAATTTTGCCACCACAAATTTCTTAGTGCCCGCATCTTCAGTTTTGTATTTGCGTTCCAAAGATTCCCATAATTCTTTGGCAGTAACAGCTTTGCAATACACATTATAGAGCGAATCAACCATTCCATTCAGGATATAGTTTCTGCACAAAAATTCCGAATGATTCCAAGCCTGAACCGCGCTCACAGTTTGAGCATTCATATCGTCCTCAGCAACACGAGGAGCGGTTTCAGTCAAGAACATCGCAAGGTTCAATGTTGTTAAATAAAACAACATCTTTTGCTGCCAACGTTTGAAGTTTACACCAGCAAACTTCTCGGGTTTTTCTGCGTGGCTTGCCACAGCAGCAAGCAAAGGTGCCACCAAGGCAGCAGTACCAGCAACTGCAGAGAGTCCAACAACACTTGAACTCGTGAGTGGAGCAGAAGAAACCAAGGGCTGTGACGTATTCTCAATTACTGAAAAGAACGAATACTGTTAGAACAATAAAATCTGTTTAAGTTTGTTAGAAATCTTACAGTAAACTGGAGCGTATGATGATTCTGCAAACAAAACAAACAGAAAGAAACGAAACAAATTAGCAGAACCGGGCTTGTGTTTGACACAATTCCCTTAAACAGATTCGTCGTCTGTTCCTAGGGTACACCGGTTCAACAGTGACAGTGCACTGCGGACTATCTCACTTGCCTGAAAAGAAACCGGAACTGGACTAATACTGGAAATTGTTGCTGCAATAAAACAGATGTGAGAGTATATGTTTTGTTGTGTATTGTGTTCTGCACACAAGTCTGTCTTATATACTTGAACAACCAAAACTGTTGGAAGCTGTTCAGACTCTAATTAATCATGCGAGTTAATCACCATTATTATGATGTTAATTGCAGATGATAATCAAGAGTTGCAATTGTTGGAAGATGAAGGCAAAGAGTTCTTTCTAGAACAATCAGCTACATTGTGCAAAAATTAAAACAGACATCAAAAACCAGTCTCGCACGGACCCGGGTTTTTCGAGCTGCATTCGTGCGGGCGTCGCGTTGGTTCAAGGATTTTTCCGAGCCAGAACCCATTTTTGCACCCCCCCTGCGCGCGGGTAGGAGCCAGAGGATAATGTAACTTTAACAATTTAATTCCTCCATTCAAACTTTACCTTATAAAGTCTTCCAATTTTCATCTTCCCACCAATGTGGGACACAACCAATTCGCACATTTAACTCACATTCACTTCTATAATTTTCCAACATTAATACATAATAGCATTGTAAAATTAACAACTTTTTTTTATTGGTAGAAAATAAAATAAAATATTGTACCTTATTTTCATATCTTGTATTATTGTTAACTTGTAATACTTACGCTCTGAATCTGAGTTTAATAAACGAATTAGGGTGGTGCGAGTGGGTTCAACAACTCCACTCGACGCTTATTGGCAACACACAGCAAGACGGAAAGATTCATGTCGTGCGATTGGCGAATCCACTTTGGCATGCTCCTATTCAACGAGGTGGTTTAAAGATTTGCCACTCTTAGGCTGGTGGGTATGGGGACGCCCCCACCCCGTCCCAGCAATTTTGCCGCGTCTCCCTCGTCCCAACACCGCCCCCACCCCATCCCCTGTCTCCCCCTTAACGCCAGAGACGCACCAATCACCTTTCGCCACCACCCCGTCTCTCGCTCCCGTCCCCGTCTCAACACCACCCCCACCCCCGTCTTCGTCTCTCGCGTCTCCACACCCAGTAGTCTTATCACCTTGTGATCATTTGGTGTGGGTCCCCCCACCCCAAAAAAGTTATTGCTTGACATTCCTTAACCATTACCTTTTGCCTTCACAATCTTTTTTTTTTTTTTTTTTTTTCATTTTTTCATTCAACTATAAGTTTCTACATCTTCCGTTCATCGTGAGACTTAAACCCTTGATCTCATGAAGGGAAACACCATTTAACAAACCTTGGTATCACTAGACCAAACATCCTTTGGTAGGCACGGACATAATAGAAAATGTTTCATTGAACATATAGGGATGCCATTTATGTCTCCAATCACCTATCAACTTGTCTCATAAAGCAACACCAACACCCATCTACCAAACCACCATTAATTTGCAAGTTGCAACGCCGACTATGTCTATGTCTATGGCCCATTTAAATTGGGAGCCCAGGTTGGTTCCCGACAATTGGACGTTCTAATGCCCCATAACTCCACTTAGATCGAGTGCTCCACATTATAATAACGCGTCTAGGCAAGCAAATCTATTTGTTTTTGGATATCTTTTCCTGTGAAATCATATTTATTTAAATAATAATATTTATTTCTAAATATATAAATGTAAACTCTTTGATTTTCATCTTTCAATAAATAGTCGCTGATAGATCCCTATTTTCTTAAAATTATGAAATTTTACAAGTTTAGAGTTAGAGAAAATTGCAATTTTCGTCCCTGTAGTTTGCCTAAACTAACAGGTTCAGCCCACGCTTAACACCCTGAATACCTGAGTTTTGTTTTTCTAACACTTTACATCCCTCGTTTTAACAACCGTTAGGTTTTCCGTTAGTTTGTGATGAAATGACTATTATACCCTTCAGTTTTTGGGTGAAATGAATTTTTTACCCTCCCATCTTCTTCTCCAGCCCACCCACCCACCACCACCACCACCAACACCACCACCGCCATCTCCACAACCAATAGCAACCCGACATCACTTCCACCATCAACCATACCGATTACGGTTTACCTGCTTCACAACCAACAGTAACCAACAGCAACCCGACGTCAGCTTACTTGCTTCAATATCAGAACAATAATAATAATACAAACCGGGTTACAGTTTCGGGTTCTATTTCAAATGGGTTATCTGAGGATCCGATGGTGAATCATTTGACGGAAGAGGGTGGTATCGAAAGTAGTGATTTTTATTCTTTTACTAGCTTTCCGACACTTGAATCATCGTATTAACTGTAATCTGTTGATGTGTTTGTTGATTCTGGTGGTGGTGGGGAGGATGGTGGAGAGCGGTGGAGAGCAGTGGCGCAGCATAGTAGGGGCGGGGAGGGGCGGCTGACCCCCCCCCCCCCGGATTTTCGCACAGAAGTTCCAATTATATAGTATTCGTATAGAAAATTTTGAAAATATAGGGTTTCGACCCCCCAAAACTGGTTTTCGACCCCCCGAAACTAGTGACTTCCGACCCCCCGAACCTTCGGGTCAAGCTTCGCCACTGGTGGAGAGGGAAGTGAGGGTGGATTTGGAGAGGATGTGATGGAATCCCAACTAATAAACCTGTTGATTATCAGACCTTGAAATCCAGTAGTTTGATTTTCTTTGACGATGAGAATTTTCGATCTGGTAATGGTGAAGAGGGGGAGGGTGGCGGTGGAGGTGGTTGTGGTGGTGTTGAAGGTGGTGGTGGTGGATGGGTGGGTGGGTAGGTTGGAGAAGAAGATGGAAGGGTAAAAAAGTCATTTCACCCAAAAACTTAAGGGTATAATAGTCATTTCACCACATACTAACGGAAAACCTAACGGCCGTTAAAATGAGGGACGTAAAGTGTTAGAATAACAAACCTCAGGTACTCAGGGTGTTAAGCGTGGGCTGAACCTGTTAGTTTAGGCAAACCACAGGGACGAAAATTGCAATTTTCTCTTAGAGTTATGATAGTTGTTTTAAATTATTTACGTACGTAACGAGAAAAACTAATATATAATGATGATTATACAAATTAATCATATTATTAATATATATATATATATATATATATATATATATATATATATATATATATATATATTAATTTAGAACGGTTGGCGCAACAGAATGTGAACGGATGACAAAGCGGTAATTTTGTGTGTGAACGAAGGGCAAAATGCGGTAGTTTTGCCCTGTACCTACTAGTTTAATATAATTTATAGATATGATTTAAATTACTAATACTGTGGGTTGACGAAACTTGTTGCATTCAGTTAGTTACTTTTGGGAAAAGTAAGCTTTAACTTGTTAAACTTTACTCTAAAGTTAGAAAAGGTTAATGTCTTTTTTGAAAGGATTGTTTAAACAATTACGTTTATGTCATATTTGTTTACCTTAGGCTTATAGATGTTAACATGTAACCATATCCAAAAAATGATAAAATGTAAGCATCTGTAGCATAATCATCGAGTTATTTGGACTAACTCTATATAGTATAGAGAAAGTATTCGGTACAAAGTACCTTTTTTTTAACGGCCAACTAAACAACGTCGGGTACTTCGTACGCGGCTCCCTAGTGGCAAAGACAGGGGCACAACCCTGCCCACCCCGGACGCACGAAGCCCCTAGCCCGCTTGACAGGCCGCTTCCAGGGAAAACCCGACCCACATACCCGCCCGAAGGCACGACAATAGTGAACCGGTAAAACCTGGCGAGATCAGGACTCGAACTCATGACCATAGGCCATGAGTCATCCATCATTTCTCATTATGTCCTTCGTAGGAATCAAACCTGAGACCTCTAGAGAGATCCCTGATCCATTCACCAACTGAGCTACCCGTTAAGGACTCGGTACAAAGTACCTTAATATACAAAGCGTAGGAAGCAACTAGAGTTTGACACGTGGAGCTGGCGGTTACAACCTACAAGTTCGTTGTTAATCACTAAAAGGGTATCATAGACATTTACACGTCCATTAATCACGTTCTAATTTTATCGTTTATATGTATCCCTGTTTTTACGTGATATTGAATTCAAATTTTAGTAACTGATTATACTATCTTCTTTCACTATTTTTTTTTTTACCAAATTCAAATTCTAATCCCAAACTACATATTTCTATCAAAATTTTTACAAAATTCATATTCAATTGAAGAGGTTATCGACATGTTCAGTGAGTTGCTCTGTTTTTATGTTTTTTTTCATTATTTCGTAATCATATCATTGTGTTTTAATTGTATGCAGACTTAAATAATGAACCAAAATCTACAATCAGAGATTATCCTATTGCCGAGATTGATAATTGTACCTTTTCAAGGTAAATGTCCGTGTTTCATCAATTGATACGAAGATGATACAGTTACAGAGTCTGATAATATAACTATTTTTATATTGTAGATCTTATACAGGAAGTTTCACGTGATGAAGAAGTAGTGAGAAGTTCAATTTCATGGAAGAACATTAAAGGATTCAAGGAAAATGATGTTTATGTTGTTACAGTTGAAAGCGTTCTATAGTTTTTTTTTTTTTTTTTTTTTTTTTTTTTTTGTTAACATGCGTTTTGGTTTTTATTGCACGCGTTTATGTATATGTTATATGTTATCTTAACATTCGTTTTATTGTATAGTTCATACATTTTATAATGAGAAAAACATCCACTGTTTTTTACTACACACATATGAATGCGTTTTATAAATATTGAATGCGTTTTAAGAAAACATCCATTGTTTTTACTACACACATATGAATGCGTTTTGTAAATAACCAAATGCGTTTTAAATAATGCAAATTTTACATTATATGGTTTATCACCATGTTTTTCTTTTGAAGTTTTATTGCTTATTTTATCCCATATCTTAAACCTCTCAAATTATTTCAGGAACCCTAAAGTATTTACTTTTAGCCTGCTAAACCATCTCTTTCATTTCCTTTTGTATTTCTTGGTACTTTTTAATGTTTTTATCCTTTGTTTTGAACCAACTGTTTTACAAGTATCTGAATGACTTTATATATACTAAATGCATTTTGTAAATACTGAGTTCTTTTATAAATATTGAACGTGTTTTAAAAATATTAAATGCTTTTTAAGAAAACATCCATTGTTATTGACTAACATATGAATGCGTTTAAAAAATATTAAATGCGTTTTAAGAAAACATACATTGTTCATGATTAACAGATGAATGCGTTTTATAAATATTGAATGCGTTTTAAGAAAACATCCATTGTTATTGACTAACATATGAATGCGTTTTATAAATAACCAAATGCGTTTTAAATAGTGCACATTGATTAATTAAACAACAGTAAGAAAAATTCCTTGGTTTTCTGCTTTGCAAATATAAAAACACAAACGCACGTTGATGTTACAACACACCTTTTTGTAAAACGCACTTACATTTACATCAAACACACCTACTAATTTTACCAACATAATTCTCAAAACAGACCTATCATTTAACCCACATAAAACGCCCTTTTCATCTTTCTAAATCAACATTATTCTCTTTGCTTCTTCGTTCTCTTGCAACACCTGATTCATACAAAATTGGTTTTAGTTTTTTTTTAATTCATAGACCTGATTTCCTTGCTTGATTTGCGTTTGAGAGTCATAATCTCTTGCTAATCGAATCATCCCCTGTTATGATTGCCTTTAATTGTGATCGTTTGGTTTCTAGGTTTGCGTTTAGGAATCAGTTTCTGAATATTATTTCCATGATATACGCAATTCTAAGTAATTGCTAAAATCAATGAGATGATTTGGGCGCGTTAATTAAAAAAATTAAATTGATTACTGTTATTTGTCTAATTTACCCTTCGACTGCTTAACGGATCATTAAAAATGTTTGGATATTACGATCGTGCCACTGCCACTTTCTAACCTAATCAATGGCTAAAAACGTTTCTCACACTTTGTATGTTAAGATGACTTTGTACAAAAGCCTCTCTCATAGTATAACGGTTAATAGTTACATTGCAATTTTTAGATTCATAATAAACTTTAATTACTTGTCAATCATCCAATATGCAAAACATTTAAAATCCATACTTAGAGAGAGATTAAAACATATCAAAACCGTCTAAAACTAGTAGTGTACCGTCAAGGCGTCAATAGTCACTTATATATGAAATCGTTCTATATAAAACTTAGCAAAACCGTCTCCAATTAACTCAACAACCGGTTTTAACCGTCTCCAATTAGCTCGACTTGTTTAATCTTTGAATCTTACAAAGATCAAGTTCGGCAAGATTAGTGTTTACTTAATTATTACTATATTATTAATTTGTACGGATTATAATCGTAACTCTGTAATACAATATTATTGAACTCACGGACCCACTACCAGCACCGATGACGACGATATTACCGTGCTAATAGTTGGATACCCGTGAGGAAAACGGGTAGCGCCCTGTCTCCCCTTAGCTTGATGTAGTAATATCAAGCTTAAGTATGTTTACATTTGTCTCAATTTAAAGTGAAAATTTTAACACGTCAATCTCAAATAGGAATGAGCTCCGTATTGTTACCGGTGCCAAAAGTATTAATGGCACTATTTTCGAAAATGTTCGGTAGAATACAATACTTAAAAGTAAAAATCAATAAAATACCGATACCAAACAGAAAGTATCAATCTATAAAACACCACAAAGTTGGTTTCAATCGGTACGATCCCATTCAGAACCAATGCAAGTATAACACGATATTTGTGGTTACTTAAATCTCATACGTAACCACAAATATCCCACCACAAACATCTTGGCTTTTATATATTAATTAATTAAAATAGAGAGGATGGTGCATGTACCTTACGCCCTTGTTAATCGGATCGACAAGCATACGATGTTCATGTTCATCTAAGATCAGTTGACCTTCTCTCTCTCTCTATCACAGGTGATTAATCTATATTTTTTTATTATTTGAATACTGCATTCATTCTTTTATATGTTTAATTTGGAATTCATTCAATACCGTGTTTGATTTTGCATCCGTTATTGTTGATTTCGTTGAAAATGGAATGGATTTAGTTATTTAGATCATGCATAAAAATGAAGAGCTTTATGTTGTTGATGTTTTTTTTTTAATCTGTTACTCGGTTGATTGACCTGTGTTTATGCATATTAAGTGTTCGATGAAATGCACCATTGGGTTTTCTTTAGGGGTGTAAATGAGCCGAGCAGCTTGCGAGCTACTCGAGATCGGCTCGATAAAAAGCTCTAAACGAGCGGAGCCTTATCGAGCCCGAGCCGAGCCCGAGCCTAAAACAAAGCTCGTTTACTTATCGAGCCCGAGCTCGAGCCTGACATTTGAAGCTCGTCAGTCTCGTTGAGCCTTATCGAGCCTTAGTATAATATTAGTTTTATTAATATTTTATACTATTTACCCCACATTTAAATTTAAAGTTGTTTGATAACCGAGCCGAGCCGAGCCGAGCCAAGCTTTTGATTTATCGAGCCTAAATGAACCTATTATTTATATTTTTTTTATTTAATGTATTAACTAATAATCACTAAAAAAGCCGAGCCGAGCTTTAAAAACAAAGCTCGAGCCCGGTCAAGCTTGGGTTCGGCTTGGCTCGTTTGCACCCCTAGTTTTCTTGTTCCCGAGTTGGAAGCAAAAGAAAAGAAAGTAAAGATTTTATGTGTTTTCGAGTTGCAAGGAAGAGAAAAGAAAGGTAAAATGGTAAATGATAAAACATTATATTTTCCTTCAACTTCCTTCCTTTAATGTAAGATTGGAACACAAATTTTTTGCACTTTCTTTCCACTTCCTTCGATTAGTAAACTCGGGAACATAGCTAGAGATGCTCTGAGGATCAAGTTTTGATTAAACTAGTTTAAATCATTTGGATTTGTGATAAATTTAGGTGTTTTTTAGCCCCATTTTATTGTCTCAGTGTTTCTCCGGTTTTTGTTATGATAGACATGCTTAAGACCCCAGATCATCAGGTTGCTGGACATGAAGCTGGGCTTGGGAAGCTCGGCCCACTCGTTGATGATTCGGGCCGGTTTTACAAACCTCTTCAGGGAGATGAACGCGGGTCTGAAGAAGTCGCCTTTTATGAGTCCTTTAATTCCAACACTAATATTCCAGAACACGTACGCAAATTCTTCCCTATATATTATGGCACCAAAGTCATGAAGGCGTCCACTGGGTCAGACCACCCTCACATCGTGTTGCAAGATCTTACATTGGGCAGGCCTAACCCATCCGTAATGGACATCAAAATCGGGTCCAGAACATGGGGCCCAGAAGCTTCCGACGCGTACATTGCAAAATGCTTGAAAAAGGACAGGGAAAGCACAAGTGTTCCATTGGGGTTCAGAATATCCGGGCTGCAAGTCTATATTGGTGAGGAATCAGGGTTTTATAAGCCTGATAGGACTTATATGCGTCAAACCGGTCTGGATGATGTTAGAATCATTCTTAGGAAATTTGTTTCTTCTAACCCGTCTTCAGATACAGAAACGGGTGGCCCGGGCCCAGACTGTTCGTTAGCATCTTATGTTTATGGTGGGCCTAGTGGGATTTTGGCTCAGTTGTTGGAACTGAAGACATGGTTTGAAGATCAAACAATCTACCACTTTCATGCTTGTTCTGTGCTATTCATGTTTGACAAGGCGTTGACTTTAGAAGGAGCCGGGTCAAATGCAGAAGTCAAACTTATTGATTTTGCACATGTTACAGATGGTAATGGTGTTATTGATCACAATTTCTTGGGTGGGCTATGTTCCTTGATAAAGTTCATTTCTGACATAGTTGCAGACGCAAACGATCATACCGGTACAAACGGCAAGGTTGAACTTTGAAACTATCTGTTATTGTTGCAGCTTTTTAAATAATTGATCAAGACAATTTATTTGATTTGTAATCATGTTTTCTTATTGAATCACTGTTTTGCTGATGTATAAGTTGCAAATTACTCTCATCTGACCACCTGAGGTAGAGCTTCATTTACAAATAACTAGTTTCTGTTAATGACCCATCATGTTTACCCATTTTATGTACCATCAATCTGTTTGCTTATGATCGAGTCATTTTGGGTCGTGTTTATCCCAACCAAGGTCAAAACAATTTCTTCGTCTTATTGTTATTGTTATTGTGATATTGATTTTAGGGGGTCGCTGAAGCTTGTAAAAGATTAAAAGTCAACAACCATACCTTTTTACAGAGATAGGGATTGGGAGACAAAACAAACAGAAGGTAACCATAAAGGATTGTATTTGTTTACCCTTCAATGAGATATAAGAGTAAGTTACATCAACCGTACATATGACATGTTGAAGTGCCAGATTTGTAGTGGGGCGTTATTGGGGCTTGAAATTGAAAAATAGCGCCCAACACCGCTACGGGTGGGCTTTATGGGGCGCTATATTGCTTTAAAATTGAAAAAATAGGTGTCAGGCACCATATATATAACGCCTTTAATGTTTTGGTTGGTGTGCCACCAATTATAATTAAGGAGGGGGCGTTATATCCTCTTACCACTACACACACTCTTAGGTATGGAAAATTACAACAATAGTTTGTACTTTTCACTTGCACCAGTTTTGTCCGTGGCACGGATGATTTTAATATATATGTTAAGTGTGTGTAAATTGTCTATTTTACCCGTTTAATTTGACCAAAAATAAGTAAAAAATTATAAAGCGCTACCCGACCCCCTACTCTTGTTCTCTATTTCCATGGTCACTCTACTCTTCCCTCACATGTATATCCACATGGTCGCTCTTATTTAACTGTCAAACAATAATGATCTCTTCTAACGAGTTCTCTGTCACGTTTGTAAGCTTAACTCTAAATTGGAAACGGAAATTAAAACTTCATGTCCTTATGGATTTATGCTAAATAAATGACTAGTTTTCATAAGTTCTTACCTATTTTTCTTGTTCTTTTAATCTGTGTGTTAAGATCTTGTAATTAATGAGTAAGTTGCCGAGATTGTAATAGTATCTAGATATATTTGTGCTACGTTTTTCTTTTAGACAATGTGTAGTGGCTTGCTCGCATGCCAAGTCACACCAAAAGGGCGCTAAACACCGGGTCGGCTTATTAAAGAGTGGTGCCAAAGAGGATGGCCGTCAAGGGGTTAACGAGCATGAATGTATACAAAATCTTGCACTTTTAGATGGCGGGGGTCGAAAGTTACGAGACTCATTTTTTTCTCAAATCAATAGGGACCAAACTCAATGTATACAAAATCTTCGAACGAAAACGGTGAAATTTACACTATTGAGACAAATCCGCTGGGGGCCAGGGCACCCCAACCCTAAATAATTAGCTTCGCCCTTGAGTGTGGGTTAACCCACAATCATACAAATAACTCACATTTTTAAATAATTATTTTTTAATTAAACAACTACACGCTTAATTTTAAGGTGTATGTTAGTTAAAGCCTCACTGCCTACATAACACTAACGTCTTAGAGACTTTTAACATTTAAATATTACGAGGTAGGCTCGAATTCTTGACCTTCAAAGTATGCTTGGACTCAGCCAGAGGCGAAGGATGTTGAGGGCCAGGGGTGGCCCTGGCCCCCCCTGATTTTTGGCGCAGTGGTATAAATTTGCGATTTTTGTAGGTAAATCGAGTCCGGGTTGGGTCCGGCCCCCGCCGATTTGCCACTACCGACCTAAAAAAATTGAGTCCGGCCCCTCCCGATTCGAGAACCAAGCTTCGCCCCTGGACTCAGCAACCGTCATTATAAATATTAGTCATCATATACTTTTCATTATTTTCTTAAAAATAAATACCATTTTTCTTTAAAATATATATAAATGATTAAATTCTCTCGGAGAGGATAAAACATGAGGTTGAAGGTACTTAAAAAAAACGTTATTCCGTTTGGTATTTTTTTTTTGAAAAGCTTAGTTCAGTTGAAATCTTTATACAACCCTAATCTATTCGGTTTGATATATACCTAGATATGAATCATTTTTATAATTCTTTAATATTTAATCATTTGAACTTTTAGATATTATCATCATCTTTTTATAATTCCTTAAGCCATTTTTTCATAAAAAAAATAAAATAAAAAATAATATCCGGATAAAACGTGAGCATCAAGGATAACAAAATTAACAACTGTAATTGCGTACGTACGATCTATACCTAAGTATATAAACTTCCACAAGCACTTCAAGCATCAACAAACTCATTCAAATACATTCTACTTCTAAACCCTAACCCTAATAATAATAATATTCCTTCTAAGTTCATTAAAGTACCGTTTGCATGATCAACATGAACTTCAAGGAAGCGAAAACGAAGAAAAGACGCTTCTTTGGAGGCGATAACGATAACGAAGTGAAGAGAAGTAAGCAAGAAGATTGGAAGCATGCTCAGAAGACGTATGGCGATGGTGTTGCATGGTTTAGAGGTGCAATGATCGGCAAAGGGAGTTTCGGTCGTGTTTTTGTTGCAAATTTGAAGAACCAATCAAGATATAGCTTATATCCACCGATCATGGCTGTTAAATCTGCTGACGTGTCAACTTCATGTTCAATTCAGAAGGAGAAAGAGGTCATGAATAATATTATTGGTTGTCCATATGTTATTAAGTGTTTTGGGGAAGAAATTACTAATGGAGAGAATGGTCAGATGGTTTACAATTTGTTATTGGAGTATGCTGCTGGTGGAACCCTAGCTGATGTGATCAAGAGTTATAATGGTAAAGGATTGCCCGAATTGGATGTGAGGCGACACGCGAGATCTATTCTTCGCGGGTTGAGTCACATTCATAAAAGAGGATATGTTCATTGTGATTTGAAGCCACAAAATGTATTGCTTGTAGCCAATGAAGGGAAAACCGGCGGTTTCGTTGCTAAAATTGGGGATTTGGGATTGGCAAAGAGTATGAAGCTGATTAGGAATAATAAGTTGAGTAATAATGGGCATTGTTGGAGGGGTACACCTATGTATCTATCACCTGAAGCTGTGGATAATGGTGTACAAGAACAGCCTGCTGACGTTTGGGCGGTCGGGTGTATTGTGTTTGAGATGTTAACTGGAAAACCGCTTTGGTTTACGAATGAGGATTTGGATGTTAATGAGATGAAGAGTCGGATTTGTGATGAAAATGAATTGAATACTAGAATTGGTAGTGTGGCTGCAGCAGCAGGGAGGGGTTTTCTGAAGAAATGTTTGTGTAGAAAGGTTATGTGTAGATTTACTGCTAACATGCTATTGAATCATCCTTACTTAAAAGGGTTGCCTGAAGACGATGATATCGATGAGGCCGAAGAAGCACATGAATCTTTTGACATAAACAACATCAGTTCATCAGCGTCGTCGACGTTCTCTGATGATGATGATGATGATGATGAGTTGTGGTCGTCTTCGGGTTCATGTTCAGAAGACGAAGACGAAGATGAAGATGTGGATGTCACTGCAAATGGAAGAAGTATAAATGCAAGATTTCATGAAGTTCAAAGGTTTCCAATAAGTTTAACCATTTCGAAGAGATTTTAGCAAGATTAATGGAGGGATTATGTTAGTTAGCAATCATTTTTTATGTGTTCATAGTATGCATATCATGGTACATACAACATGGTATCTTAGCTACATTGAATTTTTGAAGTTTGATCAATTTTATTATGCATGTTTGAAAGTTTCTCTACATATCGTTTCACATTTTGGCTGGTTAATGTGTTCATAATTATCTATTTTTCCAACCTGATATAAATTAAATGCTGTGTTGCTTTGTGGGGAAAATTGAGTATAAAGTTAGATTTTCATTAATCTAATTTCTTTCCAACCCGTTACTCCAAAATCAATCAATCTAATGCACATTTCTTCATTTACTTGATTAATTAATTGTTTGATCAACCCCAAGCAACCAATAAGATTTGTTAACAACCTAGCTAGTTGGATAAAACATAACTTAATAGTTGTGTTTAGGTTCACAAACCATTTCTTCATCGGAGTGTGGTACATATTCCGACCCAGGGTCGGTTTCGTACCCATCCACTGATCAATTTGCAACTTCTGATGACGGACGAGGGTGTGATAATTATGAAATATAGCCATTAGAATATATGCACTAGAATATAGCCGTTGAAATATAGCCCTTTGATATTTAAAGAAAAGAAACTGGGCTAGCTACATAATGTAGTTGTTTGGCCTGAAAGTAGGAAATATTATCATTTTTTAATACTATGTATGGATTTCACAGGGTAAATATATGTATATGAAACTTTGAGAACTCGATCACTATAATCTTTGAAGTTTGTGGTTGAGTAATTAACTTGAAGACGTGACACCCAAAATTTATGTCAACATTATAAACAAACAAACGATCAATTGTCAGTCGTCACTACTTGAAAACTTTATTGTTTCCGTCGAAAATGTGTAGAAAACGGACACGTGCACCAACATGCCACGTCACCCATGTTCCCACTAATCTGCGTTTATTCATTTTAGTACATTAAGAGGGTGTTTGGGATTGCGTTTTGAATTAGATTTTTAGATTATTGCGTTTTGAAAACGCAGATAATCAGTTTTTAGTGTTTGGGATTGCGTTTTGAAAACCCAGATAATCAGTTTTTTAGGCTAACAAAACGCAATAATCTATAAGCACCTCCACCCCTGCTTTTCCAAAACGCATAATCTGTTTTGAATAATCAATCCCAAACACCCCTAAATTAGGAGTTGTTATTTGTTACATACTTACATTATTATTCACTAGGTTGAGTTTAAAGTGTATGCATGTCGTTGAAATATGGAGTAGTGGACTAGTTGAGTAGTGTGTAGTTGAGTCATGAGTCCTCATATATATGTATTTTTCATTTTGAATATTAAAGAAGAAAGTTAGTCTTTTTCTTTTATCTTTGTTTCTTACATTTTTAGAAAATTGAAGGACCTGCTGAGTGGGTTAGGCGGTCAAGCTTCAAGAAACAAAAATGAAAGAACAACACTAATTTTACTCTAATTTTCTTCTCTAATCTCCAAACAAAAAATACACCAAGTAAAATATGAAGACCACAACTCAACTACACACCTCTTAACTACTCCACCAGTCCAAATTTCAAGGAGTCGCATTGTTTCAAACCAAACATGCTTGTCACGATCCACATCTTTACAACTTGATCCGCCCACTGACGATCCGCATTGGTTTGACCCAACCGGGACCGCCAATAACTTTCAACTTTTTGGCCTAGTTGCTTCGAATTTCAATTCATATCCAAATTTGAACTTCATTCAATTTGTAAACCAAACACACCCTTAGAGTTTCGGATTTACCCCGTAAATCACCGTTAAAAAAATTAACAATATAAAAAAAAGCCACATGGTGGTCACGTGCAAAACACGTGGTCAAGAAAGTAAAGCCTTCTCAAGTCCGACCTTTTTCTGGGCTTTTCCGTTAAGACATCCCTCCTGCAAACACACACACACACACACACACACACACACACACACAGAGTAGTCACTTTTTATAGCTTCGGTTGTGGATCTGTTTCTGTATCTCCTCTAGGGTTTCGAGTTACAAAAAAGCTCTCACATAATTATTATTATTATTATTATTATTGTTATTATTATTATTATTATTATTATTATTATTATTATTATTACGTACAATTTCCTAATCTCTCTCTGTGGGAGCAACATGAAGCTCACCGTAAAGACTCTTAAAGGACGCCACTTTGAAATTAGGGTTCAACCTTCCAACACTGTGAGTTCTAATTGTCTTTGTAACTTTAAATAACTGTTTCATATCTCTTGATGTACTGTTCATAAATTAGGGCACTGTACACTTTGTTGTGAATATGATGTTTATTTTTTTCTGGTAGAAGTTTATGTTGATTTGACTAAGAAATTCGGGAATTTGTGTGTATGTATATATGCTTGGTAATTGACTTGTTTGACAGACGGATTTTATTTTATTTTTTATTTTTATTATAATTATTATTTTTGAACGGCTGAGAGACAGGTTGAGTGTGACTTTTTGGATATAAATAGCATTTGATGCGAATAGATAGTTTATTTATTTATTTTTTATTTTATTTTTTTGGTGTAAAAAGTAGTAATTATGGGATAAAATGACATATATTATGCATAGTTATTAAAAGCCGTCAGCTTCATGCGCCTAGGCCTAGTTTCCAAGCTACGCCCTTTAATTGCACTTCTGGTTCCTAGGCCCTCGCTTCAGCTCATGGTTTTAAAAAACGGTTGAGGCGCGCCTCAAGGCGATTCGGGTCAAAAACGAGTCTGAGGCGTCGCCTCAGGGGTTCTTTGTTTTAGGTGCGCCTCACAGGCCTGAGGCGGTAAGAAAAGGTGCGCCTCAGGCGCGCCTCAGGGGTTTTGAGGTATGGTTTTGAAGTTTTAGACTTTTTGTGCCATTTCATGTCTTCTTTTATGTGTGTTTTTTGATGTTTTTGATGAATTTGATGATGAAATTAGTTAGTGTTTTATTTTTTATAAGATATATAATTTTTTAATTTATTTTTTAATTCCGCCTCGGGCTTACGCTTCGGTTCGCCTCGAGGCTTACGCCTCGTGAGGCGAAGGGAAAACGCCTCGAGGCTCGTTTCCGTACTTTTAAACCTTGCTTCAGCTCTCACGCACACTAAATGCCAATTTATTATTTTTCTTATTGTTGTGTAATGCAAAATTAGTGATCTTCTCTACAATATGAGCTTCCACAATGCCGATTTAAGCAACTTTCATCCTGAGCCAGTTTAGAGTATTTAGAACTTTCAAGTTTTAAATTTACATTTGAATCTTCACTATTTTAGAACTTTTGGTTTTAAATTTTAATTAATAGCTTTTTTTATTTTGTTTGAAGAATAGTATTAGTCTAGTACATAAATTTATTTTTTTGTTTAAAGTGCGCTTTTTTTTCTCAAGCCCTCACTTTTTTTACGTCTCTCGCCTAGGCCTTGAGTGCGCCTAGTGCCTTTGATAACTATAATATTATGGAAAATTAATGATGGTAGTCTTGCATAGATTAGTAATTCGTGGGAAGTTATTCGCGTTGATGTTTTTAGTTGGTTTGTTTCTCAATGTTTGCTTATGGTCCAAAACGTTTAAAAGTACTAGTTTCTGGTAAGTTTTGTGTAACTTAAGATTGAAGGAGAAACTAAATGTGTGACTGAAACTAGAGGTGATTAATGTTATGTAGTAAGAGTAATTGAAGTAATTTGGATTAGGTGCTACCTTCTTATTGTTTGTAGGCTGTGTGTGCACTTATATTAATAAAAGATGATGAAGTGGGAAAGTATTCATTATTCAAAAGAGATGGAAAGAACTATATTTTGGCAGGTGGCAACTTAATGTACAGTATTAACATATTTCTTTTACTTGATTAGAATTTAAGGGGCAGTCTTTTATTCATGCTAATATAACATTTTGATTGTGTCATCTGTATGACGTGCTTTATCAAAGTTCTTTTATTTCATGTGTGTTTTCCTAATCGATATATAAAAATTTGTTTGGGTTATCTATATGGGATGCTGCATCAAAGTTCCCTTTTCTCACGTAACTGATGTAAAGCTTATTTGATACTAGATTATGGCAGTCAAGAAAAATATTGAAGATGTGCAAGGGAAAGATAATTACCCATGTGGGCAACAATTATTAATTCATAATGGTAAGGTTTTGAAAGATGAAACTACATTGGCTGATAACAAAATCTCCGAGGAAGGTTTTCTTGTTGTCATGCTTAGTAAGGTAACTCTCTCTCTCTCTCTCTCTCTCTCTCTCTCTCTCTCTCTCTCACGCACACACTCACTCGCTCACTCACTGACATCTTGATTACTGATAATTTGTCTCTCTCAACAGAGTAAGAGTTCAGGCTCAGGCGGAGCTTCATCTGCTCAGGTAACTTTTCTCTTGTGCCATTTATGATCTTCATGTATACTTTATCAATAAAGGAGTCTCATTTTTGTTGTTACAAGCAGCCTTCATCGACAACTGCTCCAGCTTCTAATTCTACCAGCACACCTGATGCTTCTTCCCAACAGCAGTGAGTTCCCATGACTAGTGCATCTCAATCTTTATTTACAAATAAATAGATCACGTGTTTGTGAGATCTTATCATTTACACATAATTTATTGATTGTATCGAAGGGCTTCTAAAACCAGCACATCTTCTTCTGTCCCAGCAACGACAAATGAACCTGCAGCTGTAACTGCACCTGCACCGTATGAGCTCTTTGTTCAAATTTCTTTTCATTATAGTCTTTTAGTTAGATCCATATAAATTAGACATGGTGATCTCGACCTGTTTATATATGGTTTGGCTAACTGTTCAGTGTTCATATCTACTTAGAAACAGGTCGAAAGTTGCCCGTAACATATTTTTACGCATACGACCTCCTAAATTGCTTTCCTTTTCAAATTAGGCTATTAATATTGTAATAATATAGTTTTTGGAATCATATTCAATGCATTAGTTATTTATAAACAGTTCCTTACAAAAATAGACAGAAAAGACATTTCAGGTCAACACAATCGGGCACGTTAAAAAATTGCCTTTATATTAGCCATTTACTATACTATGAAGTTAAGGTATTGACTATATTATGTGTTGTGATTGCAGTGCCAATTCCGATACATATGGTCAAGCTGCTTCAAATGTAGTCGACAATAGTAGCATTCAGCAGACTGTTCAACACATAATGGATATAGGTGGTGGCAGTTGGGACAAAGAAACAGTTACTCGTGCCCTTCGAGCTGCTTACAACAATCCAGAGCGAGCAATCGACTACTTGTATTCTGTATGTTTCTCAAGTAATTTTTTTTTATAAATACCTGTGAAACATAGATACTAACATTATTCCAATTTTTCCAGGGTATTCCCGATACAGTAGAGGTTGCAGTCCCAGTGACTCAGCTCCCTGCAACTCAAGCTGTTGCTTCGAATGCTGAATCTCTATCTGGAGGGCCTAATGCATCTCCATTAAACTTGTTTCCTCAGGTTGTTAATCATAAACATAAGTTTTTTTCACATCATTTTTGTATTTGACACTCATGATATCTGTTATGGAATTTTTGCAGGAAATGCTTTCAGGTGCTGCAGGAGGCAATCTTGGTTCTCTTGATTTTCTTAGAAACAATCAGCAGGTGGTTTCATGTACCAAGATCTTCAGATTTATGTCATTATAATATTGAATAACATACTGCAGGGTAGACATCCTAATTATCAGAACATAAAATATGTAGATTCTTGATCTTGGAGATGTTTTGGGTTGTAGGAAGCTTTGTTAATTTAATAAATTACACTCGTTATTTCAGTTCCAAGCATTGAGGGCTATGGTACAATCAAATCCACAAATACTACAGGTACACGTTTTGTTTTCTCTGTCTACTTTTGTATATAAACTATGATTGTTATGTTAAATTAGTCAACATGTATTACAGCCCATGCTTCAAGAGCTAGGAAAGCAAAATCCTCAACTTTTAGGGCTAATTCAGGAAAACCATGCTGAGTTTCTTCAACTAATCAATGAACCTGTTGATGCTTCTGAAGGGTAATATGCTCATTTTCTTATTTGGTGTGTAATTAAGGCTAGTTTATGTCATGATGCTATTACTGGTACATGTCTGAAATTCCAACCGTTCTTATAATAACTGTTAACTGTTATTTTAGGGATCTCTTTGATCAACCAGACCAGGAGATGCCTCATGCGATCAGTGTTACTCCAGCAGAACAGGAAGCCATTGAACGGGTATTGATCCCTTCTATGTGGCGTTTGGTTTGTTGTCAGGAAAAACTATAGGTATAAGATTTGGTTTGAGGAATGGATTTCTAAAACTGACCCTTTTCATAGGTTTAGAGCACTAGTTTCATGATATTTCTCAATCTTAACCTTATGAAATAAACGCTATTTCATCACTCTTCTTCAGATTCCTCTATTCCTAACCCTCAAACCAAACACACCCATAGATTTTTCATTTTTGTACTTATGGACTTAAATTATCTTTGCTGATTTGTTTCTTTTTGTACTCCTAGCTTGAGGCAATGGGTTTTGATAGAACCCTTGTTATTGAGGCTTTTTTAGCCTGTGATCGTAATGAAGAATTGGCAGCTAATTTCTTATTGGAGAATGCTGGTGATTATGAAGACTAAACTGCTGAAGACATCTTGACTCTTGAAAGGTTGGTATTCCGCTTCTTTTAGCAGAATTCGTTTATACTCTTTCCGTCCCAAAATAATTGGCGTAGGTATAATTAAACGATTATAAAATAATTGCAGATTTTGCTGAATGTGAAAAAGGGTTTATGTTGGGTTTAACTAACTAAATTTCATCATTTTATCAATTAAATCCCTACACTCTTTTTGTCTTGCTTAGAACTTATATAAAATTGATGGATTATTTAGAAGGTGTTTGGGATTGATTTTTCAAAACAGCTTCTGCGTTTTGGAAAAGCAGGGGTGAAGCTGCTTTTATTGCATTTTTATAGCCTAAAATTCATTTCAAAACTCAACCCCTAACACTAAAAACTAATTATTTGCGTTTTCAAAACGCAATAAAATAATCTAAAAATCCATTTCAAAACGCAACCCCAAACACCACCTTAATAAGACAACTAACGTTTAGGGATTTAGTTAAAGGACTTGGTCAACAAAATGGTGAAAGTTGCTTTAACACAGTTCTAGGAATGTACAGTTGATGGAATGTTGTGTTTAATGGAATTACGAATGGGGTGGGAAAACTTGGCAAATTAAAGAATGTTGATGTTAGGAATTCTTTCCCCAGAACCATCTTCGATCTATGTGGTTGGTAATAGCTAATTCAAATGGTCCAAGTCGAAATTTAGCTATACAGGACTAACAATTTCAAAGATGGTTAAAGTGTAATTCTAAATTCTAATACATACAGCTTCGCAAATCATTTTTGTTCAAAGATTTGGATATTTAATAAAAGGATAATACGAGTGTACATATTAACCCAACCTGATGTGGCCTGTTTCTACACTTACTGAATTGACCGCTTTTCACCTGACTCCATCCTTTCCCAAACCCAACCCACCTGACCCACCCATCTTGCTTCCTTTAGCTCTTAGATTCTTAGAATGCTGCATTTCATAATTTTCAGGTGATTTTGACATTTGGAAGTTTTTTTGTGAAAACCGCAGAGAGCCGGTTTTAGATTGGTGATTAATACAGGTTGAACTTTTATATTATTGTTCAGGGAACTGAAGTTTTTTGTTTCCTTATTTTTATTGCACTTTTTTTCATTTATTTTATACTTCTCCGGAATATGAAGAATTGAAGAGGATTTTGTTTGTGCACTTGAGAAGACGCGTGTTCATGTCTGACCAGTTTGATACCAGCTAATGTCCCAAATTAAGTTTTTGTTGACTAGAGTAGAACCAATGTTTGTGAATGAGTTGTATGATGTATCTTCACTTGGATCAAAAGTTATCAAACTTGCAACTGTTTGCTACTAACCGAAAGTCCAAGGACATGTTGGTATGATGTAGTTTCTGTCGGATCAAAAGTCATCAAACGTGCAACTGTTTATTGGTAACCGAAAGTCCAAGAACATGTTGTAACAAATCCTAACCTTGTTCATCGTTGAAGGTAAGGTACATACTAATGTATCATCTTTTCCATCTTCAGAAGCACGAGCTTCTGTATTCATAGACTAAGAGCATTTACAATAAGAAAACCCAATAGCATTGCCAAATCATATACTTCTTTCTCACATACTGAGCCTACAACATTTCCGTCCTTGGCGTTCATGTGGGTGAACGTCTCCCCAAGAGCGATACGTGCTACCAAAGTGGCCACGGAGCCAAACCTGCCCTACGACGTTCTTTTTTTTTTTTCTTTTTTTTTTTAACATTTGGAGTTTTAATCTATCTAGTGTTTGATTGTCATAAGATTATGCGCTTGAACGTGCGTGCACACACACACACTAAAGGGGTGTTGCACAATGTGACCGGTAAGACAGACATTGGGAATTACATAAAATGTTTTTTTTTTTTTGACTAAAAAACTATATAAATACCATATGTAAATTAAAAAGAATATAATTCTCCATTTATTGTGTAATTTTTTTCTTTGAAAAATATTAACGTATGAAAAAGTTATAGTCGTTTAAAAATTGTAGGAGCTGGTTTAAAAGTTAAGAATAAATTTTAAATGATTGTACCATATGTTTAAATATAACATTTTCTTAAAAATTTATGTTAACATATTATATATTTAGCTGTTTTTATTATAACTTTATATATAATAATTATTATGTAAAGATATAGTTAATAGATTAAATATAAATAACAGATTTCTTTTCTCGCATGAACCTCAAACAACCTCAAACACCTTACGAGTCATGAACAACTAGAATCGTGTAAAGCTAGCTAATATATCTATCTATATATATAAAAGAAAACGTATATGCTGACGTGGCGTGCAATGCAGGCATCAACCTTCCCTTGAGAGTGCCACGTGGCATCATAATTGAAAGATTTTAGTGTTTTTGAACTATTTCCTTTTTTAATTAAAAAAAACATAAACATAAAACCCTAAATTAAATTGAGTTATTTTAAGAAAAAAAGAATTTAAAAATAAATTTAAAATTTTCTCTCTCATGTTTCCTCCCATAATTTTTAAACATTTATATCTTTTATATGTGGGATTTTTTAAAGAAAAAAATTACACCAAATTAACGAGCGTTTTATTATCTTTCCAACGAGTACCATAGTCCTATATAAAAAACAGAGAAAAATCGACTAATTTTTGTGGGGTTTCGTTCATACAGGAAAAAAACACACGAAGTGTTCATGTTATTCATTAATCATGTTTTTTCTTTTAAACCAGGTTCTTTTCTACGATGTTGAAAATCAGCCCAATCGCCATGTTATCATTGGAATTTTACTAGGTATACTTCATCAAGAGAAGTTAGGAGAAAGAATCGCGCAACACTGCAACACATGGTGTCACCTTATAGCAAGGTTATTTATTTATTTATTTAATTACAAGAGTAATAATTATTACTATTAGTATTATTAGAATGGTTATATTTTTCAACCTCGGGACGCTCCCGAAAAGAATTGATAGTTGCTGACGTGGCGTTCAATGGTGGCCTCAACCATATCTTGATTATGCCACGTGGCATAATGAGATGCAATGATTACAACTTCCAACTTAAGTGTTTGTTTAGTTGATTAGGTTAGGAATTATAAGAGCCATTAGAATGTGAGAAATTAGAGAGATGTGATAAGTTTTTTAATAGTTGCAGCTTACATAAGTGATTCTTTAGATGATTACTGATTAGGTTTTAGATTAGGGAATATGAGTTATTACTAATTAGAATACTATGAACATGCAATGATTGAGAGATTTTGTGGTTAGTTAACTTGAGCCATTTGCAATAGACTATCACGTAAAATTAGATTTTTCAACCCCGGGACCCTCCCGGGGTAATCAACTAGTTATACTATATACTAAACCATAAAAGGAATAAACGCAAAATTGTCGTCATTGCCTAAACTTGTAGTGTGAAATCCATACATAGTATTAAAAAAATGATAATATTTCATACTTACCAAACAACTGCATTATGTAGCCCAGTTTCTTTTCTTTAAAAACATTTCTTTAAATATCCAAGGGCTGTATATATTTCAATGGCTATATTCTAGTGGATATATTCTAATGGCTATATTTCATAATTATCACACCCTCGTCCGTCATCAGAAGTCGCAAATTGATCAGTGTATGGGTACGAAACCGACCCTATGGCGGAATATGTACCACGCTCGGATGAAGAAATGGTTTGTGAACCTAAACACAACTATGAGGTATTAAGTGAAGAAATGTGCATAGCATTGATTGATTTTGGGGTAACTGATTGGAATGAAATTAGATTAACGAAGATCTAATTAACTTTATACCATTTAGTTGGGTACAAGTGCTTGCTTTTAATGGAATAACTCTCAATTAATTTTCCCCACAAAGCAACACAACATTTAATTTATATCAGGTTGGATAATCGTAATTAATTAAACTATAGAAAATTAGATAATATTATGAACAAACCAGCCAAAATGTGAAATGATATGTAGAGAAACTTTCAAACATGCATAATAAAATTGATCAAACTTCAAAAATCCAATGTAGCTAAGATACCATGTGTTGTATGTACCATGATATGCATACTATGAACACATAAAAAATAATTGCTAACTAACATAATCCCTCCATCAATCTTGCTAAAATCTCTTCGAAATGGTTAAACTTATTGGAAATCCATGCACTTCATGAAATCTTGCATTTATACTTCTTCCATTTGTAGTGACATCCACATCTTCGTCTTCGTATTCTGAACATGAACCCGAAGACGACCACAACTCATCATCATCATCATCATCATCATCATCATCATCAGAAGAGAACGTCGACGACGCTAATGAAATGACGGTGTTTATGTCAAAAAACCCATGTGCTTCTTCGACCTCATCGATATCATCGTCTTCGGGCAACCCTTTTAAGTAAGGATGATTCAATAGCATGTTAGCACTAAATCTACACATAACCTTTCTACACAAACATTTCTTCAAAAAACTCCTCCCTGCTGCTGCAGCCACACTACTCATTCTAGTATTCAATTCATTTTCATCACAAATCCGACTCTTCATCTCATTAACATCCAAATCCTCATTCGTAAACCAAAGCGGTTTTCCAGTTAACATCTCAAACACAATACACCCGACCGCCCAAACGTCAGCAGGCTGTTCTTGTACACCATTATCCACAGCTTCAGGTGGTAAATACATAGGGGTACCCCTCCAACAATGCCCATTATTACTCAACTTATTATTCCTAATCAGCTTCATACTCTTTGCCAATCCCAAATCCCCAATTTTAGCAACGAAACCGCCACTTTTCCCTTCATTGGCTACAAGCAATACATTTTGTGGCTTCAAATCACAATGAACATACCCTCTTTTATGAATGTGACTCAACCCGCGAAGTATAGATCTCGCGTGTCGCCTCACATCCAATTCCGGTAATCCTTTACCATTATAACTCTTGATTTCATCAGCTAGGGTTCCACCAGCAGCATACTCTAATAACAAATTGTAAACCATCTGACCGTTCTCTCCATTAGTAATTTCTTCCCCAAAACACTTAATAACATATGGACAACCAATAATATTATTCATCACCTCTTTCTCCTTCTGAATTGAACATGAAGTTGACACGTCAGCAGATTTCACAGCCATGATCGGTGGATATAAGCTATATCTTGATTGGTTCTTCAAATTTGCAACATAAACACGACCGAAACTCCCTTTGCCTATCATTGCACCTCTAAACCATGCAACACCATCGCCATACGTCTTCTGTGCATGCTTCCAATCTTCTTGCTTACTTCTCTTTGCTTCATTATCGTTTTCGCCTCCAAAGAAGCGTCTTTTCTTCGTTTTCGCTTCCTTGAAGTTCATGTTGATCATGCAAACGGTGTAGGTTATCAGGTTATGGGTTACTTTAATGAACTTAGAAGGAATATTATTATTATTAGGGTTAGGGTTTAGAAGTAGAATGTATTTGAATGAGTTTGTTGATGATTGAAGTGCTTGTGGAAGTTTATATACTAAGGTATAGATCGTACGTACGCAATTACAGTTGTTAATTTTGTTATCCTTGATGCTCACGTTTTATCCGGATATTATTTTTTATTTTATTTTTTTTTATGAAAAATGGCTTAAGGAATTATAAAAAGATGATGATAATATCTAAAAGTTCAAATGATTAAATATTAAAGAATTATAAAAATGATTCATATCTAGGTATATATCGAACGGAATAGACTAGGGTTGTATAAAGATTTCAACTGAACTAAGCCTTTCAAAAAAAATACCGAACGGAATAACGGTTTTTTTAAGTACCTTCAACCTCACGTTTTATCCTCCCGAGAGAATTTATATATATTTTGAAGAAAAATGTTATTTATTTTTAAGAAAATAATGAAAAATATATGATGACTAATATTTATAATGACGGTTGCTAAGTCCAAGCATACTTTGAAGGTCAAGAATTCGAGCCTACCTCGTAATATTTAAATGTTAAAAGTCTCTAAGACGTTATTGTCATGTAGGCAGTGAGGCTTTAACTAACACACACTTTAAAATTAAGCGTGTAGTGGTTTAATTAAAAACAATTATTTAAAAATGTGAGTTATTTGTATGATTGTGGGTTAACCCACACCCGAGGGCGAAACTAATTATTAGGGTTGGGGTGCCATGGTCCCCACCGGATTTGGCTTAATAGTGTAAATGTCACCGTTTTCGTCCGAAGATTTTGTATACTTTGAGTTTGGCCCCTACTGATTTGAGAAAAAAAGTAGTCCCGTAACTTTCAACCCCATCATCTAAAAGTGCAAGATCCATCACTGTCCACACCACACAACATTCATGCTCGTTAGCCCCTTGACGGCCATCCTCTTTGGCACCACTCTTTAATAAGCCGACACGTGTGTTTACTGTTTAGGGCCTAAAGAAAAGCGTAACACAAATATATCAAGATACTATTACAATTTCGCTAACTTACTCATTACAAGATCTTAAGTGATCACATAAATTAAAAGAAAAAGAAAAATAGGTTAAGAACTTAAGTAAGAAAAGTAGTCATTTGTTTAGCATAAATCCATAAGGACAAGACCACCAATTGAAGTTTTAATTTCCCTTCCAATTTAGAGTTAAGCTTACAAACGTAACAGATAACTCGTTAGAAGGGATCATTATTGTTTGACAGTTAAATTAGAGCCACCATGGAAATGGAGAACAAGAGTAGGGGGTTGGTAGTGTTTTATAATTTTTTACTTTTTTTTTTTGTCAAATTAAACGGGTAAAATAGACTATTTACATGCACTTCACGTATACATTAACATCTAGGGATGGCAATGGGTTGGGTTTGGGATAGGTTTAGGTAATCCCAACCCCATACCCGATTAGGTATGCTTGTTACAAACCCGTCCCAAAACCTGTCGGGTTTGTGTTGGGTAATTACCCATCGGGTATCGTGTATACCCGCGGGTTTCGGGTACAACAACAACAACAACAACCTTACCCAGTAAATCCCACACTTAGCCAAGCTAAGAGTAGGGTCTGTGGAGGGTGAGATGTAGGCAAACCTTACCCTTATCCTTACGAATAAAGAGACTGCTTCCAGAGAGACCATCGGCTCAACAATACACAAACGATAGGCCAAAAAAAAAAAAATACTGAATTTAAAGAAAACATGAAGGCGTGACGTAGTAAAACAAAGGTATATATACCATTTAAGTAACATAACCCGTAAAAACACAAATACAAGTCACTACTAACCAATTACATTTAAAAAGTTACCCATTGGATATATCCGACCAAAAACCCGTCGGGTATCTATTGGATAACTACTAACCAATTACATTTAGCTTTATTATATATATATATATCTATACATATAATAAACCAAAGCCATTTTGATGACATGTCATAATATTATGCAATCTTTCTTTTGAGAGATGCCACATAAAATGTGATGTAGCAACTCTAGACCAATTAAAAAAAGAATAAATATGATTTAACATAATCTATTAAATACCTAATCTACTAAATTTAAATATTAAAACTTTATTATTGTCTCTCTCATGTTTCCTCTCATAACTTTTAAACTTTAATATCTTTTATATACGAGATTTTTTAAAGAAAAAAATTACACCAAATCAACGAGCGTTTTATTATCTTTCCAACGAATACCATAGTGTTATATAAAAAACGGAGAAAAAAACGCCTATTTTTTGTAACCCGATAAGTATTGTGTCAGGTTTAGAATTAGTTTTAAAAAAAAAAATATGGGTTTGGGTCGGGCCTGGGATTAGGTGATACCCGACCCAATTACCCTTTTTTTATAGGGGTATTGGATTTTAATAATCCAAAGTTTTCACCATTGGCCGATAATAATCCCTACTTCAAAAATTCCCAATAATAATCCCAACTTTGAAACATTTGGCATGTGGTAAACCATTTTTAACTGAGGACTAACTGGGTTAGTTTGTGCTGACGTGGCATCTGACTAGGCACGATGACGCGTACAACTTAATCTGACGTGGCATATTTACTGTGACGTGGCATGTTATATTATTATTATTACACCATTTTTATAGATAAAAATAAACCATCTAAATACAAAACAAACCACAAACCATTCATCTGAATCAAAATCAAAACCCTTCAACGATGAGCTCATCAAACCCTAAAAACCACACCATCATCAAATCAAACCCCTAAATCACACAATCTCATCATCCTCATCAACCTCTTCAATAATCGGGTCATGATGGTGGCAGCGTGTTGGAGAAGACGAACAGAGCACCATAAATCGGGTCATCAACCTCACACTCTTCTTCATTGAGCTCGAGGAAGAAGATGAACAGAGCACCAGTTTCCAAAACTTTTCGGCCGGTTCAAGTTTCTCCCCAATAATCGTCAATATATGTTTCAGATCCGAGCTCTGATGGGGCGATCTTGCCGTCTCCGTCTGTGTCGAAGAGTGTGAAGGCTTCTTTCATGGAAGAGACTTGGTCGTCGCTCAAATCTTTCACCATTGTTGTCGGTTTTTTTTTGTTCAGAAAGTGTGGTCTATGTTTGATGTTTCCTTCTTTGTTGGGTGATAATAGATGGAAGTATTATTATTATTATTAATAATAATATTATTATTATGTGTTGTTGTAATGATGTACGCTTGGTTATGGAGGGTTTTTGTAGATCTGGGCTTATTATGATGAAGGGTTTTCTAAATCTGGGCCTATTTTGGTGAGGAATGGTTTTTCAAATCTGCGTATTGGGCACTTCAACGTATCAACGTATGGGTGAAATGAAGATGGTGGTGGAGGTGGTGTTGAGGAGGTGGATGAAGATAGTTGTTATGTTGAAGATGATGATGATGTAGAGATGAAGATGGAAATTTGTTTTGAGCATTAAAAAAAATAAAGAAAAACCAAGTCATCGTGCCACATCAGCATATGTTCCACATCATCGTGCCCAGTCAGCAGCCACATCAGCACAAACTAACCCAGTTAGTCCTCAGTTAAAAATGGTTTACCACATGCCAAATGTTTCAAAGTTGGGATTGTTATTGGGAATTTTTGAAGTAGGGATTATTATCGGCCAATGGTGAAAACTTTGGATTATTAAAATCCAATACCCCTTTTTTATATTAGAATATGATAACTTATGGCAGAGATTTGTTTAAAATAATAATAATAATAATAATAATAATAATAATAATATTCATTAATCATATATTGGCAAGTCATTAATTATGTTGTCATATTAGATATTTTATTATGTCATATTAGATATTTCAACCCGGGACGCTCTTCAACAGGTAATTGTTATATAGATGCCATTTTTATAGTTTAGATACTTCTAATTTTATTCACTTTACTTAGATTTCTCAACTCGGGACGCTCCCGGGGTATAAGCTAGTATTACAATGTATAAATATAAAATACTTAAATCATATAAAAACACTCAAAGCTATAGATAACAAATAGTACACACTAATTTTTGGTAATTTTTAACATAATATGGCAATCTAGATAGACAATTAGATATATTATGCATACATATTTAAAAAGATATATAAGAAATTATATTGGGTATCTAATCGGGTAAACATGTATACTTTATCGGGTAATCGGGTCAGGTAAACGGGTATATCATCAAATACCAAATCCGCGAAAATATTAAAAATTAATCCCATACCCGATTACCCGACCCCAAACCCGTCCCAAATGTGTCGGGTTTCGGGTTTATCCATCGGGTTCAGGTTTGATTGCATTCCAAGATCATCGGGTTCGTGTTTGATTGCCTTCCAACACAAACCATCAAACCAACACAAATCAACCAAAACCAACAAAAAAACCTCTCTACTTTCTTTAAAAAAATAGCAAACAATGTCATACCTACCATTGGTTGATTCCTCATCTTCGTCGAGCGAAGAAAACCGGATTTTTGTGAACGCGGTTTGGGAAGCGGCACAATTAATCGTGGCGGAGGAAGACGAAGTGAGCTCGCAACCGCGACCTAGGCAAACGGCCTTAAACAGAGACCGGGAGGGTTAGTGTATAATTTTTCTTCAAATATGTTTAGCAACTATATTTTTTAGAATGTATAGTTTTTCTTCAAATATATATTTTTTATATTTATTTACAACATACGTGTAGGTGCACACGAGCGATTAGTTAGAGATTACTTTGCCGATCGACCGGCGTATACGGAGGAGATGTTTAGACGGCGGTTCCGAATGAGCCGTCGATTGTTCATACGTATTGCCGATGATTTGGCGAGTTGTGACCCGTATTTTACATTACGGTACGATGCTAGAGGCAAACGGGGGTTCACAACTTATCAAAAATGCACGACAGCATTGCGACAACTAGCTTACGGGACGGCATCCGACTCGTGGGATGAGTATTTACGGATGTCCGAAAGAACGTCACGTGATTGCTTGTATAAGTTTTGCAAGCGTGTTGTCATGATCTACAGCAAAAAATATTTGCGAAAACCAAACTCCAATGATATCCAGAAATTGTATCAGTTCCATCACGAAAAGCATTGTTTTCTGACACTCGTTAAAAGTATTAAGCACCCTCACGACGAAAAAAGAAAGAAATTTGCCAAGTATCAAGAAGCGGCGTGAAAGGATATTGAACGAACATTTGGGGTTCTACAAGCAAAATGACACATCATCGCAAACCCGGCACGTGCTTTCACACCAAAAAAACTCATGCTCAAAAAGGTTGAGACACCAACTTGATGATGTGGCATCCTACATGACATGGAGACATGATCTTTTTCATGTCTCCACACCCTATAGCCTTAATGAAACTCGATGTAAGAATAGGTTTGATCTATAAATACAGAAGCTAAATGTGTGATTATTACATGTAACAAGCTGCTAAAGTCACACAGTTTACTGAACAACATTTAGTTCTTTAAGCCACTTTGTGTGCAAAGGACATGGGTCTTCTTTCCCTTGGGCAATCGCCTTCTCTGAGAGCGAATAGAACCACCCGTTTCTCCATTTAAACTGCGACATTCATTACCAAATGACAGGTCAGCTGCAAGTAACTAACTAAACTAACTAACTAACTAACTTCGACAAAACTTACCTCCTTGACTGCTGTGGGGAAATGGGAAACTGCTCGAGCATACGCTAGTAGTCTTTCTTCAATCCCAACTTCAAATACTATGCCTTTCTCTGCTGCCGCTGCAGATGCCAGCTCACCAATGAGACTAATCACCTGAAACGTGTGACGGGTCAACTTTTCAAAACCTTACTAAAGGTGGCAACATGCGCAGGGTGAATTGGGTCGGTTTGATACTAACATATCAAACAAAGTTTCTGATTGATGCAAAAGCATGATGATATTCCATCGCGTTGAAAATACGCTCTTATTGACATACCCTATCAAACTGACACAATCATATTGTTACAAATATGAGTGCATAGGCACGATGCTAAACTCAATACCTCAAAACGAAAATCCCTCTCTACATCGCCCACGGTGGCTCCAGGATGGCGAGCTCCAACAAGCATGAATGCTGCTATCCATATAAGCTTCTCTAGCATTTGTTTCTGAAAAGGTTCTTTCTCAAGGACCTGTTTTTTTTCATATTTTCACAATATATTTTTTATTTACAAAAGTAATACTTGAATCACTGAAGTCACAATCTTAAATAATTAAAAGAGTAAATGACTAAACTACCCTCATCTTGTTAACATTCACATATGATTTATAGATAAGATTTAATTTATTAATGAGTTTAATTTCAACACTGATTATGAGTTGATTAATAAGTCATGAGCTGGGTTTTAAAAAGTGCGCCTCAGGGCTTTGCGCCTACCCAATTTCCCAAAGGCGCGCGCCTCAGGCGCTTTTTTGCCAAATTTCAGTCGCTTTTCACCCTGCGGCGCGCGCCTCACGTACACAGGGTATTTTTTATGCATAAAAATGTTGTACCTTGGTGTTTTTGGCTTGTACATATAGGTAAAACACATAAAAACCTTATTTATAGCTATATTTTGGGTAAATAAAGCTAAAAACTCATGGGATATATATGGGATATATAAAAAAATTATATAATTAGTGTGCGCTTCGGGTACGAAAATCCCACGGTTTTTGCGCTTCGCGCGATGCGCTTAGACCTCGTCGCTTTTGTGCGAGGCGTGCTTTTTTAAACCAAGGTTATGAGGCTCAAAGGTGCAAGTAAACAGTAAAAATATGGACCATATTCATAAACAGTTATAACGAGGCACGGTATTAATGCATAAAGAAGGAACATAAGGGTAATTTGGTCCTTTTACACATGAAGTACCTTGCAAGAAAGGCCTCCAGCATTTAACCTAGTAGCCACAACAGAAGCCCATTTGCCATAAGCTGCGGTTAGTCCCTCAGGGTTAGTATCGGTTATACCATCCACAGGTGGTTCGCCAAGCTTGGAAACAGCAAAATATGCCAAAACTTGGTCAGGATTAGTTAGACCTTTGCTTTGGAACCACGGCTCCAGCATCCCGTTCTGGAAGAATACCAAATCTGCTAGATTGTTATGATCCATCTTAATATTAAGAATTACCATTATATCATAATAACATGATTTGACCCACCGCCGCCTAAATTGGGGTTTAAACAAATGAAAAACTAAGGGAAGTTCAAAGTAATAAACTAACAATAGCTTTCAAATGAACTTAAAGCTGTTGTGTTTATTGGATAATTAGGTGCAGCAGAACTTATTTTGATTATTATTTATGGAATGCTTGGGATAATTCTGTTCTTAATCTTTTGAAACATCATAAAATAAGTTTTCAGAGTTTGATTGAAGTAAAATGAGTATAAGCATCCGCTCTTGGTTTTAAAATGCGCGCATGCATGATGCGCTGATGAGATCCCATCAAGTGATGCGATGCGCAACAATTACGTGATGCAAGGATGATGCGCTCTAAATTGCATAATGTGAGCGTTTTTGTAAAACCGACCACTATAGAGTAAAATTGTACAATGAGCTGATGAAGTTTTTAAGTGTCTGAGTTCCTACATAGATAATTACTTGTACCGTTTGCATAGGCTACTTGTACACAATTACACATAAGGGTTCAAGGCTCATTTTGGTTATATTGAAATTTTTTCATGGTACTAAAGCTATTTTCTTGTATTTATTTATTTTAATCTCTAAATTTTTAGTGTTTAAATTCAACAATTTAAAATGTTATCTATATATAATTTTTTAAATAACAAAAGCGTCATACACGTGATGCGTGCGCATCACGCATTGCGATTTGCGCATCAGCTTTTGGGATTAAAACGCATCAGAGCGCATCGCGCATTTTAAAAACAAGCATCCACTTATTTGAGGATGAGATATTGAAATAAACAGACTGGGAGTTGCTTGTTCAAAAAACTCGCAACCTTGGCCCGTAGCTCGCTTGAAAAAAATAAACTAGCTAAAAACACTCAATTTGAAACGAGCTTAGCTGAGCCGAGCCGCTCATTTTGTAAGAGCTTAGCTCGGCTCAGCTCGTTGATTCGTTCTTAGGCTCGTTTAACTTCGATTCAAGCCGCCTTGTTTAATTTCGAGCTCGAGCCGAGCCGAGCCCACCCTAGCTCGACAACAACCCCACGGTTAAATCCTCAAATAAGCAGAATCGCCAACATCCAAACCTAACTATAGACGGAAAACTTCACCCAGTGGTAATCATTCAACATTTCAACTTAATTCATACTAGAAAAATAATAATCATTAAATAGTAACCAATATCAGAACACCTCATATTTCATTCACCTAATTTAACTTTAAAAAATTTCTTACTGTAAAAACTGAATGAAATTACGGTATACATAATAACAGTTAATAATTAATTACCGCTCCAACGAGACTGAGGAGTAGACTGAAGAACATTATCCAGATCATCATTCCTTGTACACACCAATATGGGCCCAGGAAAGTCAACGGGGACCGGTTCACCTCTCTTAACCAACAGATCCTCACCGGCCCCCATTTCTTCTAGAGCTTTTCCAACACGACCACCACCAACAATGATTGACGGTACTACTTTTGTAGCAGCCATTGAAGAGGTTATTGTTGTTCTGTATCTTGATCTTGATGATTGGTGTTTGAAGCTGAGATGATGGTAGAGAGTTGATGAGAGTGAAGTAGTGGTTGTTAAGGTTGCCATTGTTGGTTTGGAGATGGTGTAATCGAAGACATGATTGGGTTTTGTTTGTGTCGGGTATGGTGTTGTTTGTGTTGAGGTAAGGATGACAGCCACTCGTTTCGTTCTCATGATATGATGATAACTTTGGGTTATTGGGCTGCTTAACAAAAACTCTTTATTGGGCCCAAATGTTACTTTTTTTTAAAGGTCAACGAGATCAAACTCAAGCACTCTTAAACACCTTTTGATTAATCAGGTACTCCGACATTACCCAGGACGTTCACCACCTATTCCGGAAAAAACTTGTTAACCCATCTACCCGTAGACATGATAATGAATTACCGGTAAAATCCGTTTAGCTCATGAATGAAACTTGAGATACTTAGGTCTTCTATCATTGCACACCAATACCTTTACCACGGCATTGCAATGGTATTGGCCAAATGCTACTAAAATATGAGCCTAGATATTAGTATTACGATCTTATGATTTTAAAAGGTAAAAAGTTCGGTAGTACTTTCAAATGTATTATGATTTATGAGGGGTAAACAAGTCAAGAATGAAAAGCCAAAGGGGCTATTTGGCAAGCTCCGCCAAACAAGCTTGGGAAATAAGTTGGTCATTAAGGGAAAATATGTTAAAATTTAAGAATGTCATAGAAATTTCCTTAGTTGAGATAATACAGTTTTTCTTTAAGCGCAATTGTCTCTCCTCACCTGAAAAATAGCCTAAAGACAACAACATGAATAGCACGTATGTTTAAACTTCAAACTTTAAAATTATTGATTCTATATGAATAGGCCGATTGGGTCGGGGTCCTCTTATAACCTAAACTGTCCCAATCTTAGTATTACTAATATGAATGCCTAGATTGAAAATTGTATGGTAATGTGAGTATACTATATAAACCTAGACTTAGACTTAGTATTATGTTTAGTTTTTTTTTTTTATTATTATTATGTATACCTTAAACTTCGTAAGATTATGATTAATTAGGTATAAACGGTTGTTAATGGCAATTATGGCTCAACCCCGACATATCCAACGGTTGTGACAGTTGAAACTGGGCGCCAAACAAACCGCCATTTGAATGTACGTAAGTGATGGTCTGTGGTGATGATCAATTATCATATACATATATACGTGTGTAAGAGTTATTATGACATTTTTATGACTTAGAACCCTAGCCGACTCGCTCGTTTGTTTGCCAGTTATGTTGTTACCCAATTCAATAATTTTTCATTATGAAAAGGACTTGATTCTTGAATTCTCTTTGTGACCCTAAAAGGGCGTTGATTGTTAGACTATTGGGTATGGAGACGGGAGGACACACCACACCCACCAGCCTTATAAATTATTGGAAATTTAAAAAATAAACATGATTTTTGTAATGACAAAAATTCAAGTTTATTTTGTTAAATATCATATGTCAAAATGGATATTTTTGCGATTTTCCTTTAGTTTTTTCAAATTATGAAATGTTATTTTTATCATTTCAAAGTGTTTATTTACATATTTGCTATACTAAAAGGTAAAAGCCTTGATGAAAATAATCAGAATATGATTTTGAACTAGTTAGTGAACTTCAAATGTGTGATTATTACATATAACTAGCTGCTTGGCCAGCTTGGGCACACACAAGTTACTAAATTATATTTACTTCTTTAAGAAATCTTGTGTGTAAACTCATTGGGTCTTCCTTCCCTTGGGCGATTGCCTTCTGTGAGATCGAATAAAACCATCCGTTTCTCCATTTGAACTGCGAGATTCATAACCAAATGGCGCGTTAATCGCAAGTAACTAACAATCTAACTAACTAACTGACTGAATTCGACAAAACTTACATCCTCCACTACCGCTGGGATATGGGAAACTGCTTTAGAATAAGCTAGTAATCTACTTTCAAAATGAACTTCGGGCGCTAAGCCTGTCTCTTTGTAAGTTGCTTGCACCATCTCGCCCATAAGAATAACCACCTGAAACGTGCGAATGACTAGTCAAGTGTCAACTCTTTATAATCTTAATGATGGCAACATGATATATCGATGGGTTGGTTCAAAATGGGTGATTTAGTGAATTGGCTAAGTCGGGTTGCTCCTATATCCCAAACAGACCAATCTTAGTATTATTAATATGAGTTTATAGAATATATGTTCTAGGCAAGCAGTGGCGGGCCCAGAAATTTTTTTCATGGGGTGCGGAATCTCTAAGCGTTTGGGTCGTTTATCCATAAGGTGGCACATGTCGGGTCGGGTCGACTCGTATACCAAAAATAATAATACTAAAATTATATAATCACCAAAAGGAAACCAAAAGCCAAAAGTAATTTAAACGTCGTTAAATATGCATAACAAAATTCTAAAAATCTAAAGTTGTGGATACATCTCGGCTAATCGTAATAGTTTTGGAACATCAAACGCATCAAAATATCACAAGGACTCAAGCTATTAATACAAACAAGTAACTCTGATGTTACCTCGTTAAAACGATTTCTAAATTCTTGGATTTACATATATAGGATCGAGCTAAATAGTTAGATTCTTTTGAATTATCTACATTGGACTATAGTCTCACTTATTGTACTTGATCTTATCTACTTGGTATCTTATTAAACCTTATAAAAAAATAATAGACAATAAACTAAATTAAAGAACAAGTAAAAAGAAATTAAGGAAAAAGAAAAACATATTAAAAGTTAGTGTGACTTCTTGCACTTAAAAAAACAAATAGTTCATCTTCTTCACATCAAATTAAGAGAGACCTGCAAGCTTTCCACCAAATCCTTGCTCACCGAAAAAAAACAAGGAATATATACACACCAACCTTTCTACCAAGCGTATGGATCGCGGATTTAGCTTCAAGGCTTATAAAGGGGGAGAGAAATGTTTGTTTCCTTGCTTTTCCTCGGTTTCAAAAATCCAAGGGGTGCGATTGAAAATTTTTATGGGGTGCGAACAGGATAAACATGTATATATAAACAATTAATTTTTTTTTTTTCAAGGTGGGCGTCCGCACCCTTGGCTAGGGTGTGGGTCCGCCAATGTAGGCAAGATGCTAGATTGAAAATTGTATGATGCTCAGACTGTGTGGTGTGGCTCATCTTGAGCACGCACTCTATCCTCTAATATTATGACAACTGAGCATTGACGTTATTATAACAACTGAGCATTGACGTTATTATAACAACTGAGCATTGACGTGACACTGTGAAAAAGCTGCAGCTCGCTCACTGGACCCTGTTGTGGCTCAAGGCGAGCATTGGCTTCATCAAATTTTTTTTTTTTTTGAAATTTTATTATTTAAAAGTTTTATCCATGACGTGTTTTTCATTTCGGTATGAAGATGTTTTGTAGTTTGATGTTTGAAGGTTTGAGTGTTTGTAAATGATTTGAATTGTTTTTATAAAGCTTAAAAATGCATTTTTTTTATAAAGCCAAAAGTAGCCGTTGGCAAACGGTCGAATCCCTCACACTAGCCCAGACAAGCTGGGTAGTGTGGCCACATTGTGGTGTTCGTGAGCCACGTGGTTCGAACACTCACCCAATTCGTCAGCATGCTCGCGAGCCACAACACACAGTCTAATATCAGAACAAGGATAAAAAGTATTATATTTACCTCATAGAGATGATTTTCAGACGCTACATCGCCCATAGTACCTCCAGGAACGCGAGCCCCAGTAAGCATGAATGCCGATATCCATAAAAGTCTCTCTATCATTCTATTCTGAAAGGCTTGTTTCTCAAGGACCTGGTTTCCATATTTTCACAAACAATTATTTCATACAACTAAAAGTTATATTATTCAAGCAAAAATCTTTACATAAAGAGCCCATGTGGTTTGAGTAAGCAAAGCTTATTTTTTTTGATTGTGGAGACGAAAGTCACGAGATCCATTTTTTTTTTTCAAATCAGTGGGGACCGGACTAAAAAAATACAATTTGTTTGGATAATACCGGGGAAATTTAAACTAGTGAGACAAAAATCGGTGGGGGCCTCTGTCCCTCACAAAGCTTCGCCCTTGCTCCCTGAAACTATTTCTAGATTTTTGGTGGACAAAAGTAAAGTTGCACTAATTTTGACATTATTTTACTAATTTCGTGAAAATAACGTTAAAAATGACGGACGGTTAATCATGCATCACGTGGTGACATTGATAGCCAAAAGACAAGGGGTATATGCACAAATCGGGTTTGTCCCGATTGCTAAGTGTTATGTGCCTTATGTCTACGGCTTGATACAAAATCACTATTGAGCTGGGGGCTCACTTGAAGCAGCCTCTCTATTCTCACGGGGTAAGCCTGTCTACATTACCATACCTTAGTTTTTGCTATTGGTGAGATTAAATGAGTATGAATGATGATATTCTTCAATTCAATAAATTCAAGAGTTTAGGATATAAGCTTGAATGTTTTAATGTTAACACTTTGCTTCCATCAATGATTTATAATAAGATGGATATAAAAACTTATGGAATTTAAAGTTATGTTGTAGAGTTTTATTGATCTAGGATTAAAAACTCAAGTGGCAATTCATAGGTAAAGAACCTTGCAAGAAAGACCTCCAGCATGTAACCTAGAAGCCACAACAGGAGCCGATTTGCCAAAAGCCGCGGTTAAACCCTCTGGAGTAACATCGGTTACACCATCCACAGGTGGTTCGCCAGGCCTGGAAACATCAAAAAATGGCAAAACTTGGTTTGGGTCACTTAGACCTTTACTTTCGAACCATGGCATTAGCATCCCGTCTTGGAAAAAAACCAAATCTGCAAAAGCATTCACAAATAATCAGGGGCGGATCCAGCGCACAACCAGGGGGTGCGGACGTTGCGACTCAACTTCGCGCGCGTAGTGGAAAATTTGTTTTTTTTTACGAAATTTAAAAAACGTTGCTACTAAAATGAAAAAAAAATGAAAAACGTTACTACTGAAAAATGTTTCTAGATCCGCCACTGCAAATAATACACATTATCATATCATGTAACAAATTTTAAATAATGAAATTGAATTAATACCGCTCCAACGGGACTCAGGAGTAGACTCAAGGACAGCATCTAGATCGTCATTCTTGGTGCACACCAATATCGGCCCAGGGAAATCTATAGGAATTGGTTCGCCCGTCTTCAACACCAAATCTTGGCTAGTGCCCATTTCTTTTAAGGCTTTACCGAGACTAATGTCACCGCCTACGATGATTGAGGGTATTACTTTTGTGGGAACACTAACCATGGATGTTATTGTTCTATATTTTGATTTTGATGATGGAAGCTTGAAGTTAAGATTATTAAGTGAATAAGGTTTGGTGTGGTGATAAAACATGGATGAGAATAAGGTAGTTGTTACGTTAGCCATTGTTGGTGAGGAGATGATGCAATGGACGCTATGTTTGGGATATGTTTCGTGTGTTTTATACATGAATATTATTCACGTGCGTCAATATAACTCGATATTATCATGATAAGGATTATGAACCTCCTTTAGAAACGAGTGGCTCTCTATAATTTGTATAGTATTATTATTATACACACGTGATTGAAAAGTCTAGTAACCCGATAGGTATTATATTAACATGATTAAGAAATGATACAAAATGAAATGGGATTTGTTTTGTTTGTTTTTTTGTGTGGATGGACTGATGGAGATATGGCAAGGTGAGCCACTCGTTTTTATCGTGTTTATGGATAAATACTTTTATCATCGTAAATTAGTTGGTCCAGAAATATGAAACAATGAATCACAAAATATAACACAACACCAAGAAATATAACACAATGCTGAGGAAAAGAGACACAATGAATCGCAAAAATGACACAATAAAGAAAATAAGAAAAAGACATAATGATCTAGCGCAAATTCTAAAACGACAAGCTAAAAATCGAAAAAGCGAAAACGTGAAAACTAAGATCGTATGGTTCGATGACACGGTTCCAGTGCCGCTTGATTGAGTTAAATCAGAGCCCGTTTCATACCCTTCCTACTCTTTCACTGTATATTTTATCCTAACCCAATATTTAATATCTATGTTATCTCATGTTATATATAATAGATCTTTCTGGTTTGCTGCACAGTCCAATCAAGATGATTGCGAAGGAGATATATTGGTAAGAATTCCACATTATTGTGAAATTATGGCAAATCTAGCTTTGAAATCACTATCATGCCTTATGATTAGAGGTGTTCAAACCGGTTTTTTTGCCGGAACCGGTTTCGGTCCCGAACCTGTTCGCTACAGTACCGGTTCCTGGCCGAACCGGTTTCGGTTCCAAACTGGTTCGGTTTTGGACCGGTTTTGTCGATTCGTAAGACCGGTTTCGGTTCGGTTTCGGTTTCGGTTTGTTTCGGTTTCGGTTCCTAATCGGTTTTTTCGCGCGCATTTAAAAAAAAAATAGGCCGATAAGAAAAAAAAACATAAAAATACGACTTTTATTATTTTTTTCGGTTTTCGAAATTAGAAACTAGGAAAATGAAATACATAAAAACATAATTCAAATTATTACAATCAATTTTTTTTTTAAGCTTCATCCGAACTACTTTGGCACAACGAAGCATCGTATGCGAGTTCTTCGTCCGATAGGGGTTCGCTTGATCCTTCTTCCACCTCTTCGTCATGTATTCTTCGTTCAAGTTCGGTTTGGTCTTCAAGAGATGTTTTATGTTGTATTCGATCCACCGCATCCAAGTGATCTTTTAAGCATATGCACATCTCCAACGATTCGGGATTTAATTTTGTTCTTCGTATGGATAGCACCCTGCCACTAAGAGAAAAAGCCGATTCCGAAGCTACCGTAGAAGCTTGGACACTTAGTAGATCACGGGCTATAGCGGAAAGGATAGGAAATTCGGTTTGTTTTCCTTTCCACCAAGCCAATATATCAAAATTTTCAAATTCGGTGGCGGTGAAAGTCGCCGTAAAATTCGAGCCTTTATACCTACCAAGCTTGCTATTTGGGGCCTCACCCCTTTGTCTTTTAGCCGTTTGGTCTTTGACAATATTAAACAAATTAATTTTAAGGTTACCCCGGCTCGAGCTAGCACGACTTCCTTCCCCTCCCATTCCCATTTGCATTTGCAAGTTGGGACCATATTTTTCTAAATAAGTATCATACAATATTTGAAAATCGTTATCAAAAGTAGCTTTCATGTGTGTTGCCCAATTTGGTTTTGAAATATATAAACGTAAAGCCATATTTATTTCATCGATTATAGTATGAACTCCCGTAGCATTTAAGCACGGGTTTAAAGCCAACGCACACATAAACACATGTGGTATTTCTTCAAAATATTTTAGAAATTTTTGAACCATTGGGGGTATCATTTTCTCAAACAATTCATTTTTTTCTTCAAAATCAAATATTGTTTGAACCATTAAATATAATTCTTGCAATGCTTCATTACTAGTTGGATAATAAACCCCCGATAGTTTTGTAGTAGCGTTTTTAAAAACCTCAAGAAATTCCGTAAGTTGTTCAATACAATCCCAACCCTCGTTAGGAAATGCCGTTACTTGACCACGACTAGCAAGCCTATTATGAAAATGTTTTAAAGTTTCTTTTTGTTTCAAAGCACTTTCGAACATTGTAAAAGTCGAATTCCACCTAGTCGGCACGTCCCAATTAGGACCGAGGAAGGGACGGTTCGTATCTTTACAATATTTTTTATATTTTCTATATCGTTCGCGACTTGTTTTAAAAACTTCATGTAAACATAAATCGAAAACTTTTTTTGAAATCTTCTACCATGGAAATTCCGAGCCCATCTTGCACACATAAGTTAATAATGTGTGCAACACATCGTGTATGGAAAAAAATACCATTGCATATCGGATTATATTTTAACTTTAATTTTTCAACCGCGACAGTATTGTTTGACGCATTGTCGAACGACATTGAAAATATTTTGTTTTCTAAGTGAAAAGTTTGTATTACATAGTCTAAAACATAAAATATATTTTCGCCGGTGTGTGGATACTCAAATAAATCAAACGCAATCGTACGTTTCATCATTTGCCACGCCGAGGGATCGATCCAATGAGCGGTGATGCAAAGGTACGATTCCGGTAAACCGTGAGGAGCCGACCAAACATCGGTGGTTAAGTTCACACTTGTTTGTAAGTTTGAAAAAAACACAATTAAATCTTTTTTAGCTCTTTCCCATAATTTTAAACAATAACGTTTTAGAGTATGTCGACTTACGTGTTTATAACGAGGTTGGAGCGTGTCACGAATCAAGCTTGTCAAGTCGGAATCATCGAAGTGGTTGAAAGGTAAAGCTTTTTGAATAACAAACTTCGCCATTCGGTCTTGAACCTTGTTAAAGTCGTAAAGAAAAATCCCACCTTGAGTATCAATGGTCGTTTGCGAACCTTGGAGCGGATTTTCTTTAACAATCTTGCAATACTTAGCTTTATGATTTCTCAAGGTAGAGTTTGCGTTTGGTTGGAGAAAGATACCACACTTTCTACAACGCGTCTTTTTTTCTCCATTCGACAAAAGACACAAGTCGAAAAAACCGGTTTCTTGTCCAAATAATTCGGCGTTTCGTGTCGTTTCAAGAATACTAACAACGGTGGGTTGGTTTGAGGAACCGGTTTGAGATGGGTTTTGTGACACCCGGCAAATTCCGGTTAACAACGCTGTCTAGGTTAAAGTCTACCTTAGCAAGTCACGCGTATATTATACTTAACTGGGTTAGTTGAGTCGTGTTATGGTTCGGGAACTGTTAGTTTAGTATAGAGGATCATTAGATGTCAGTCTAGTGGCTCATTAGATGTCAGTCCTTAACCAAGTGTACAAGGGGTGACGATTCGTAAAATCGTCAGAGCATAGGGAACATACAAGTCTCGAGTCCCGGGAATTGGTGAACGAGTGTGAATGTGTTTGTTTGCAAGTACTATGTGTTTACAATCATTATGTGACTTGTCGGTATGTGAAAATGTGTTAACATATGTTAAAACGGGGTTTAACGCGCAAAATACGCAGAACCAACCCCTATAGGCGATTAGGGAGGGCGACTGGGACATGTGTTTAGGCGAATAGCAGGCTAATCGCCTATAGGGAAGGCGATTAGCAACCCTAATCGCCTGAAAGAGCTGCACAATCGCCTGCAACGTACCTGACGACTAAAAACGACTATAAATACATGATATTAAGGTAGTTACAGATTGATGATGATAGCATGTTGATGAAATCTGAGTAATTGTTCATTAGGGTTACGGTTATGCATGTTAATGTGATGTTTCATGCTATGTGTATTGTTTTTGGGATACATGGTTGCATGCAGGGCTGATAGAACGAGGTTAAACGAAGGATTTTGATTGAAATATGTTTGATATGGTTGTTTGATTGATATTTGATGTTTACACACGTTCTGGATTTGATTTGGAGTGTTAAACGCGCGAAAAACCGGAACAGCTGGGCTAAAGGCGATTATGAATCCTAATCGCCTATGCTATAGGCGATTAGGAGGCTATTCGCCTGATAGGACACCCTAATCGCCTATAGCATAGGCGATTGGGGGCTAATTGTCTTCGTTGCATGCCTTATGACCCTAATCGCCTATAAACTCATGATTTGCATACCGCATGACCCTAATCGCCTATAGTATAGGCGATTAGCCTTCCTAAATGCCCGTTGACCCACATAATCACTAGTTGACTTTTCCTAATCGCCTGTACTGCTGCTGTAAGTGTAATTTAGCATTTCGGGACCCGATTGGACACCTAGGAACATGCTAGGAACCCTGTAACATACCTAGTAACTTGGTAACATGTGCTCGGACTTATTTATGTGATACTTGAACTACGTGCTACAACTTGTTGGATTTTAACGTATGTTAAGTGTGATTGCATGATTGTATGTTTGAGAGTGCAAGTATAACACGGGGAGTCTCGGGTCACCAATGGGATGTCGAGTCTTGTACGTTGGGTTAATTTAACAGTCACAGTGTTTTCAAACGAACTTGGTTATGGTCTGGACATCTAGGGACTAACTAACCTACGGGTTATTAGTCTAATTACTTGTAACTGTCATATGTTAGGTCGCCGCTTTACGGGGCTAGCATAGCTTGCTGATTTTATTCGTATTACGAAGTAACACAACTTAAGGTGAGTTCACGGCCCCATTTCTAACTGGTTTCACTTTTTGGGGGATAAAACATGTGTAAAACTTATGTTTTGTTAACAACTGTCATACTATGGGTTTCTATGGTTTACTATACGATCTTTGGAAGTCCCAGGGGAAAACCATGAATGTGCAGGTTAGCACAACGGGGAAATGTGAATAGATCTATTGGGAGTAACCAACCCCGCTCGTCGGCTTGGAGGGCCGGGCGAGTGCATATTGTCTCAAACAGGAACAGGTTTACTATTCGGGCACAATATCTGGTTTACGAGTTAGTAATGGTTTTCCAATCGTTGTAGTAACAAAACATACGCCTAGCTAGCGTACTTTGGTTTACAAATTGATATAGTATGCACAGGTTGAACTTGGTACTTTAATTACAAACCTGTGAACTCACCAGCATTTTTGTGCTGACGTAACTCTTACATGTTTTCTCAGGTCGCTAAGGTAGCACTACGGAACTAGGGCGCACGCGTCTGCACGACGTCTAGTTAGGGTTGCATGGTTTTCGAACATTGAATATTTTGGTTTACTTTTGGATTATGTTTTGAGAATAAGCTTCCGCAGTATTTGGGGATTTTAAACTATGTTTATGAAATTGCATATGTTCAATTAGATTTTTTTATTGTGATCGTTGACTTGGATCCTGGTTTGTCATGCGCCTCGCGGTAAAACTCCGCAAGTGGATTCTGAGGGTGTGACAGATTGGTATCAGAGCCAATGGTTATAGTGAACTAGGACTGCATGTAGAGTCTAGTCTATAGCCGAGTCGCACACACTAGACGATCACATAGTACTAAACATTATGGTGGGTTACGTATGGGCTTGTCGGGGTGTCTCTAAATCATCTGACCTTCCTATGTTACATCATCCGTTCTATCTTAGGTCTGGTTACTTGCTTTCTAGGCAGTGTGGTATATTGGGGTAAATCGTGTACTCTTGAGATTTGTCCAAGGCTCGGACATCTCCCTTTCATACTCCAATAGAAACACTTGCCATAAACTACCGTAGCATTACGGTGTATAGCTAAGAGTCTATGTTCGGTGATTTGAACTTTGAACTAGGAGAACACTTGGAGGACCATGTAGAGCGGTTTATCATTTTGGGTGCACACAAAATCATAAACCGAAATGCATGAAAGCCCTAGTGAGCTCTGGGTTTGAATGGATAGTCCTGGGTTGGATCTAGCTTTGATCTTGTGAACGCTAGTGGTTACCATTAGCTGTGAAACTAAAATTTTCTCGTTCTTTCTGTCAGAATCATGTCTGGAGTACGAGGAGGACGTGGAGGTGGTCGCGCTGGTGGACATGGTGGTGGTCGTGGTGGTGGTGGTCGTGGAAGTGTAAACCTAACACAAGAAGATCTGAACAACTTACTGCAAGCTGCCTTTCAGTTAGGGCACAATGGTGGTGGTAAGTTGATTTATCCACTTTTGCCTCATTAGTGAACCTTGTTTACATCCTTCGTGGTTTCTCATGCGTTTCATTTCAGGTGGTCCTGTTAATCCACCCCCACCTATGTGTACCTACAAGATGTTTCGGGACTGTAAGCCCCAGGAATTCTCTGGCACTGAGGGTGCGGTGAGCTTGCTCAGGTGGCTGGAAAAGGTGGAGTCGGTGTTTCTGATGTGCAACTGTCTCCCAGAGGATCGAGTCAAGTATTCTGTTGCGTTATTCCAGGATGTTGCTTTGACCTGGTGGAACAATATCACCCAGAATATGGGTATAGGGGAGGCTTATGCTATGCCTTGGGAAAATTTTGTTCAACTACTGAAGCGAGAGTACTGTCCAAGAGAAGAAATTCAGAAGCTAGAGCATGAGGTGTGGAACCTCAAGATGACCGGGTCAGAGATTGAAAAGTATACGGTAAGGCGAAATGAGTTGGCAGTGTTGTGTCCTGATCTGCATGTGCCAGAATACAGAAGGATTGAACACTATATCTCGGGGCTAGTACCAGAGATCGCAGGGTTGGTGGCTGCGGGGAATCTTCCTACATACTCAGAGGTGGTCCGATCGGCTCACAGGATGACAAACTTGAAGGTGAATGAGGGTATCTTGCCTGCTAAGGGTTCGACTGTCAAGGCCCCGGAGAATAACAAGCGTAAATGGGATAATGAGGGGAAAGGATCTGTGCCAACACCAGCACAACAGGGTAAGAGGTTCGATAGCGGGGGTTCTTCTTCTTCTGGTACCAAACCGGGTGGTTATGCGGGGAAATTACCTAAGTGCAACAAATGTGGGCGTCATCATCAGGGGGACTGCGACCGTAATCGTTGCCATCGCTGTCAGCGACTTGGGCATTTTGCTAAAGATTGTCGGGCGACACTTCCATCGACCCAGGCCCCAATTACTAACTCGGCTCCTACTGCTCAAGGAACTACGGGGAAACAGGGTTGTTACAACTGTGGGGAGACTGGGCATTACAAGAAGGAGTGCCCGAAACTGAAGCAGGGCGGGGATGTGAGGGATAGAAACGGTAACGGGAACAATGGGGGCGGTGGCAGGAACGCACGTGCCTTCGTCATTGGAGCCGCAGAGGCTAGGCAGGATCCTGACACAGTTACCGGTACGTTCCTTCTCAATAATCGCTCTGTTAGTGTTTTATTTGATTCTGGTGCCGATAAAAGTTTTATATCTATGGAAGTTAGTCGACTGCTAGATGTAGTACCCGTACCATTAGAGGCTAGGTATGTAATTGAGTTGGCTGACGGTAAAAAGATTGAAGCTACTTGTATCCTTCGGGAGTGTCAACTAGAGTTGTCGGGTTTGTCGTTCCCCATCGACCTTATGCCGGTACCTTTGGGTAGTTTTGACGTCGTTGTAGGCATGGATTGGTTGTCTTTGTATCGCGCTGAGATCGTTTGTTACGACAAGATTATTCGGATTCCCCTCCCTGATGGAGAATTCCTTTCTGTGTTCGGTATCAAGGGCGGTGCTCCGCTAAATCTCATCTCCAGCATGAAAGCCCTTAAGTATCTTCGAAAGGGTTATTCGGCCGTTTTGGCACTTTTATCTGTTTCCTCTACCGATGAGAAGAAGATCGACGATATTCCTGTTGTACGCGAGTTTCCTGATGTATTTCCCGATGACTTATCTGGTCTTCCTCCCCATCGTCAGGTTGAGTTCGGTATTGATCTTGTACCGGGGGCTGCTCCTATTGCTCGGGCCCCCTACCGTCTTGCACCTCCCGAGATGCAGGAATTGTCCAGTCAGTTACAGGAACTCTTGGACAAGGGTTTTATCAGACCAAGTTCTTCCCCTTGGGGAGCCACGATTCTGTTCGTTAAGAAGAAAGATGGAAGTTTTCGATTGTGTGTGGATTACAGAGAATTGAACAAAGTGACCATCAAGAACCGTTATCCCCTTCCACGTATTGATGATCTATTCGACCAACTCCAGGGTTCTAGCTACTACTCTAAGATTGATTTGAGGTCCGGTTATCACCAGTTGCGCGTAAGGGAAGCTGACGTTGCAAAGACTGCCTTTCGTACACGTTATGGCCATTTTGAGTTCTTGGTCATGCCTTTCGGTCTCACAAACGCACCGGCGGTTTTCATGGATTTGATGAACCGCGTTTGCAAACCATATCTTGACAAGTTCGTCATTGTGTTTATTGATGACATCCTGATTTACTCCAAGAACAAGACCGAACACGAGGAACACCTGCGTTTGGTTTTGGAACTTTTGCGACGGGAACAACTTTACGCTAAGTTCTCAAAGTGTGACTTTTGGTTACGCGAAGTCAAGTTCCTAGGACATGTGGTTAATGAACTAGGAATTCATGTCGATCCAGCTAAGATCAAAGCGATCAAGGACTGGGAAGCACCAAAGACGCCAACTGAGGTGCGGCAATTCCTAGGCCTTGCGGGCTATTATCGTCGTTTCATTAAGGGGTTCTCGAAGATCGCTCAACCCCTCACCACTCTTACTCAGAAGGATAGAAAATTCGCCTGGGGTGAACCACAAGAGTCAGCATTTCAAAAACTGAAGTCTAAACTTTGTTCTGCTCCTATTTTGTCCTTGCCTGAAGGCCCTGATGATTTCGTTGTTTACTGTGATGCTTCTATTCATGGTCTCGGTTGCGTGTTGATGCAACGCGAGAAAGTGATTGCGTATGCTTCTCGTCAACTCAAGGTGCACGAGAGGAACTACACCTGTTGGGTCTGCTGACCTGGAGAAGAACAGATGATTGGAAAGCCAAAATATGCTATCTATTTGATCCTTGAATAAACAGTCTTTACAACTTACTTCTCCCAAAAGACTGCTGACCCTAACTACTGTTCTATCCAAACAACTGCTCAACAACTGCTGATACAAAGAACTGCTAAGGAAACAACTGATGAAGAACAACTGCTGACCAAAGGTCTGATGAAGAGCAACAGCAGATACAAGTACTGAAGACCAAAGCACTGCTGGAATCAACAGCACTTAGGCTTCAGCAGTGGATACAAGATCGTCAGAGTTTATCTTTAACAGCTGTTTACTATCAGTGCTTTCAATGTAACAGTAGTTTGTATAGCAGATGTTTAAGTTTGTTATTCTGTTAGAGGTCACTGTCTTAGGTGACGTCAGCCTAGGTCATCAGTGGTTTGAGTCAGTCTATAAATAGAACAGTGCATGTACTGTTCTATTGCATCACACACAAAACATTCTCTCTGACAAACAACTGTGTGATCAGGCTGAGGGGGAGTAACTTGTACGATTGAAATCTTTTAATTAATGAAAGCATTCGATTGAAAAACATTTACTCTCTTGTTTTGATTTACAGTTTATTATTCCGCTGCACTTTCATTCTACTTTCATTCCATTATTATCATCATTTTGTTAAACAATCAAAACAAACAAACTCAGATCCTAACAATTGGTATCAGAGCTTGGTCAATTAAATTCGATCTAACAAATCAATTTAATAATCAGCTCACAATTATTGATATCGTTTGTCAGTTTGATTGAAAACAGAGTAATAGTTTAATTTCGTTTCAACCGTTGTTAAACAGACTTTGTTCTTTTGAAAAATCAGAGAATGGCTTCTATCAATCACGATCCACATAACACTGGCACGAACAACAAGCCACCGATGCTTGTCAGATCTGAATACAATATCTGGCAACGTCGGATGAGCCATGTTCTAGCTCAACAAAACACTGGGTGTTGGAAGTCGGTTATCTTCGGACCACATGTTCCGACTGTGCCGAGTACTGAAGATCCCAAAGTGTTTGAGCCAAAGAAACTTGAAAACTACTCCGACCAGGATTTTCAGAAAATTGAGCTAGATGCTAAGGCCTTCAGTATTGTGGCCATGGCTCTACCCAATGATATATATGCTGGGTTGTTACACTGTAACAGTGCAAAGGAGTTGTGGGATGCACTGAAAGAGCAGTTTGGTGGGACTGAGGAGGTTATTGAAAACAACCGAGAAATACTTAACCAACAATATGAAACATTCAGTCATGTCAAAGGAGAGTCATTAACTCAACAGTTTGAGAGATTTAACTGCTTAATTAGTGAACTAAAATTGGTTGGTCTTACTTACCCTCATTCAACTTTGAACCATAGGTTTTTAAGATCATTACCAGATAAATGGGACACTATTGCAATTGTTATGAGAAACTCAATAGGATTTAAAGACCTATCACTGACCCAGCTTCATGGTAAGCTCTTGACCTATGAAAGAGAGCTTAACCAGAAAAAGAAGCTCCAGGACTCTGGAAAAGTGTCTGATGACTATGTGTTTGGGAATACAGCACTTTTGGGTCATGATGAGGTGCCTGGAAACACAAAGGATCAGAGTTATGATCATTTTATTGACATAACTTCAGGTTTTAACTCAGGTTTTAACTCTGATTCTTATTCACCTAACTATGCTTTCACAGCAAGTGGTGGTGATATACAGGCATCTGATAACATATCCTTTGAGTATGATGACCTGAAATACTTTGACCCTGATGATTTGGAAGAAATGGACATTATGCACCAATTGGCCCTTCTCAGTGTAAGAACTAATAATTTTTACAAGAAAACAGGGAGAAGGTTTCCAGGGTTGACTGGCAGATCTAAGGTGGGGTTGGATAAATCAAAGATCAAGTGTTATAAATGTCATAGGTTTGGTCATTTTGCTAGGGAATGTAGGGGTCAACATGGTACACCTATGATAACCTATCCAAATCAAAGACCACAGACCAACACTTATCAGAATTCCTATAATACCCCTGGACCAAATGTGCAAAACACTGCTCATTTTGCACAGTCCTCAAACACTGTTCCTGTCCAGTATGTCCAAACCACTGTTCCTCAGATCCATTATGTGCAAACACCTGTTGCTCCACCACCTGTTCAAACGGCTGCTGCACCATCCTCTGCTCCTGCAGAGACCAGTCAACAGAGCTTCTTTACACAAGGCTTTGTTGATTGGAGCAGTCTACCTGATGAGCTAACAGATGAGAATTTTGCACTGGTTGCCAAAGCTGAAAATGAACCAGAAAACTTTTGTTTCATGGCTATGGTTGATGAGATTGAGTCTGAGGAAGTGGTAAATGAATCTGATGTTGTGACTGATGATATTGTTAGTGAAGTTGTTGCAGGTGAGAAACCTGAAGAAGAAGAGGTTGTGAATCTCTCAGATCCCTGGAGTGCATCTGATGAATGTGAGTGCAAGTGTGATTGTGCATTGATGGCTGCTGCTAAGGTATCTCCTCAAATTCTCAAAGAGTTGTGTTCTGACAAATGTGTGATAGCATTTGCTAACATTAAAGAGGTGAATGAAAACCTTAGAAAGAAAATTTTGGATGATGAAGTTAAATTTGAAAAACTCACAAAAGATTTAAAAACAAGTTTAACTGCAAAAGAATCTGAGATTAGCAGTCTAAAACATGAAGCAACTATTACCAAAGACCAGCTCCAAACTATGATAACAAAATATCAAAGTTGTAAAAGTGAGCTTGAGTCCACCCAAGTTGAATGTAAAAAATGGGTGGAATCATGTAGAGGTTTTGAGATGCTACTCAACAAACAAACCAAAAGTCATGTGAAGTTTGGCTTTGGTTTTGCAACCACTGCTCCAGCTTTTGAAAACACTGACACAAAGGATCAAAAGTCTGTTGAGATAGTACCAACAAACCTGCAGGGTCAAGAGATTAAAATCACTGAACCAAATGGTAAGAAAATTGTTCTTGAAAAACCAGAAGGTTCCTCATCTTTTGCTGAACTTGAAAAGTATGAATTTAAACCTACTTGGTCTGATGAGTGTGATACTCTTGAGAATTATAAACCTGTTGATTTTAAGACTCCTGAGGGAAAAACAGCTCCTCAGGCAAGGGTCATTCCCTTGGCAAAAGTCATTCCCCTGAAGGATTCTCCAGCAGATGCACAAACATCTGCTGAAAAGAAGCCTGAAAAAGGGAAAAAGAAAGAAAAGACTGTTAACTTGTTTTGTGATTTCTGTGAAAAGAAGAATCATATCACCAAAAACTGTTTTCTTCTAAAAGCATATGATATCAACAAAGGAACAAGTGAATGTGATTCAAAAGCCACATGCTCAATATGTGGGAAAAAGAATCATAAGACTAAAGAGTGCTTGTATCTCAAAAATTTTGATGTAAAAATACAAGAATACAAAGCAAAAACTCTTGCAAACCCTGTGGTTAGTACTCCAAAAGGAAAGCCCAAACAGACCTTCACACCTGCCCAAACATCTGTTACAAAAAGGCTTGAAACATCTGCTTCTAGAGATGTCCAAGTAACAGATGCTCCACCCACAAGCAAATACCCAAGGGGTTATGGTCAACCTCCATGTCACAGTCTGCCACATGTTTATGAGGAGCCAAAAAGACCCTCTAAACCAAGAGTGAACAGAAATCCATATGGGTATTATCAACTGTCAGGGAGTGATCAAACAACTGCTGCCCCAAGTGCTGACATACTAGCACTGGCAAATGGTCAGCAGCAGTTGTTGACCTTAATTCAAAAATTGGTCCAAACCACTGATCACCTTCCAAAACTTGAGTCTGAAAGGTCTGAGGATCCATCCAAAGCCAATTTGGCTTTGGACACTCACCAAAACTAATCATTTACTGATGTGCAGGGAGCTTCTGCTTGTTTAGATAGTCTTTGGTATGTAGATAGTGGAGGTTCCAGGCACATGACAGGATGTAGAGCCCTTCTTCTGGACTTCTTGGCTCATGGAGGGGGTGATATATCCTTTGGTAATGATTCTAAAGGTAAGGTGTTGGGTTCAGGGACTGTACAGGCAGGAAAACTCAAGTTTGAAAATGTCAATCTTATTGATAATCTCAAGTTTAATCTTCTGAGTGTTTCACAAATGAGTGACAAAGGTTATGGCTCATTTTTCACAAAGAAAACTTGTAAGATTATTGGGCCAGAAGTGGTGAAAAAGATTGATACCATTATTGCTGAGAGCAAAGCACAGCTTGTTGCTCATAGAAGTGGCAATGTGTATGTTGTTGATATGTTAAAGGATAATCCTATGGCAAATGTCTGTCTGTTTTCTGCTGCCTCCACTAAGGAGACAGAATTGTGGCATAGGAGACTGGGTCATACCAACCTTAATACTATCAACACACTCTCAAAACAAAGCCTTGTCAGAGGTCTTCCATCAAAAGAATTTAAATGTGATGAGCATTGTGTTTCTTGCTTAAAAGGGAAACAACATAAAAGCTCTTACAAATCCATTGATGAGTCCAAAACTAGTCAGTGCTTACAACTGTTGCACATGGACTTGTTTGGCCCTGTTAAAATCATGAGTCTAAGGAGAAAAAGATTTTGTCTTGTCATAGTTGATGATTTTTCTAGGTTTACATGGACTTACTTTTTACACTCTAAAGATGAGACTGCAGGTATATTGAAGGACTTTGTCACCAAGGTTGAAAAGCAGTATGACCTGCCAGTAAAAGTTTTCAGGAGTGACAATGGAACAGAGTTTAAAAATAAGGAGTTAGATGACTTCTGTGTGTCAAAAGGGATTGTGAGGCAGTTCAGCATCCCAAGAACACCAGAACAAAATGGGGTAGTTGAGAGGAAAAATAGAACTCTTATAGAAGCTGCAAGAACCATGCTAGCAGATTCTGGTTTGCCACTGTCCTTTTGGGCAGAAGCTGTAAACACTGCTTGCTATGTTCAAAACAGAGTTTTGATCAACCCCAGACATCAAAAAACTGCCTATGAAATTTTGTTCAAAATCAAACCATTAATCTCATTCTTCAAAATCTTTGGCTGCCCATGTTTCATTTTAAATCTTAAAGATTCCATTTCAAAATTTGCAGCCAAAGTAGACTGTGGTTATTTTCTGGGATATTCTTCTACTGCTAAGGCCTACAAAGTGTTTAACACAAGGACTAAGACAATAGAAGAAACCTTGAATGTTAAGTTCAATGAACTTTCATCTCTGAAAATCCCTGCAAACCCTGCTGAATTATTTGATTTAGATAAATTCAAATTTGAAGATATCACTGTTAAGACTAACAATGCAGGTATTCCACAGTCTCCACAGCAAGATTACAGAACAGATGTTGTGATTCCCAGTCACTACAAAGTCTACTCTGCATCAGAGGAAGCAGTTGTTCAAAACAGTTGTCAAAACTCTGCCACAGCTGTGTCAACCATTGTTGGCCAGTCCTATCCTCAAACCTCTGTTTCACCCCTCACTACCACTGACCTATCATCTGTTGACAAAAGTCAATCATCTGTTGACAAAAGTCAATCATCTGTTGACAAAAGTCAATCATCTGTTGACAAAAGTCAGTCAAGTTTCACACCACTTGGACCCATTCCTCCACTACCATTCCAAACATCTGTTGGCACTACAGAAGTACCAACAGTTGTTACACCAACAGAGTCACCAAACCTCTGTCCATCACCCCAAAATGCCATTGTTCCATATCAAGGAGATCTTATTTACTTAAGAGCTCATCCACCGGACCAGATCATTGGCAACATCAGAGAGGGAGTGCTCACAAGAAGCCAATCCTCAAATATCTGTCTTTTTGCAGGTTTCCTATCCCTCACACAACCTGTCAAGTACCAAGAGGCACTGAAAGACAACAGTTGGGTAGAAGCCATGCAAGAAGAACTCCTTCAGTTCAAAAGACAACAAGTATGGGAGCTTGTACCACTTCCTAAGGATGTTTGTCCTATAGGAACAAAGTGGGTTTTCAAAAACAAAACTGATGAAAGGGGTATTGTTGTCAAGAATAAAGCCAGGCTTGTGGTTCAAGGCTTCAGACAAGAAGAAGGAATAGATTATGATGAGACCTTTGCTCCTGTAGCTAGACTAGAGGCCATCAGACTCTTTTTAGCCTTTGCTGTCAACCACAATATAAAGGTGTATCAGATGGACATCAAATGTGCTTTCCTTTATGGCAAAATTCAGGAGGAGGTCTATGTATGTCAGCCACCTGGTTTTGAAGACACATTCCATCCTGACTATGTCTACAAGCTCAACAAAGCTTTGTATGGACTCAAACAAGCACCAAGGGCCTGGTATGAAACTCTTTCCACATTTCTCTTATCCATTGGCTTCACAAGAGGTAAAATTGACAAAACTTTATTTCTTAAATGGAAAGGGAAACACTTAATGATTGTTCAAATATATGTGGATGACATCATCTTTGGATCCACATGTAACCAAATGTGTGAAGAGTTCAGAAAACTCATGACAGCAGAGTTTGAGATGAGTGCCATGGGTGAGCTTCAGTGTTTCCTTGGTCTTCAAGTAAAACAACTGCAAAATGGCACATTCATTCACCAAAACAAATATGTCAAAAATTTATTAACCAGATTTGAGATGAATGATTGTAAGCCATGTAGCACACCCATGAGTACAGTCAAGCTGCTCACTATTGATGACAAGGATGAACTGGTTGATCAAACACATTATAGATGTATGATTGGGTCTTTATTGTACTTAACTGCATCTAGGCCAGACATTATGTTTGCTACCTGTGTCTGTGCCAGATCCCAGGCTTCACCCAGAAAGTCAAACCTTATTGCTGTGAAAAGGATATTCAGATACCTCAAAGGTGCTCCCACACTTGGTATTTGGTATCCTGCTAATGGAAACATTGAGCTTTCAGGTTTTTCAGATAGTGACTTTGCTGGCTGTCACACCACAAGAAAATCCACTTCAGGAGGGTGCCAATTTCTAGGGAATGCCTTAGTTTCATGGCAAAGCAAAAAGCAGGCAGCTGTTTCAACTTCAACAGCTGAAGCTGAATACATTGCTGCTGCAAGCTGTACAGCCCAACTCATGTGGCTTCAAAATCAACTACTGGATTTTGGGATAAATGCACTTAGGACTCCACTCATGTTGGACAGCCAAGCTGCTGAAAATATCATCAAGAATCCAGTCTCTCATTCCACTACCAAGCACATTGACATAAGACATCATTTTGTCAGGGACAGCTATGAAAAAGGTTTGATTTCTTTACACCATGTTCCAACAGAGGATCAGTTGGCAGATGTGTTAACAAAAGCTTTAGACACATCTACCTTTACAAATCTGATTTCCAGAATTGGCATGTTAAACATGGATTAACCAAATAAAATTTTAAAAATAAAATTGTTCAGAAATTAAATATTTTCTTTAAATAGCTGTTTGGTTGAAAAATCTGTTTATAACATCTGATCAGATAAAACAACCACTGTTTTATTCATTTCCACTGTTGGTTGAAAAGTCTGCTCCAAACATCTGATCAGATAAAACAACTATTAGTTGAAACATCTGTTTCAGAACATCTGTTCAGACAAAACAACTGTCCATATATATATATATATACTATATTAAAAAAAAAAAAAAAAAAAAAACCAACGGTTGGATCCATCAGCTGTTTGTATCAGTTGTTTACCAAAACAGCTGTTCTCCACCAGATGTTACATCCATCAGATGATTGCCACGTCTGCTCATATAAGCAGATGTTTGGCCACATCAGCGGTTTCACTGAGCCTATAAAAACCCTGTTTTACCACAACAGATGTTACACTGTCTCATTGTATTCAAAATACTGTAAACCGCCTTCTTCACTCTCAAACCCTTCATCAATTTTCAGTCATTTTCACTTTCGAAATCCATTACAATGGATCTTCAAGCAAAAGCTACACACAATTGTCTCCCCTATCTGATTAAAACAGAAGACAACACTCCATTTCATTCCACCATCGACATTTTCCTTAACTCCAAATACTTACCCATCCTAACCGCCAACGCCCCCATCTATCTGGATACACTCCAAGAATTTTGGTTGAATGCCGAGTTTCTTTTACAAGATAAAAAGCCTACATCCATTATTTCCAAAATTGGAGAAACCAGTATCGTTATTACCCCTGATATCATATCCACAACCTTCACACTAAATGACCTGGCAGGTAAGGATTCCTTCACTAAAACAGAGCTTCACACTGAGTTTCAAGAAAGAGGGTATGATGGTCAGATGACTGGATCAACTCTTTTCAAAAAGTTTTTCCCTCCAGTCATGAAATTTTTCTTCCATACTCTTCTTCTTTGTGTCTCTGCTAAGTCCACATCCTTTAATGAAATTCCATTAAGGATGCAATATCTGGGATATGCTATGTTGTCAAACTCTGACTTCAATCTTTCCCAGGGATTGTTCATGGACTTGGTATCAAATGTGAAAGCAGTCAAGTCTGGGTCAAACAATGCTTTTCTTATTTACCCACGAATTCTTAGTGTAATTTTACAAAAATTATTACCTGAAAAAGTTTTCAAAAAGGGTGCTGCTATGCAAATGAAAAGCTTAACTGATGAAACTTTCACTAGAATGCTGGGTGGAAGCACCCAAGAAAAGGTGTCAAAAGTGTCAAAAGTTTCTAAAACACAAACAAAGAGGACAAAGGCAACAACTGTTGTCAAAACCTCTGTTGTTGAGCCCACTGCTCCTGGTGATCATGGCACTACATCCAGTGCTGTGAAACCCACACCAGCACCTTCCAAAAAGAAACATTCATCCACAAAAACCACCACTCAACCACAAATGAGGCTTCTGGATGTTGAGGTACCAGAAGAAACCTCTGTTGCACAACAAAAGCAACCTGAAACCACTGTTGTTACTTCCTCACAACAGTTGGACATACCTCCACCTGACCAACCTCCTCATGAATCCTCTCAAAAGGATCATGTTGTAAGCCAAGGGGACACACATCATGATACATTTGAGTCACTTGACCATATGTTCACAAGCCCCTCTCCCAGGGCTAACTCTCTTCTTACTCCACCACTCTCACCATCACATGTTCCACAAACAATGCAACCCCTGTTTGAAGCAATTGAATCTCAGGAAGATCCCAGTTCCTCTCTTCCACCTGTCACTGAGAGTATACTCCAACAAGTGACTGAGCCTGAGAATATTCAATCTGCTATCCCCCAAACAGAAGAGGAGGTTACACCACCAGGGTTCAATGAAACTCTAGGTGAGTTTTCAAGTGGAGCAGCCACTACTGATGTAGAGACCACTGTCTCACATCAGGACAGTGATTTCATAGCTAAGACTCCCTTGAAGGCAACAACTGTTGAAGCCACCATAGTGTCTCCAAAAACAGTTGGAAGTCCCCAGTACCAAGAAAAAGGGGCATCTGATTCACCTATTAGGCCTGAATCAGATAAAACTACCACTGGTAGGGACTCAGATGATCCTATTAATTTAGGAGATGAGTCAAAATACCAAGAATTGACGGCCAGAGTTTCTGCTATTGAAACATCTGTTGCTGACATCAAATCTGATGTCAAGCTTCTCCTAAGCTCAATTGCAGATCTCTCCAAGAGTCAACCATCTACCACTGATATAGCCAATGAGTTATGGAAATCAGTTTCCCCCATCATCATAGCTCACAGGAAATTGGCTGATCAAACACATGAAACCTACATGGCTGAGATCAGAAATATGGTTGATGCAAGGTACAAAGATACCCATGCTGACATCAAAGCCATCAAGGACCATCTGCTGAAGACTACTGGCTCTGCCCCTACCACCATCCTCAGGGATGAAACTGATGATGATTTCACGGCTGATGATGCCAAAAAGGGGGAGAGTGGCAGAGATAGGCTACCAAAATTAGATCCTTTTGGTTGCCCACCTTCTCAAAAAGGTCAAGCCAAGTCTGCCAAGAAACCAGAGTCTACCAAATCAGCTCCACAACAACAACATCAAGCACCACCACCACCACCACAAACCACTGAAAAGAATAAGGCAGTAGATGACTCTGCAAACATAGAAGCTGAAAAGGCTGCTCAGTCCAAACAACAAAGGGCTGACACCTTGGAAGTAAAAGCAGAGTCATTGATCGAACTCAAGAAGAAACAACAAAGGGAAACTGAAGATGTGGGATCCTGTAAAAGGATGAAAAGACCTGCCAAGCATGTTAGAAAACCACCATCTAAGTTGCAAACCTCTGTTGATAAAACCACTGCTGCTGAAACCACTGTCACTGAAACCACTGCCACCCAAACCACTGAAACCACTATACCCAAACCAACACACACTCCTGAACCAACAACCACCAAACCTACATCACCAACCAAAACCCCAACATCTGCTGGTTCTTCTAAAAAGCCAACAGATGTTAATCCAACCACTGCTACCAAATCACCTTCACCAAAAATCATGTACACAAGGAAGAGAAAATCAACCTTTGTTGTGCATGATGAGAACATACACACATCACCAACCACCATTTCAACTGCCCAATCCACTCCTCCCATCACAGCCATTCCACTCACATCATTCTCACCTCATACATCCAAATTCACAACCCATAGACCACCACCAACCATTACACCATTGGTTGTTCAGTATCCCCTTGAACTTGATCTACTCAAGGGGGAATTACAATCCTTCTATAATACTGAACAGCCTTCTGAAAGATCCTTCCCATCTCTCCCAAATTTCCCTGTTCCCCTCAACATTGATACCTATCTAAAATACAAGGGTGAACAGGTGGATGCCATCATCAGGGAGAAATGCAAAGGGAAGGATGACAGGACTGCTCAGGGCATCCATTCAGCAGAGCTTAGCAAACTCAGAAGGATTGAAGACTTTGCTAAGACCCTGAGCAATTCCATGTCCACCATGCCTCTCAGTGTAGACCTGGAGAAGGAGGTAAGGGAATCCCTACTTGAACAGATAATGGCAACCAAGCCCTACAAAGCTAACAAAAAGCAGTTCAATGGCTGGACTACTCATGCCTTGAGGGAAGAACTGATCAGAATTGAAGAAATGGCCAAAAATCCCAAAGCTAAAGTCTCCATTCCCAATTTTGGCAAAGGCAGAGACCCAGTCAGAGCCTTGAAGTTCAAAAGAATGAGGCAGGAGATTGTAGCTGCCAATTATGGGGAGATGAGGTCTGTTTCCAGATGGTCAGAGCTTAGATTGGTTGAAACCTATAAAAGTCTGGAAGAGAATAGAAAGAAGGATCCCAGCCTTCCAAGAAAGCCAGTCTACAATGATGAGCCAATGATGAAGAGATCCCAACAGACTTTCAACCTAGACAGCTTACTTGAAACCTCTGATCTCACTGCTGCTGCAAGTAGACAGTTCAAAAGGCAGAAGGAGATGTCAGAGGAAGACCAAAGAAAGTTTGCTGATACATTCATAAAGGAAGGGCTCTTCAATCAAATCCATTATTTCTCTGATCCCACAACAGAGAAACTAAGAGAACTCATAGGAAGACCACCATCACCCAACTCATCAAGAATAAAGGTTCATCTCAGCAAATCCACTGACTCAAAAATTCTAAAGTGGAAAGTCAACAAAGACAACCACGAATTGACACTGCTCAGGTCAGATGGAAAGGTTCAGAAGATCAGTATGGATGATGCTTACAGCCTTTGTGCAGAAGATCACCAAGCACTGCTAAATCTGGATCTGGAAAGAGATGAAGAAGACCTATTTGCTTTGAACTTTGAATTACAATTCAAAGGTCAAATCAGAGAAAGTCTGATGAGGAATAAAGATCAATGAATAAAGCTGAGTTTTGGCATCATCTGTTCTAGGGGGAGATTGTTGGGTCTGCTGACCTGGAGAAGAACAGATGATTGGAAAGCCAAAATATGCTATCTATTTGATCCTTGAATAAACAGTCTTTACAACTTACTTCTCCCAAAAGACTGCTGACCCTAACTACTGTTCTATCCAAACAACTGCTCAACAACTGCTGATACAAAGAACTGCTAAGGAAACAACTGATGAAGAACAACTGCTGACCAAAGGTCTGATGAAGAGCAACAGCAGATACAAGTACTGAAGACCAAAGCACTGCTGGAAGCAACAGCACTTAGGCTTCAGCAGTGGATACAAGATCGTCAGAGTTTATCTTTAACAGCTGTTTACTATCAGTGCTTTCAATGTAACAGTAGTTTGTATAGCAGATGTTTAAGTTTGTTATTCTGTTAGAGGTCACTGTCTTAGGTGACGTCAGCCTAGGTCATCAGTGGTTTGAGTCAGTCTATAAATAGAACAGTGCATGTACTGTTCTATTGCATCACACACAAAACATTCTCTCTGACAAACAACTGTGTGATCAGGCTGAGGGGGAGTAACTTGTACGATTGAAATCTTTTAATTAATGAAAGCATTCGATTGAAAAACATTTACTCTCTTGTTTTGATTTACAGTTTATTATTCCGCTGCACTTTCATTCTACTTTCATTCCATTATTATCATCATTTTGTTAAACAATCAAAACAAACAAACTCAGATCCTAACAACACCACCCATGACTTGGAGTTGGGTGCAGTGGTTTTCGCGTTGAAAATTTGGAGACATTACTTGTACGGTACCAAATGTACCATCTACACCGATCACAAGAGTCTCCAACATATTTTCGACCAACAACATTTGAACATACGACAGCGTCGTTGGGTTGAACTCCTGAACGACTATGATTGCGCCATTAAGTACCATCCTGGCAAGGCGAATGTAGTAGCAGACGCCTTGAGCAGGAAGGAATCAATTAATCCTCGTCACGTTCGGGCGTTGCAGCTCACCATTCATTCCTCTCTACCTGACCAACTCCGTTCTGCTCAGTTAGAAGCTTTGAAGGAGGAAAACCTTAAAGCTGAGACTATGCACGGTGCCGACAAGCACCTCGAGCGAAGGCCTGATGGCCTGCACTACTTCGCAGAACGCATATGAGTTCCTTTATTCGGGGGACTTCGGGAGCTTGTCTTAGATGAGGCTCACAAGTCCCGGTATTCTATTCATCCTGGTTCGGATAAGATGTACCAAGATCTGAAGGTGCTTTACTGGTGGCCAAACATGAGGTCGGATATAGCCTCATACGTGAGCAAATGCTTGACCTGTGCTAAGGTCAAGGTGGAATACCAGAAACCGTCGGGTCTCTTCCAACAACCTGAAATTCCGGAGTGGAAATGGGAACGGATTACAATGGATTTTGTCACGCAACTACCTAAGTCACCGAGCGGGAATGATAAGATATGGGTGATTGTTGATCGGTTGACGAAATCAGCCCATTTTCTCGCTATTAAGGAGACCGACACCATGGATCGTTTGGCTCGTCTTTATCTGAAGGAAGTTGTTTCTAAGCACGGGGTGCCGGTTTCAATTATTTCGGATCGTGACTCCCACTTTACTTCTCACTTCTGGAAGTCTTTGCACAAGGCTTTGGGTACCCAGCTAGACATGAGTACAGCTTATCACCCACAGACTGACGGTCAGAGTGAACGCACGATTCAAACCTTAGAAGACATGCTGCGGGCATGTGCGATCGATTTTGGCAAAAGTTGGGAAGCTCACCTACCGTTAGTAGAATTCTCTTACAATAACAGTTACCACACGAGCATCAAGACAACTCCGTTCGAGGCACTGTATGAGCGGAAATGCCGGTCTCCTCTTTGTTGGGCTGAGGTGGGTGAGAGTCAACTCACTGGGCCTGAGCTAGTGTACGAAACTTCGGAAAAGATCGTACAGATTCGTAACCGGTTGGCAGCGGCACGGGATCGGCAAAAGAGTTATGCCGATCAGCGTCGCAAGCCATTGGAATTCCAAGTTGATGACAAAGTACTTCTGAAAGTTTCACCGTGGAAGGGCGTCATACGCTTTGGGAAGCGTGGCAAACTCAACCCTCGGTATGTCGGCCCATTTACAATCCTGGAACGGATTGGACCGGTGGCATATCGTCTTGATTTACCGACGGAGCTCGGCAACGTACATAACGTCTTCCATGTGTCCTGTAACATCGCAAAATTTTCCCCAAAATTTTAATACATAAAAATCCCTTATATATATATTTTTTTATTACACCTTTATCATTAATATTATACAAATGTGCCTAAGTCTTTATTTATCCTAACTCACAACTTATATACATACATAAATGTATATAAATAATAATAATAATAATATGATTCTAAATTCTTTTTTTTTTTCACATACAAGATTTTTTTTTTTTAAATAAAGCCTTGAGTCAAATAGTCAAAGTCCTAGTCAAAGTCTTAGTCAAATAGTCAATTCATCATAAAACCTTACTTTATGGTGTTGACCAATTTTAATGGCTAATTGAATCCAAAACTAGTATAAAAATCCACCTATGACCCATCATACTTTGCACCTCTAAATCGATTGTTTCAATCCGATTAAACTTTCCCTCATACCTTTCTTCTATAGTCTATTACTTCTACAATTGAAGCTTTGATTATAAGCTCTTGTAATTGGCGAATTGGAAGCTTGATATTCTTTCTTTTTCGTTTTCTTCAATTTGGACTAGCTACGTTGTTGAGTCTTTGGGATTCGCCTTGCATACATTCACAACACATTATTCTATTTTTTTTACGAGACATAACATTTTGCTAAGGTGAGTTTTACATAGCCCCTTTTCTATTTATCACCATTTTGGGGTGAAACATGTTACAACAATATTTATGCAATTCAAACATCAATGTGTCTATGTGTATTTCTATGTTGCATTATGTCTTGAACATGACTAGGGTAAGCACAATTCTAGCATAAACATTCATCAGCCAAACGGTATACATTGATAGATCTATTGGACTGACAATCCCACCCGGATACGTGCCTCCTACAAAGGTTACGTGGGTGTTTGTTACTGCAATATAAACGAGTGAACCATGAGCGTATGGGATGTACCACAATACAACAGTCACAAGGTTGATTATGCACTCGATTTACTTCTAGTATGTTTTTGCATATGGACTAGATTGCCATGACACATGAATTGCACAACAATTTTATTCGATTATCAAAACCTATGTAATTCTCACCAACTTTTGTTGACCCAAAATATTTTCAACTTAACATGTTTCAGGTTCTACTTGTTTGAAGATTCGAATTAATGCTTGAAGATGTGTGCATAGTTTTATTCAATTTGATGTACGAATTCTTGTAGAACAATTGTATGTAATTTATTTAAATCATTTAATGAAATTTATTATTCACCATGAGCTACTGAACAATCATCAATACGTGACATCCCGATGTTTCCGCCATCGGTTGGGGTGTTACAGATTGGTATCAGAGCCATGGTTATAGGGAATTAGGTTATTAGAAAAATAATCTAGTCTATAACCATAGGATTATAACCAGTATTTGCTTCTTTTACTTGCCATTCTCTATCTCCCTCCTACTTCTTATCCCTACTATCATCCTTACAAGAAGGTTGCTCTCCACCATTGGATCTACTCTTAGACTAATAGGACAAAATCCTCAGGTTTAGCCTGAACCACCTTGAGATCTCGTCGAAGTTCTAGATTTTAATAACGAACACGTGCAATCTGGAAGGGTGAACGCCTGTATTCTGAGTCTTCTGTCTAGGCTGGCATTGCGCATATATCCCAATCAGACGAGGGACTCGGATGCCTACCTGGGAATTCTCGGGATGAGTGTTCACTTATAGGCTAAAGCATGTCTTCATATGTTATTAGAATTTAGAATCTTTGATAAGTCAACGTTTTCGTTTATTCGTTTTAATTAAATGAATAAATGATTACATTCCTTATATTACCTCATTGTCCTTCATTCAACCCATATCTTATTGAACATTCATTACCCAAATCACTTCCGTAACCAATGCCCTAAACTAAACAGAGATCAAGATCCTCCAGCTACCTAACCGCAAGTCTCACCATTTGACTATTGGTTGCTTTTATTCTATGTATTGACGCTATTTGATTCAAGTAATAAAATATTTGTCTGAGAGTTGTTACATGGTGCATGATTGTTTGAATGTGAACTAATTATATAAATCTATACAACTACAACTCATATACTGTACTTGTTATACTTGCTTGCATAAACATGTTATCAATTTGCAACCTATGTGTATAATAAATGCTGCACTTAATAGAGGTCATCATGCCTTTTCAACAGTCGGGAGAGGCCCTACAACCTGCTCCACGACTGGTGGAGGCTATCGAACCTACTCAACGATTGGTAGAGGTCATTATGCCTTTTCAACAGTCGGGAGAGGCCCTACAACCTACTCCACGACTGGTGGAGGCTATCAGACCTGCTCAACAATCGGTGGAGATATAGAAGGACGCAAAACTTTAATGTAAGGTAAATTGGTGATTGCGGTCCGGAACGTAATCATGAATTTACAGGTACGTTAAGGTAGTGTGAAATTCTATCAAGGTTTTCAGTAAATAACCAATTATAAACTCTAGTTACCTGGTAGTTCATTTAGTCTTTCTATAGTCAATCAACTCATGCATTTCTTTTAGGAGTCCTAAAACTTAAGATTCTTATTCTCCTTGCTATTTCAGATGAACCTAATCCAACCCTTAAAACTCACACATATCAAAACTCTTACCCAAATTATTCGAAACAGTTTATTCTGTTACCTATAAATTTATGTCATGCCTTAACTCGAAACTTCCCAAACCACCCTTGTCCTAATTTCTACCCAATCACCCTCAACCCTGTGTATTCAATAAACTTCGGGACGAAGTTTCCAAAAGTAGGGGAGACTGTAACATCGCAAAATTTTCCCCAAAATTTTAATACATAAAAATCCCTTATATATATATTTTTTTATTACACCTTTATCATTAATATTATACAAATGTGCCTAAGTCTTTATTTATCCTAACTCACAACTTATATACATACATAAATGTATATAAATAATAATAATAATAATATGATTCTAAATTCTTTTTTTTTTTCACATACAAGATTTTTTTTTTTTAAATAAAGCCTTGAGTCAAATAGTCAAAGTCCTAGTCAAAGTCTTAGTCAAATAGTCAATTCATCATAAAACCTTACTTTATGGTGTTGACCAATTTTAATGGCTAATTGAATCCAAAACTAGTATAAAAATCCACCTATGACCCATCATACTTTGCACCTCTAAATCGATTGTTTCAATCCGATTAAACTTTCCCTCATACCTTTCTTCTATAGTCTATTACTTCTACAATTGAAGCTTTGATTATAAGCTCTTGTAATTGGCGAATTGGAAGCTTGATATTCTTTCTTTTTCGTTTTCTTCAATTTGGACTAGCTACGTTGTTGAGTCTTTGGGATTCGCCTTGCATACATTCACAACACATTATTCTATTTTTTTTACGAGACATAACATTTTGCTAAGGTGAGTTTTACATAGCCCCTTTTCTATTTATCACCATTTTGGGGTGAAACATGTTACAACAATATTTATGCAATTCAAACATCAATGTGTCTATGTGTATTTCTATGTTGCATTATGTCTTGAACATGACTAGGGTAAGCACAATTCTAGCATAAACATTCATCAGCCAAACGGTATACATTGATAGATCTATTGGACTGACAATCCCACCCGGATACGTGCCTCCTACAAAGGTTACGTGGGTGTTTGTTACTGCAATATAAACGAGTGAACCATGAGCGTATGGGATGTACCACAATACAACAGTCACAAGGTTGATTATGCACTCGATTTACTTCTAGTATGTTTTTGCATATGGACTAGATTGCCATGACACATGAATTGCACAACAATTTTATTCGATTATCAAAACCTATGTAATTCTCACCAACTTTTGTTGACCCAAAATATTTTCAACTTAACATGTTTCAGGTTCTACTTGTTTGAAGATTCGAATTAATGCTTGAAGATGTGTGCATAGTTTTATTCAATTTGATGTACGAATTCTTGTAGAACAATTGTATGTAATTTATTTAAATCATTTAATGAAATTTATTATTCACCATGAGCTACTGAACAATCATCAATACGTGACATCCCGATGTTTCCGCCATCGGTTGGGGTGTTACATGTCCAACTTAAAGAAGTGTCTGGCTGACGAGTCTCTTATTGTTCCACTGGAAGAGATCAAGGTTGATGATCGTCTTCGGATTGTGGAGGAACCTGTTGAGATTCTTGATTACAAGATTCGTAGCCTACGTCATAGCAAGATTCGCATTGTTAAGGTTCGCTGGAACTCGAACCGGGGACCAGAGTACACTTGGGAACGGGAGGATCAGATGAAGTCTAAGTATCCTCATCTCTTTCCTAAGGAAGCGTTCGAATCGAGATATGTTACCACTGCAGCTGAATGAATCTCGGGGCGAGATTCCTTTTTAACGTGGGGATGATGTGACAACTCGGGTAAATCTCTCTCTTGGTTTCTATCTTTTGTCTGTTTCTTTTGTTATTCCTTTTGGTACTTGTGCAATTTTCGGGACGAAAATTCTTTTAACGTGGGGATGATGTGACACCCGGCAAATTCCGGTTAACAACGCTGTCTAGATTAAAGTCTACCTTAGCAAGTCACGCGTATATTATACTTAACTGGGTTAGTTGAGTCGTGTTATGGTTCGGGAACTGTTAGTTTAGTATAGAGGATCATTAGATGTCAGTCTAGTGGCTCATTAGATGTCAGTCCTTAACCAAGTGTACAAGGGGTGACGATTCGTAAAATCGTCAGAGAATAGGGAACATACAAGTCTCGAGTCCCGGGAATTGGTGAACGAGTGTGAATGTGTTTGTTTGCAAGTACTATGTGTTTACAATCATTATGTGACTTGTCGGTATGTGAAAATGTGTTAACATATGTTAAAACGGGGTTTAACGCGCAAAATACGCAGAACCAACCCCTATAGGCGATTAGGGAGGGCGACTGGGACATGTGTTTAGGCGAATAGCAGGCTAATCGCCTATAGGGAAGGCGATTAGCAACCCTAATCGCCTGAAAGAGCTGCACAATCGCCTGCAACGTACCTGACGACTAAAAACGACTATAAATACAATACTTGACCTCCTAAACTTCATTATAACAACCCTAGTCGTCCCACAACTCGTCCCAACACACACACAACCTCTGGAACACGATTTTGGGTCAAAATACACGATTTCAAGCCTATCACATCAATCCATCATAAACCTAAGGTGTGGTTTTCATTCATGCAACCTTTAATAATGTTTTATTGAATCCCTAATGGTCCAGACCTGTTTATAAACGTATGTGTCTTCTGAAATTCGTTAATAATCATTGTTAATTGGATTCTAGCTATTATGCATGTTGTATGTGTGTTTATAAATAAAAGATAGGGTTTTTGTGATTCAAGAAGGATTGTTAGCATGATATTAAGGTAGTTACAGATTGATGATGATAGCATGTTGATGAAATCTGAGTAATTGTTCATTAGGGTTACGGTTATGCATGTTAATGTGATGTTTCATGCTATGTGTATTGTTTTTGGGATACATGGTTGCATGCAGGGCTGATAGAACGAGGTTAAACGAAGGATTTTGATTGAAATATGTTTGATATGGTTGTTTGATTGATATTTGATGTTTACACACGTTCTGGATTTGATTTGGAGTGTTAAACGCGCGAAAAACCGGAACAGCTGGGCTAAAGGCGATTATGAATCCTAATCGCCTATGCTATAGGCGATTAGGAGGCTATTCGCCTGATAGGACACCCTAATCGCCTATAGCATAGGCGATTGGGGGCTAATTGTCTTCGTTGCATGCCTTATGACCCTAATCGCCTATAAACTCATGATTTGCATACCGCATGACCCTAATCGCCTATAGTATAGGCGATTAGCCTTCCTAAATGCCCGTTGACCCACATAATCACTAGTTGACTTTTCCTAATCGCCTGTACTGCTGCTGTAAGTGTAATTTAGCATTTCGGGACCCGATTGGACACCTAGGAACATGCTAGGAACCCTGTAACATACCTAGTAACTTGGTAACATGTGCTCGGACTTATTTATGTGATACTTGAACTACGTGCTACAACTTGTTGGATTTTAACGTATGTTAAGTGTGATTGCATGATTGTATGTTTGAGAGTGCAAGTATAACACGGGGAGTCTCGGGTCACCAATGGGATGTCGAGTCTTGTACGTTGGGTTAATTTAACAGTCATAGTGTTTTCAAACGAACTTGGTTATGGTCTGGACATCTAGGGACTAACTAACCTACGGGTTATTAGTCTAATTACTTGTAACTGTCATATGTTAGGTCGCCGCTTTACGGGGCTAGCATAGCTTGCTGATTTTATTCGTATTACGAAGTAACACAACTTAAGGTGAGTTCACGGCCCCATTTCTAACTGGTTTCACTTTTTGGGGGAGAAAACATGTGTAAAACTTATGTTTTGTTAACAACTGTCATACTATGGGTTTCTATGGTTTACTATACGATCTTTGGAAGTCCCGGGGGAAAACCATGAATGTGCAGGTTAGCACAACGGGGAAATGTGAATAGATCTATTGGGAGTAACCAACCCCACTCGTCGGCTTGGAGGGCCGGGCGAGTGCATATTGTCTCAAACAGGAACAGGTTTACTATTCGGGCACAATATCTGGTTTACGAGTTAGTAATGGTTTTCCAATAGTTGTAGTAACAAAACATACGCCTAGCTAGCGTACTTTGGTTTACAAATTGATATAGTATGCACAGGTTGAACTTGGTACTTTAATTACAAACCTGTGAACTCACCAGCATTTTTGTGCTGACGTAACTCTTACATGTTTTCTCAGGTCGCTAAGGTAGCACTACGGAACTAGGGCGCACGCGTCTGCACGGCGTCGAGTTAGGGTTGCATGGTTTTCGAACATTGAATATTTTGGTTTACTTTTGGATTATGTTTTGAGAATAAGCTTCCGCAGTATTTGGGGATTTTAAACTATGTTTATGAAATTGCATATGTTCAATTAGATTTGTTTATTGTGATCGTTGACTTGGATCCTGGTTTGTCATGCGCCTCGCGGTAAAACTCCGCAAGTGGATTCTGAGGGTGTGACAGGTTTGATGAAGCCATGGAATGTAGCAAAGAAGCAAAGCGAAAAAAAAACGAGCGAATACTATTGCGTTTTTTCGGTTTTTGGGTTCGTTTTTTGTGTTTTTGAGTGTTATGATCAACCCAAAACATCTAAACCTATTTATACTAACTTGGGGGTGGCAAAATGGTGATTTTTTGTTCAAAAAAACGGTCAAAAACAGCCCAACGGCTATATTGCAACGGTCAGAAACGTTTTTTTTTGGCCGCAACGGTATAAACCAGTTCCAAACCGGTTTCTTCGATCGGTTCCTGAACCGGTTCCTACACGAACCGGTTCGGTTCGGTTTTTATACAAAATACCCCTAATCGATGCTGAACCCGGCGGTTTGTGTCACACCCTCAAAATCCACTTGCGGAGTTTTACCGCGAGGCGTATGACAAACCAGGATCCAAACCAACGATCACAATAAACAAGTCTAAATGAACATATGCAATTTAAGAAAACACAGTTTAAAATCCCCAATTACAGCGGAAGCTTATTCAAAACATAATCCAAAATAAACCAAGTGTTCAACGTTTGAAAAACGATGCAACTCTAACTAGACGCCGTGCAGACGCGTGCGCCCTAGTTCCATTGTGCTACCTTAGCGACCTGAGAAAACATGTAAAAGTTTACGTCAGCACAAAAATGCTGGTGAGTCTACAGGTTTTGTAATCCAAGTACCAAGTTCAACCTGTCCATACTATAACAAATCGAAAACCAAAGTACGCTAGCTAGGCGTATGTTTTGTTACTATCACGATTGGAAAACCATTACTAACTCGCAACCCAGATGTTGTGCCCGATGTAGTAACCTGTTGTTCCTGTTTGAGACAATATGCACCCGCCGACCCTCCAAGTCGACGAGCGGGGTTGGTCACTCCCAATAGCGCTATTCACATTTCCCCGTTGTGCAAACCCGCACATTCATGGTTCCCCCCGGGACTTCCAAAGATCGTATAGTAAACCATAGAAACCCATAGTATGACAGTAGTTACCAAACATAAGTTTAACACTTGTTTTCTCCCCCAAAAAGTGAAACCAGTTAAAAGAGGGGCCGTAAACTCACCTTAAGTTGCGCTACTCCGTAACACGAATAAACTCAGCAGCTATGCTAGTCCCGTAAAGCGGCGACCTAACATATGACAGTTACAAGTACTTAGACTAATAACCCGCAGGTTAGTTAGTCCCTAGATGTCCAGACCATAACCAAGTTCGTTTGAAAACACCGTGACTGTTTAACTGACCCAATGTACAAGACTCGACATCCCATTGGTGACCCGAGACTCCCCGTGTTATGTTTACGCTCTCAAACATACAATCATGCAATCATACTTAACATACGTTAACGACCAACAAGTTATAGCACGTAGTTCACGTATCACAGAATTACATCCAAACATATGTTACCAAGTTATTAGATATGTTACGGGGTTCCTAGCATGTTCCTAGATGTCAAATCGGGTCTCGGAATGCTAATTTACACTTACAGCAGCAGTACACGCGATTAGGAAAAGTCAACTAGCATTTAGGTTGGTCAACTGGCATTTAGGAGGGCTAATTGCATGTAATATAGGCATTTAGGGTCATAAGACATGTAAATCTTGTGTTTATAGGCGATTAGGGTCATAAGACATGTATTTCAGGACTTAACTAGCATTTAGGATCACAATTGCATGTAACAGAGGCAATTAGCCCCCAAATGCATGTACTTCATGCGATTGGGGAGTCCATACTGGCGATTGGCTTCCTAATCGCCCCTAACATAGGCGATTAGGGTTGCTAATCGCCTGTAACCCAGCTGTTCCGGTTTTTCGCGCGTTTAACACTCCAAATCAGATCCAGAACGCGTGTAATCATCCAATATCAATCCAACAACTATACCAAACATGTTTAAACCAAAATCCTTCATTTAACCTCGTATTACCAGCCCTGCATGCAACCATGTAATCCAAACACAATACACATAGCATGAAACATCACATTAACATGCATAACTATAATCCTAATGAACAATTACTCAGATCTCGTTAACATGATATCATTATTATTCTGAAACTAATCTAATAACATGTTAATCATCCATCTTAAATCATAAAAACCCTAGCTTTTAGTCATAAACACACATAACACATGTATGATAGATAGAATCCGATTAACAACACTTATTAACGATTTTCAGAAAGCTTATTTGTTTTAGAACAGGTCTGGACCATTAGGGATTTAATAAAAACGTTAATAAAGATTGCATGGATGGAAACCACACCTTAGATTTGTGAAAGATTGATGAAATAAGCTTGAAACCTTGTGTTTTGATCAAAAATCACGTTCCAGAGGTTGTGTGTGTGTTGGGGCGGGTTATGGGACGACTAGGGTTGATGTTATGAAGTTTAGGAGGTCAAGTATTGTATTTATAGTCGTTTTTAGTCGTCCAGCACGTAACACGCGATTGTGCAGCAGCTATACGCGATTAGGGATGCTAATCGCATGACATTACATGCAATTGGGCCTAATCGCATGTCATTACATGCGAGTAGCCCCCCAATCGCATGTAATGTTCCCCTAAATGCATGCCCTATAGGCGATTAGCCTCCCTAATCGCCTATAGGGGTTGGTTCGATGTATTTTGCGCGTTAAACCCCGTTTTAACATATGTTAACACATTTTCACATACCGACAAGTCACATAATGATTGTAAACACATAACACTTGCAAACAAACATATTCACACTCGTTCACCAAATTCCCGGGACTCGAGACTTGTATGTTCCGTATGCCCTGACGATTCTACGAATCGTCACCATTTGTACACTTGGTTAAGGACTGACACCTAATGAACCTCTAGACCAACATCCAATGATCTTCTATACTATACCGATAGTTCCCGAACCATAACACGACTTAACTAACCCAGTTAAGTATAATATACGCGTGACTCGCTAAGGTAGACTTTCATCTAGACAACGTTGTTAACCAGAATTTGCCGGGTGTCATAGTTTGGATGTGGAACCGGACCGGTTCCTCTGGAAACCGGTTTTTATACGAACCGGTTCGGGCCGGTTTGTCCGGTTCCGGTCCCGAAACCGGTTTTTTTGAACATCTCTACTTATGATTAAGCCTAAATGCGATAGTTGGGTCATGCAACGGGTGCAGGCCGAAACCAAATGGCCAAATGGGCTTGGGTGAAAACTTTGTATAAGCTCCATAGGATTGGAAAATATGAAAATGTGTATGTAATTATGACTTGTAAATTTCAACAATACTCCTAACTAGGTATGTACATTAATTCATACAACTAGAAATGTAACTAACTTCAACTAATGTAACTAACTACTTAGAATTATTTTATACTAACACACAAGATGGGAAAAAAATATCTATATTGGTTCACCTGCTATATTGATTTTGTGATGGCCAAGCAATAAGGTTTTGAAGACCGGATCGGACCGGCCGGTCCGACCGGTTGAACCGGGGTTCGAAAAGCTTAGCGATCCGGTCGCAGAAGTTCGTTAAGATGACAAAACCGGGCGGTTTGATTCTTTTTCTGATTCGGTGGTTCGTCGTGTCGGCCGGTCAAACCGGTCACTTAGCGTTTTCTCCATTTCTTTTCTAGCCTAAGTCACCAATTAACCCAAAAACTCTGTGTTCTGAGATCCGTCACCATCTGGCCATCTTCAGACAAGAAAATATCACATAGATTGGAAGTATTCTTCTCCGGTGAGTATGTGAAGGTGAAGAAGAAGAAGAACAATATCATTGTGTTCCCGAGTTAACTTAAAGAGGGAAAGGAAAGGAAAAGAAAGGATAAATATCATTTCTTTCTGTTTCCTTTCAAATCGTAAGAAATACTAAACTTAAAGATTTTATAATCTTTATAGTAGAGTTAATTCAGGTTACAATACATCCCTTTTAGAAGTATAACTTTAGCATCTCTAGTCCATAGCATTAACTATTTACATATTTGACCTTTAAAGAAGAAAAATCATTTTACCTGAATAAAAATTTTATGCAACATAATATAAAGCTCAACTCTAATTTAAAATTGAAACAATTCGTACACTATCATTATTGTCAATATATTTATTTTATTTTTGCGTTCTCCGGTACTTAATTCCGGTCCAACCGGTTCCCGGTTGGACCAGTGAACCAGTTAGGTGTCCGGTTAAATGTCTGGTCCGGTTCTAAAAACATTGAAGCATGTATTGATTGTAGGCGGCAACCAATAAGTAGTGGTGGATCTGATGGGAAAACATGGTGGTGATCAAGCATTAATTGATTGCAGGAAGATTAAAAAAACAACTATATAAATGAGGCTATTAAATGCCTACAACATTTTTATTGATTTTCTTTTTCCGAAAAAAACAAGGAAACAAACATATAACTGAATGAATGTCTATGCCATAAGTATATCTACAGTTACAATAACTTCTAAAATAGAGAACTAAATAAATTTAAAGAAAATGAATATAATAAAACTAAATGTTGTTGTGACCGTCAAGATCATTAAATCTGCTACGGCGAATTTCTTTAATCATATATCTTAGATGTTCCTAAAGACTTTGCCTCTGCCTGCTCGATTCATTTTATGCGTCCAGTTCGCATTGGAACATAGGCGCATCAAATGAATTAAGGTCTGCAAAAATAGTGTCTTCACCTTCTGCATAACTATTTGACTCATGACAATCAAAATAAGTTTGTATGTGGTCGGGAAAGTTTCGTCGTGGGAGATCAGACTCAAGCGGTGGGGACGGGGAGTCCACCGCTGAGGTCAGCTCTAGCATTTCCTTAAATTTTGATGACTTGAACAGTAACCCGACAGCAGAGGAAGCTGCGGTGGTACGTAGTGGCGGAAGGACACTAGTGGCTGTTTCTCCAGAGCTTGAGGTTTCTGGTTGATGGTTGTTGTAACTGAAGGTTGGTTCTGGATCTTGGGTAAGGTTAGGGTCAGAGTTTGTTGGAATACCGTTAGAGTTGTTGGGATTTGTTTGGTTGGGTCTTAACCACTTGATGTAACGACTGAGGTCAAAGTTTGTAACGGCGTTAAGTCCTCTGTACTCTATTGCTGCCATGTCGTATGCAGTTGCAGCCTCTTCTTGTGTAGCTGAGTGATAATATGACAAAGTTTAGGGGTATAACACAAATTTAATAAATCTAACCGTAAACCAACTTAATTAAACTGGATTTACCGATCCGGACAATTAACTGACTGTTCGGTTTAGCCATAACCAATTATCTGGAATTTGTGAAGCGGTTTTGGTTATGGCGTTTGTCATAAGTTAAACCGAATTAACTGAACCGAACCAAATGTATCAGTTTGAAATTAATTTTAACATAGCACCCAGTACAGGCTGGCCCAGGATATCAGCCGGAGCTCCACCGGTTGCACCACTTGCCGTTCAAAAAAAAGCACCCACATTTATGTTAGAACTCACTTCTTAATTCACTCATTGACTTTAGTCATTAATAGAAAAGCTAGGGCTATTGAGTATGGGGACAACCCAAATGGTGTGTCATCCATGTCACATAAGATGCCACTTAAGCAAGGGGTTGTTCTCCTTTTTAGGACAACCCACCATTTTTTATTATTGATATTATAATAAAATAATGAACCTTCTTTAAGTTCAAAAAATTAATAAAAAAAAACCCACCTTGGCCCGTCTCCAACGTCCTGCAGAGGACGATCAAGACGAGGACATCCCTAAGGGGGCGGTGTTGCCCGTCTAGGACAGACTAAGACAGACCGAAGACGGTCCCCATACCCATTAGTCTAATAAAAAGTGGTGTAAGTAGTTTTTTGATAACTAAACATTTCGGTTTTGGCCTGGTGGTGGTTCTGGTTTTGGTTGAGGCTCAAAACCAAACCGAACCAACTCGTACAGACGTACACACCCCGGCCAAATCAGAACACAATCAAACACTTTTTTACTATATTTAATTTGACGATACAAAATAAAAATAATAATAATAATAGATCTAGTTATGACAGCTTTTAGTTTAAAATATAACTTATAAACATTTGATCGCTGTAGACAAAAAAAAAACAGTAAGTTTAACAAGATGGTGTGTAAATATTATATTTAAAGTTACAAAGAAATCGATCGGGTTTTATTACTTAATATTATTTACAGTAAAAACCGTCAAATTCATAAAGATGGTGTCTGATATTTTGCCTAGAGTGAGGAGGCAGATGGCCAAATTGCGAAAAAAACTAGCAGTATGGAGGAGGTTAGTTGAGCCATAATATTTTGGTGGGTATTAAATTGTAAATTATGTGCATGAAATATTTGGTGGAAGTTTGGGGACCTACAGTTGACTAATTTATTTCAAAATCAGCTTTCAATTTTCATAATGTCAGTAACTTAGCAGCTGAAAGTTGGTAATCTATTATCCAACCACATCTTCATTTATTTCACTTTATGTTTTTATATTACGGAAACAGATTTGTTTTCACTAGATTAGGGTTCGCTATTCAAAAAAGGTTGGCGACGCAGCTTGTTGTCCGTCTACCTGCTATTCTTATGCATGTTGCCCCTTTTATTGAAATGAAAAAATTGTTTTATTAAAAAAATACGGAAAAATTAAATTGAGCTTATCAAAAGACGCTTATAGTGACTATTTTTAAGTAGCGGTCCGTATGTTTTGTAGAATAAATACATCATAGTTATACTCTACAGGATATGAACACTAATCTATTAGGTTATTAAGTACGTCATTTACCACTTGGATATCTCTTTGGCGACTTGTGATTAACTAAACTAGTTTAAACAAAATAATATTTGTAACTTGATTTTAGAAAAGTTTTAACCATATGAGATTAACAAGTGGAATAAGAATTTACCGTATGTCCCAAGATAAAGATATTTATTGCCGAAAACACGTCCAATACGAGCCTCCCACCTACCATTATGATGGTGCCTACACATTGAATAACAATAATGATAAAACACTTGCTGAATTAATTCACGATATTAACATCACCGTTCACCAATACCTTACCTTGCTACCCCTCTGTATTTAGATACTCCTCGTGAAAAGCCGCTGCTTTTTCTACAATATTAATAATTATAATCATAAGTATTTGAATAAAAAATTCACAAACTATTAAAAAAAAACAAGTCATAGTTTTAAAAGGTTGAGTCATGAAATAGTATCATACTTTCAATTTACTATTTAAAGTATTGGTTTATAAGAAATGCATCGTCTTAAAAATCACAACTTCTTGAACGCAGAAAAAAGCAGAATAATATTGTTAATCGTGTTTGAGTGAGAGCAATCTAGGATGTGCTATAAAAAAGCCACCATCCGGACAAAAAGAAAAGAAATCCGTAATGAACAAAACAAAATACTCAAACTCCGTATGAAAGAAAAACGGACAATATTGATTGCTACAAAGGTCAGGTTGATAAAGGCATCGGATATTTGCTTCTTCAATAAGGTTTTCTACCTTCTTATAGATCCGATATACTCCTCTTTCGACAAACTTTCCATTTCTCGAATCTCCTCTTCGTATGTTTCTAGCTGCAATATATATTAAACATTTATAAAATTCAAAAAAAAAATTATAATTTTTTTTAACCTATTTTATTGCATAACTAAGAAAATTATAAATTTTTTTCAAAAAAAAAAAAAAAAAGATTACAGGAAAGTTGAGGATGGTGTCTTGTCCCCAATACTTCAATGCAGCCAAGTCATATGCATGTGCAGCAACCTTTTCATCATCGTAGGCCCCTAAATATCACCAATTTGGATAAGTCTCTGATTCTATTTTAACAACAAACACTTTGTATCCAAAACACCTTTTTAACACAATAATAATATAATTGTACACATATACATACCTAAATATACTGTATGAATCAATCAATCAACCACCACCATTCACATGTAAATAAACAATCAAAATTCAATTAGCAATTCATAATAACTAATCACTCATGAACAATATGAACATATCAATCCTCTGTTATCAGTTAATCAATCAATCACCTTGTCGTCCTTTTTTGTTCTGTGATTCATTCCAACAGTTCTTATCCCACAAATGGGCTTCGTATCGACCTGTCCATCGATGTCTTCACGTAGAACAAATTCATATTCACTCTATTAGTATCTCAATTTACGTAATTACATGTAATTAACAACTAAATATTCAAATTACTTAGTCGAGTCCAGCAGCACGTATAATATTAATAATATTACGACAGTTAGATCTATAAAACAAGCATAGTTTTTAAATTTTAAAAGACTTAGTTCTGCTATACAAAATAATAATAATAATAATAATAATAATAATAATAATAATAATAATAATAATAATAACATTTACATTGAAACCGAACCTGGTGACTCCTCTATAAACAGAGCTACGTTGAGGCGGTGAATCACGCTTAACCGTTTTTCGCGTTCTCTTAGCTTTACCGATAACAGGTTTGGTCTCAACGTCGTCGTTTGATGAAGCATTCTTCTTCTGCGAGATCTTCGCCATCAATGCTCGAAGAAATGAAGCTAAGTGTACACAGAGCCTTTATAGGAATGTTAAACTGTGAAGATATTGGAATAATGTGTCAACGTACAATTGACAATGCTATATGAAAGCAATTGATGTGAGAGAAATTATATATAAAAAATAAAAATAAAAAAATAAGAAATGAGAGCCGGCAAAATATTAATGGAGAGTTTAGAGAGAGAGAGAGAGAGAGAGAAAAAAAAGGGTTGTTACAGTTTGTGTGTGAGAGAGGGGGAGAGGATGAAAGATAGCCGTCTGTGAGCGGCTTTAAGTTGTTTTTAATTTCTGTGATCTGTTTTGTGTTTTGTGTTGTTTTTACTTCAGTTGGATGTTTTTTTTTTAATTGTGAAGGGGTCATTTTTTTTTTTGGGATTTACTGGTTATTATTGGTGCCCTAGTTTTTTTAACTTTCTTTGTTTTTAGGCCCAAATCCAATCCAGGATTAATATTGGATTATTAGTTGCTTGTTTTTTAGTGTTTGATAATACGTGTCAGATTATAATTGGGTGTATTTTTTTAGTTTGGGTTTATCATAGGTTAACCAAAATTGATAGCCAGGTTTTTAATATGTTATCTTTTTATATAGCAGACAAGACTAGTTACAAATAAGAGTATAGAGTACACTATATACCTAAGAATTTTACTTGTCATAACTCTTTTAGACTTTGTTTAACCTACTAAGCTAAGCATGAGAAGGGGGGGGGGGGGGGGGGGGGGGGGGGGATAAAAAATAAATTTGATTTTTTTTACCCTTAGCTTAAACATGCCTTTTAGATAAATAATATAAAAAAAATTAGCGTAATTACATCATTAGGGTAATTACGGTATTTTACACTAGAGTAATTACGTAATTACTCTACAACAATAATTACGTAATTACTCTACACTAAATTTTTTCTATATTGTTATTCTTTTTTTTTTTAACAATATAAAAAAAATCAAAAAATAAAATAAAATAAAAATACCCTTTCACTTCTCACGTTAATGAGTATTTATAGAATAAGAACCATTTATACAAAAACCTTCCTCTTGATGTATGATATTATATAGTTCCTAATACTTCGTTTATTTTTGCCTACTAAATATAAATTTCATCATAAAGTAAGTTGTATCCAATGTAATATTTTTTAAGGATAAAAAATATTAAAATATAGATACAAATAAACTAATCACATGGTGTATTTGAATGCATGCAAATTTGTATGTTAAAAATTGTATAAAATAAACTTATAACTTCAATTTAAATAAATGCAACATCTGCAAAATAAATTTAGGTGTATAATAGCAGGACCCATTGAATATTTTGTGAAAAGGATATGTTTTTGGATGTTAATACTAAAATTGATTAATTGATTGTATAAAGATTTTATTTGGGGAAATGTCACACATGTAATCAAGTTTGCTTGGTGTTCTAATTAAGTCACTCAAAAAAAAAAATTCCATTCAAGTTTCATTTATTGTTTTAATACTATGTAATTACCAGGTCATCAGGTCACCTTATTTTTTTCTTTCATTTTAATGCTTATGTAGAAATTATTTTTATTAGGTGGGTTTTATAAAATGAAGATTTCAAAAAAAATAATAATAATAATTTACACGTTAATTTTTTTTTAAAAAAAAATATTAAAACCTGACACATCATCACTTTTACCTGGAAACCTGATAATTACATAGTATTTGAATAATAAATGAAAGTTGAGTGACTTTAGAGAGACAAAAAAAAAAGTTTGAGTGACTTAATTGAAACAGTTAGTAAAATTGGTTACATTTCTACAAAGTTACCCATTTTATTTTGTAAAACAATACTTTTGAGTTTTGACAGAATTTTGAAACAAACTTTTGAAGTAAAACTGAATCTTTAAAAAGTCATCATTGTTACAGATTTATAGTAATTAAATAGCATTTAATAAATTAAATAGTATATTTGTATCTGTTAAAGTATGATATAGGGATTAATTTGCACCATTAGGAGATCACGTGCTCACGTGATCATGACAAGATGTCGACTATGTTAAATAAATTTGTTTACAGAAGATTGACATAGGACTCGCTACGCATTTTGCAAATCATATATTTAGAAAAAAAAGTTATGAAGGAAAAAATGAACCATGTAGACACTACATGAGCAATCATCTTTCGCCATCTCGAATTAGCCACAGCCCATCCCTATTGAGGTTCCATGCCTAGGGCTGCAAGACTGCAAACTAACCGAACAAACACGGATAATGTCTTGTTCGTGTTTATTTATTAAGGAAATATATACGTTTACAAACAGTTCATGAACACTTACCGAACGAGATCTTATGTTTGCACTGGCGGAGCATAGTAAGGGCGGGGAGGGGCGGCCGACCCCCCCGGATTTTCGCGCAGAAGTTCCGATTATATAGTATTCGTATAAATTTTTTTGAAAATATAGGGTTTCGACCCCCCGAAACGGGTTTTCTGTGACACCCGGCAAATTCTGGTTAACAACATTGTCTAGATTAAAGTCTACCTTAGCGAGTCACACGTATATTATACGTAACGAGGGTTAGCTAGATAGCTAGATAGGACATACGTGCATTGTTGTGAGTTTCACTACTCTTTTCTCAAAAGCATGCGTCTCGGGTTTGAGACAACTTACAAAACGTTTTCTAGTCCGGTTTGGGACTACTTTCACATCTCGAGTTATGAGATGCTTTGACTCCTTGTGTGGGTCGGGTTTTGACTCCTTGTGTGAGTTAATATGTGATTACATGATTAGTGAACCTCGGACGTTGGTGAATAATAAACTTATGTGTCTCGGTGCTATCTGACAAACTTATGTGAAAACCATACGTGATTATGTGAACCTAAACCGAACACGTTAATAAAAATTATTAAAAGTGGAGCATGAGGTTGGTTGGGGTCTTAAAACATGGGGTTACGCTTGGTATGGCCCAAAATAATGAAAACATCAAAGAAAACAGGCTATACAACAAACTGGGCCACTCAAAACGGATTAAACCATTCCGAACGGCCATTCACAATTCCGAAGGTGAGTTTACACTTGTCTGAGACACATACGGGATGTAGAAACTAATTGTAACCAACGTATTCACCAACGGGTCCGTAGGGTTTACTATTGCATGTAGAATCACTAGGCGTCGCATACACACTTTTGAACATTTAAAACGCCTTGGACAAACGAGTTATATGGGTAATGATATTACGCCTATACTCACTGAGCGACACTGTTATTAGGGCGTCGGTAGCATATATTGCTTGCTGTTCGGATTCTTTGCTTGCACGTTAAGGTGAGTTTACGGCCCCTCTTTTAAACTGGTTTCATACTTTCGGGGGAGAAAACATGTGTTAAAACTATTATTTGGTAACTACTGTCATACTATGGGTTTCTATTGTGTACTACACGATCTTTGGAAGTCCCGGGGGGAACCATGAATGTGCGGGTTTGCACAACGGGGAAATGTGAATAGCGCTATTGGGAGTGACCAACCCCGCTCGTCGACTTGGAGGGTCGGCGGGTGCATATTGTCTCAAACAGGAACAACAGGAACAACAGGAACTACATCGGGCATACTTTTGGTATTCGCGTTAGTAATGGTTTTCCAATCGTGGTAGTAACAAAACATACGCCTAGCTAGCGTACACTGGTTTTCGATTTGTTATAGTATGGACAGGTGGACTTGGTACTTGGATTACAAAACCTGTAAACTCACCAGCATTTTTGTGCTGACGTAAACTTTTACATGTTTTCTCAGGTCGCTAAGGTAGCACAATGGAACTAGGGCGCACGCGTCTGCACGGCGTCTAGTTAGAGTTGCATGATTTTACAAACGTTGAACATTGGTTTAATATTGAATAATTGTTTTGAATAAGCTTCCGCTGTAAACGGGGATTTTAAACATTGTTTTGAAGTTGCATTATGTTCATGTTAGACTTGTTTATTGTGATCGTTGGTTTGGATCCTGGTTTGTCATGCGCCTCGCGGTAAAACTCCGCAAGTGGATTTTGAGGGTGTGACATTTTCGACCCCCCGAAACTAGTGACTTCCGACCCCCCGGTGACTTCCGACCCCCCGAACCTTCGGGTCAAGCTTCGCCACTGTATGTTTGTGTTCATGAACATAAATGAACACAAAGAAGTGTTCATGAATGGAAACAAACACAAACATGCATATCTTTCGAATAAGATCCCATTTACATACATATTTTTAGCTCATGTAAATTATTTATTTATTTTGGTAAAATTAATAAAAATTAAAGAATATCAAAACAAATTATAACAATTAAAAACCCTATTAAACTATCAAACATAAACGAACATATTACCGAACATAAAAGAACGAACCCGACCTCTGTTCATGTCCGTTCGTGATTTTCATTGATATAAAAAGGGTAAATTACATAAGGATAACAGAACAAGCCGCGTCGTAACCCTAGTAATATTACATATATAATTTAAAATTTTAAGTTGGGTAAATGTGATTGTATATGAGTTTTTAGGGACATATACAAAGTTATCTTTGCATTTGTGTTATTTCAGTCTTGTTGAAGTAAATTCCATAGTCATTTAATCGATTATTAAGTGTTCACATGACTTGAACATTTGTTTTTCCATGGATCGGTTGGGTGCCCCTTAAATGTAATATATTAGCTTGGCGTATTGATTTGGGTCGGATTCCTACAAAGTGGGAGTTAACTAAACGGAATATTATGGCTGGAAATCTTGATTGTGCAATGTACGATTGGGGAATAGAAACTGTAGAACTTATGTTTTCTAACTGCAGATTTGCACAGGAAGTTTGGGTGGCTATAGGTTCTTGGTGTGGTTTGAATCCAATGTTGATATTTGGGGTCCGAGACCTAGTCGATGTTGGTAGAGATATAGGATGGAATAAATGGAAGCAAAGAATTATTCAGGGTGTTTTCTTCGTCGTTTGTTGGTGCATTTGGGAGACAAGGAATAATAAGATATTTAGGAGTCAAAGTATATATCCTAGATTCGTTATCTTCAACATCAAGAGTAGGTCGTTTTTTTTTTCTTCTGAAAAACAGGTCCAAGTTTAGGACAATTGAGTGGAAAGATTGGTGTATTTCCCCGTTTATATGTTGTAATTGTTTGTTAGGCGGCCCTCGCTTTGAAGACCGGCCTTGGTGTTGAATGAAAGTTTATTTTCAAAAAAAGAAAAACATGACTTGAACAATGTACTCAAGCCACAGTAGTTGATGTTTATATAGTCTTTTGTTTGTTCTATTAGCTTTGTCACGACACAAGTCTCTCACTTAGGAATTGACAACTAGGGCTGTTCAAATCGCTCGTCGCTCGTGGATCGCTCGCCGCTCGTTCAGAAAATGCTCGAAAAATGCTCGTTCGATTGCCCGCTCGGTTGTAAATGAGCTGATCGGCTCGGTTCGGTTTGTAAACGAGCCAAGCACGAGCAAAGGTCCGCTCGGCTCGGTTCGGCTCGAATAAATTATTATTTATTTATTATATATATAATTATATATATACCCACAAATCATAGTAATATTTACAGATTTATACATAACATTTGGCCCAATATATGCAAATAAAATATGAATAGTTCGCTTTATCAAATAAAAATTTAATACTAAGTTTAATAGTAAAACCTTAAGTCGTAAAATGACAACTTTGACTTCTTTATGTTATTAGTCGTCCACCCCTAGTTAGGGCTGTTCAAATCGCTCGTCGCTCGTGGATCGCTCGCCGCTCGTTCAGAAAATGCTTGAAAAATGCTCGTTCGATTGCCCGCTCGGTTGTAAATGAGCTGATCGGCTCGGTTCGGTTTGTAAACGAGCCAAGCACGAGCAAAGGTCCGCTCGGCTCGGTTCGGCTCGAATAAATTATTATTTATTTATTATATATATAATTATATATATACCCACAAATCATAGTAATATTTACAGATTTATACATAACATTTGGCCCAATATATGCAAATAAAATATGAATAGTTCGCTTTATCAAATAAAAATTTAATACTAAGTTTAATAGTAAAACCTTAAGTCGTAAAATGACAACTTTGACTTCTTTATGTTATTAGTCGTCCACCCCTAGTCGTCGTTTGATATCATCTTATGTTACAAAGCGACAATTGTTCTCTGTAGTATACTCATTGCCTAAACCTAAGCCTCATTCTTGGACACTCGGACCTCAATATTAGTGTCCTCATTGGACAGTTACACCTTAGTTGTCACTCGACAACGAAAACATTGAAGATAACATCCCAATTTCATGGTTGTCCAAATTACTTTTCGCTCGTTTCTCGCTCGACGCTCGCTCGAAAAAATTGCGCTCGAACAATGCTCGCTCGTTTTTCAGCTCGGTTGTAAACGAGCCGCTCAGCTCGGTTCGGTTTGTAAATGAGCCAAGCATGAGCAGAGGTCCGTTCGGTTCGGCTCGGCTCGTGAACAGCCCTACCCCTAGTCGTCGTTTGATATCATCTTATGTTACAAAGCGACAATTGTTCTCTGTAGTATACTCATTGCCTAAACCTAAGCCTCATTCTTGGACACTCGGACCTCAATATTAGTGTCCTCATTGGACAGTTACACCTTAGTTGTCACTCGACAACGAAAACATTGAAGATAACATCCCAATTTCATGGTTGTCCAAATTACTTTTCGCTCGTTTCTCGCTCGACGCTCGCTCGAAAAAATTGCGCTCGAACAATGCTCGCTCGTTTTTCAGCTCGGTTGTAAACGAGCCGCTCAGCTCGGTTCGGTTTGTAAATGAGCCAAGCATGAGCAGAGGTCCGTTCGGTTCGGCTCGGCTCGTGAACAGCTGACAACCAACTATTTATGGACCTCATGTTAAAACACATCATGCATAATCTTTTTCTGAATAGGCAATTAGTTCAAAAGAACGAGTCTTTGGATACCACAAGCCCAACTTTACTGAACTTCTAAGGTATCTAAAGATTCTTCTAGATGTGACAAATTAGGATTAGTTTGGTATCTATCACACAAACATGTATGCAACATAAGACTGAACGGTGTGCACTCGGGGAAAGGAATCGGGGTGGTGATTTGGCAGCCTCCCCGATCGGGAACACCGCCCCCCCGTGATTTTTTCGGGGTGAACGGGGAAATAATCCCGTTTGAACCGAGCGATTTGATTGGCTTAGATTTTTTGAACGTTGGTGGTGGGTCCCGAGGGCATATAGCCGTTTGAAATAAAAAAAAAAAAAAAAATTAACCTTTTATCTATATATATATAAACCTTCAATTTAAACCTTTTATCTATATATATATAAACCTTCATCAACACAACCATACCCACAACTATCATTTTCCATCTCCAAAAAATTTATAAAAATCCAATTTGTTACCATGAGTTCGTCGGAGGAGGAGGAACAAAATGTGATAAACTTTTACGTTGGCGCAATGATGGAAACGGCAAAACTTATAGCCGAGTTGGAAGACGAAAGCGATAGTGAAGCGTCTTCGGTACCATTGACACGGAGCGCAGCGCTTGATAGAGATCGTGAGGGTATGTTTTTGTTTTTTTGTTAAAATGTTTTATTTTTTTTGTTAAAATTGTTTATTTTTTTTTGTTGATATGTTTTATTTTTTTTGTTGATATGTTTTGTATTTTTTGTTAATATGTTTTATTTTTTTTAAAGGTGCACACGAACGTTTGGTGGCCGATTATTTTGACGAAAACTGTGTTTACACGGACGAACAGTTTAAACGTCGTTTCCGAATGAGTAGAAGATTGTTCGAACGAATTGCCGATGATTTAGCTAATTATGATGAATTTTTTACACTACGATACGATGGTAGAGGAAAACGGGGTTTTACGACCCTACAGAAATGCACGTCTGCAATTCGTCAATTAGCATACGGCACTGCGAGTGATTCATGGGATGAGTATTTAAGGATGTCTGATAGAATGAGTCGGGAATGTTTGTACCAGTTTTGCGAAGATGTTGTGAACTTATATAGCAAGGTTTATATGCGTACGCCAAGAAAAAGCGACATCGAAAAGCTCTACGCGCACCATGCAGAGAAACACGGCTTTCCTGGCATGCTAGGAAGTCTTGATTGTACGCATTGGCCATGGCGTAATTGCCCCACCGCATGGAAAGGTCAATATACTCGGGGTGACGTAGGAGAACCATCACTTATTCTTGAAACCGCTTGCTCACAAGATCTTTGGATTTGGCATGCTTTTTTTGGCGTTGCAGGTTCGTGTAACGACTTAAATGTTCTTGCAAGATCTCATATTTTTGACCCCATGATTAGAGGCACTGGCCCTGATGATTCTTTTTGGCTCAATGGCGTAAAATATAAGCATGGGTATTATTTATGTGACGGCATATACCCAAGCTGGGCGTCTGTTGTGAAGACAATATTGAATTCTTCAGATGACAAAAGGAAAAAGTTTGCGAAGTGTCAAGAAGCAGCAAGGAAAGACGTCGAACGATTATATGGTGTGATCAAGGCGAAGTGGCATATAATAGAACGACCAGCACGTGCATTCCATCCACAAAGATTGAGATACATTATGTACGCGTGTTTGATACTTCATAACATGATAATTGAAGACGAAGGTCGTGCGATATGCGTCTACGATCCGAATGAGATTGAAGAAGTGCTCGAGCCAGTTGACGAGGGACAACAAGAATCAAACACGTGGGCGTTACACGATGCCACTATGAATGGAAACCTTGTTTCGGATCTCGTTGATCACATTTGGAATAATTTTCGTGTCGACGACAATGACGAGTAGTTTTTTTTAGTTTTTTTTAATGAACTTTAGTTTGTAATTTTTATTATTTTGTGACTTTAGTTTGTATTTTTTTTAATTTTATGAAATTTCGGTTTTTTTTATTATACGTTTTTTTTTGCGTTTTTTTTTTATTATTTACGGTTTTTTTAATTTTATTTTAATAAAAAAATAATTATGAAATATAAAATATATAATTAAAAAAAAAGGAAAAAGAATAAAAAAAGGAAGGGGGAATGGGGGAGTTGGGGGAAACCATTTCCAAAGTTTGAGGGAGAAAATGGGGGAAATGACATGGCGCTGATGTGGCAGTTGGGGGAGTTGGGGGAATGGGGGGGCACACCATATAGTCTAATGGCAATTTTATTCGCTCTGATCAAGTACAATAAAGACTCTGCGATACATATATGTAGAGTTATTGATTTTTGATCTACATGTGGCATAGTGAACGTGGTCTAGTAAGATCATGTGTGATAGTTACAAAATTAAAGATGAGTATTAATTGGTTTGCAAATTGCAAGAAGTAACAGGGTGTTTGGGATTTGCTTATTTAACTCCAAATATGTTTCTATGAAAAGTGTTATATTAACTTATAACTTCTTAAAAAGTAATTTTTAAAAAAGTATTTGGATTAATTTTTGTGATGAGAAAAATTAATAAGTTATTTTTTTAAAAGTGTTTGTCTTAACTTTTTCATGTAAAATAAACAAAAGGAGTAAAATGTAGTTAGTTGGGTAGTTTTATATTCAAAAAGTCAAAAGTAGGGTTGTAAACGAATCAAATCAACACGAACAAGGCTTTGTTCATGTTTGTTTGTTAAGAAAATCATGTGTTCATGAACTGTTCACGAACACTTACCGAACGAGATTTTGTGTTTGTGTTTGTTTGTTAAGGAAATAATGTTTTCATGAACTGTTCATAAACACTTATCAAACGAGATTTTCAGTTCGTGTTCTTTTGTGTTTATTTGTTAAATTTAGGTATCGGTAAAAAACGAAAACAAACAAACACAAATGAATGTAAACCAACACAGACAAGCATTCATGAACAAAACCGGGGACAAGCTAACACATATTAAATTTCGGGTAAAATTATCATTTATATCACATACATCGTCACCAAAATATGCTAACCCAATTACCCAAAAATACTTGATATAATCTTACTCACATAATTACCATAACATAATGTCTCATGAAAATATAAAAATATAAAATTATCCTATTTAACTTGAAAACCTTATTTAATCTACCCAAAATAATATTTAATCAAAATAGGTGAATTAATATTATTATGTGATACACTAATATATATTAAATAATCTATAATGAGAAATTTAAAGTACTTAAATTAAAAATAAAAATTTAGAAATCCTAATGAACTATCAAACACAAACAAACATAAACGAGCACGTTACCAAACGTTCACGGACATAAACGAACGAACGCGACCTTTGTTCATGTTTGTTTGTTTAACTAAACGAACAGAATGTTTTGTTTGTGTTCGTTCATTTATTAAACGAACGAACACAAACGATCTTTTCGCCGAACAATTCATGAACCGTTTGCCGAACGTTTGGCTTGTTTATAACCCTAGTCAAAAGTAGTTTAAAATGTCAGATTTTAAGGCTTTTAAAAAATAACTTTTTAACTCATGCCAAAAAGTCAAAATAAAAATGAATTTATCAAAACCAAACAACTTATCGACTTACTGGTTTTTTGAAAATGCGAACAAGTCAATAAATTATTTATAAACTCAATCCCGAACATGCTCTAAAACATATTGAAAAGACTAGTAATGTATTTAAATTAATTTACTGTTGTTGCTACTATGACTAACATCGCTACCACCGTTACTATGACTACTACCACGCAAACTAGTACCACTACCACTATCAAATAAATTGTTTCTTATTATTAATTATTTTAACCCCCCCCCCCAAATGTGATCTAGAGTTGCATTCGTGTTTTAGGGGTCGATACTCGGTCTTGCTTGTCTGCTACGTTGCGATCAGTACGTTTGTTGCTTATGTGTAGTTAATTAGTGAGTTCCTTTTATTTTAAGGCTTGATTATTTTTATATACGCATTCACACACATTAGTAAGACACATTCACACATCTAAATTCTCTGCTCATTCTTTCAATTAATCACTCTTTTCTTCCTTCCAAGTGAGAGTCTTATACTCACGCTAAAGAATTCCATAGAGACGCCTCCCGAATCCTCCGTGACGAGACTAACGGTGGCGGTTTTGCACAGATAGGACCTGAGCAATACCGGAGATTCACGTCAACCGTCATGGGAATATCTTAGAAATGGACAAATTAATGACATGAATAAAAAAAAATCGCAGGATAACTAAAGGGCTGTTTGGCAAGTGCTGAATCAGTAAGTGGTGAACTAGTAAGAGGTCTGAATGGGTTAGAGGGTCTGAACCAGTAAGTGTTAAACCAGTAAACTGGTGTTTGGTTGAACCACTTAATAACTCTATAAAATTACCTTTTTGGCCCTCACCTTATTTTTATAAAAATATATAAAAATCACGCACACCATACAACACACCATATACAAATAATATGTTGTTCCCCTTTCTCTTCCTCACTCACTTGCTTTCTCTTTCTCTCCCCCTTTCTCTGTTTCTTTTCTTTCTTTTTTCTTAAATCAAACACACACACAAACACACACACGATTACACAAACACACACCTACTCTCTCTTTTCAAGTTTCCTTTTCTTTCTTTGTCTTAAATGAAACACACACACAGAAGTAGAGAGAGATGGGAGTGATGGAGGAGCAGGAGGAGATAAGAGCAGAGAAGAGGAAGAAGGGTTGGATGGTGGTCGAACTGAGAGGAGGAAGGTTGGGGTCGGAGCAGAATGAGAGCATAGGAGGGCGGTGACGTTGGGTAGAGGAGAGGGAGGGCGGCGACGTTGGGTGGTGGCTACAGGGAGGGGTGAAGGTGAAGGGATTGTTTAGATGTGAGGGCAAATTCTGTCCATTTTTTCATTAAGCATCATCAGAGTGCTGAACCATTCAGTCTTAATGGTTCAATTCAAATGAGCAAGTTTTTGAAACTAAACACCACCCACCTCTAACCGATTCAGAAGTTACCTTTAAATGGAGCCATTGAGAAGTAAACCAAAGAGCCCTAATCTAATCTAGTTAGAACCCCATTTGATTAAACTATGAATTAAAAAAAAATCAAAAAAATAATAATAAAAAAAAATAGACAAATAGTTGTACATTTGGGGAAAAAAGGACAGGTCCGTAAACCGACGGCGTAAGAAACGACCCAACACGCCATCTCTAGTCTAGACCACCATAGGTGTTATCGTTTGAAGAATCAGTTCACGCAGCACTCACCGGGTCAACTCAACTCGACTCAGTTTCACCTAAACATCCATATAGCGACCGACTCACACTTCACAAAACAAACAACACACACAAACGCATCACAGATGTCGCCGGTCAAGAGAGAGATTATAGACGAATCTGCTCACCATCACGACCAACAACCTCCTCCTCACAAGCGATCTAAGGTCCTTAATCTTTCATTATTATTATTATTAATTATTATTGTTATTATTAATATTGCTTTTGTTTTACAGTTGATTTAAAATTGTTTATCGAGTCGTGAAATTTATGAAGTCAATGTAATTATATAATATATGCTGGATCTCTATGTGATTGTAAGATTTGTAATTATCAACGATCTACCGATCAAATTCATACGATTTGAATGATGTTAGATTTGAGAGTCTATATCGATGTTAGATTATGTAAATGAATTGTTGTGAAATGAAAATCATAGTTTCCTGTTGTTTGTAGAGACTCGAATTCGTCTCCGGTTTCAGTTGCGGTTCAGCAGATGAGGTTGTAAATGAATTATAGGTGTAGATCTGCGGTTCTTTTTTTAATAACTTATAGGTTGACCTGAACAGGTTTTAGTTGATGTGATTAACACTGTGTTAGTGGAGGTATGTGAAGTGAACAGGTTATAATTTGCCTTTTGTAATTGTTAATTATCACCAATTGTTAGACGATTAAATATAGTATTGTTGAGGTTTAGGGTTTAGTTCAAAGGTGTAGTTCTGTTAGATGCATCTCCACATTGTTTCATTATTAAATCAGTTTGTAACCTAGCTTCTCCGTGCAGTGATTTTCTTTTAGTTTTAGGTGAATTTATGTTGTTGATGATTGACTATTTCTTTTGTTCTGGCAGCAACATGATTATGGTGCAAGTGGTTTTACTGTAGCACAAATGCCACTAAATCCACTAGATGAGCCAAGTCCGTTAGGGTTACGGTTGAGGAAGTCGCCATCTCTTTTAGATTTGATTCAAATGAGGCTTTCTGAAGGACATGCTTCTTCTAAAGCTGTAGTGCATGCTACAAAAGACCATAAAACTACTGCTACTACTGCTGCTACTGACAAACTAAAGGCTTCAAACTTTCCTGCATCGCTCCTTAAGATAGGGACCTGGGAGGTAATAGTGTTTCTGTTTTCCCTCTTTTCGTTCGTAATTTACAAATTGGATACATCTAACATGTATGGTTCTTGTAGTATACATCTAAACATGAAGGGGATCTGGTGGCAAAGTGTTACTTTGCAAAACATAAGCTTGTATGGGAAGTTCTTGATGGTGGCCTCAAGAATAAGATTGAAATTCAGTGGTCTGACATCACTGCTCTGAAGGCAACTTACCCAGACGATGGCCCTGGAACGCTAGATATAGTGGTAATCTTTATTGTTCTAGTGTATTGATTGTTCTATATTTTATTCCATTGTACCGGTACTAATAGTAATAGGTTGATCTTTTATGTTTCTTTGTCAGCTAACTAGGCAGCCTCTCTTCTTTAGAGAAACAAATCCCCAGCCTCGAAAGCACACGTTATGGCAGGCGACATCAGACTTTACAGGTGGACAGGCTAGCCTACACAGGTACATATGTTATCATCATATTATTGTGATTTGTTTTGATTCAACATATCTGATGAATATGGTATATCTCAAATATTAGACAATCTCACCACTACTAAGTGGTGTTCTATTGCCTATCATAGTATTATTAAGAAACTTGTAGAAGTTGGTGTGTATGGTAAATAGTCTTCTGCTTTTGAAACATATATAATAGCCTTTGGCTCATTGGTGAATGATAAGGTTTCTAAGTGAATTGAGCTCTCTACACTTGGTGCGCGTTTTATTTTTTCAAAATAAAATAACATTACATCTAGTCATAACAGTTAAAGGATTAGTAATAATATTACTTTGATCATGCAATAAAATTGACTTTTTCCAAAATGGTGTCAAAATATGTTCCATACTTGATTTAGGAGGTCAATTATTGTTGGAATTAAAAAGAACCTTATATTCTATAAATATAAAATCAGTTTTATGTTTTAGAACTCTAATTCGAAAGCTGAAGTTGACTATTTTAGAGTGATAGATAATGTTATAAATCCGCGGATACAAGTAACTTTTGCAAACTTCTTTCAGAAAAATTATCAGTTAAGTAAAAGATGAATTTTGTACAATACTTAAATTATAATTGCAGGTAGTGTACAATACTTTAATGCATAAATTCAACTAGGCATAAGTTTAACTACATGCTCATATAAAAATGTATCATAAAATGCGCCATTATTCTTTTTTTAATATTTTGCAGGCGTCATGTTCTGCAATGTCCACAAGGTTTATTAGGCAAGCACTATGAAAAGCTCATTCAGTGTGACCCTCGTCTTAATTTTCTGAGTCAGCAAATAGAGTTGGCATTGGAATCCCCATACTTTGAAAAACGAAGATCAGTGTTTGATGAACCAAATGAATCCATTGAACATACTTTAAGTAGTGAGGGGCCCACCACCGTTGACCTACGTGGTACGACATCATCAGGAGGTCAGTCTTCTTCTTCTAGAAGTGAATTTCATGATCCTTCTGGTGGACCTTCAGAATTCTTGCGGGAAACACCTTCACCTAGCTCAGGTAAACATGGTTACTACTTTCTACACATTACTCGACTGTTTGGTAATCCGGAAAGCTGTCTGCAAGTTATTTATCTATTTTCTTTTGGAGTAATTGCATGAAACAGTAACCAATTGTCCAATTCTCATATTCGGTTAATCCTTATGGGTTAGCAGTTAAAAAGTCTGGTCAGCGCATAACCCGTCTGTGTCACTGATCTGGACATTTTACTAGCTGACGTGACAAATGGCATGTCATTTTTTAAAAAAGAATTTATTAGTAGGTTACTTTTGTATAATAAAATATCTCTAGTTTGAAGTTTCTTTTATAAAGTATTAACAGAATGTTAGTAATATATCCAGTGATGGACACATCAGCAAGTGAAGAAACGAGAACAGCCGATATTAAAGAATTGAAGGGCCTAGTGCCGGGGCTACACTCATCTATGTCAATGAGTGATTTGGTAAATCACATTGAAAACAGAATCACAAAAAACCGAACACCTGGTGACCAACACCCCCTTTCTCACGAAGAACAACAAAGCTTACATATTCTTGAAGATATTAGTCGATGCTTATTCAACGATTCTCAGTACACATCATCAACTTCTGATGAAAAGTCCATAATGTCGAGAGTCAACTCACTTTGCTGTCTATTACAAAAGGACCCCACAGCAGCTCATGATACTGAAACTGACTGCGACTATGAAAAGCTAGTGGCAGAAAAGGGTTCTGATGAGTCAAACCCGTTTACTGAGTCGGCTACTGAAAGCAAGGTTCCCGAAGATTCTTCTGAGGAAGCGGGTGGCAATAAGACGACACATGGCATCCCAAGGAACGATTCTGTTGGGGAGTTGTTGCTGAATCTTCCTCGGATAGCATCTCTACCCCGGTTCTTCTTCAACCTTTAGACGTTAAAGAGTCAAGTAATCACTTTGCTGTTTTTTCAATCAAGGCCCTAAGCTTTCCTGCTTTATTATATCCCGAAACTTTTGAAACTGACCATTTTGTCAGATCATAAAGGTTTTCGGCTAAATGCAAAAACAAGGTTTTCAGGCTTAGTTGAACATTGAACAAAACGCGAAGTGCATACCATCAAAACTATTCTTACATGGTTTTTATATTGGAACGTCGAGACTAGTTAGAATGAAGAATATATATGCACATATGTAGCTTTTGTTCGTAAACCTTATGATCATGTACATAAATCTTTTTTTAAGGGATTTGAGGGCCTTCAAGACATTACTGGTCCGTTTATTAAGAAACGGGTTGATTCAGACAGTTTTTACTCATGAGTTCATTTTGTTTTTCTCACACAGATCATATGAGGGTTACCGAGATTATACAATGGGTCACTCTTAAGAAACTTGTTAACTTGACGTGTCCAGATGGCCGTACTATCGTTTTTTAAAACGGTCTGAATCAAATTGATCCTTTTTTAAACTTAGTTCGATACCTTTAGTGCTATATCTGGCTGCAAAAGCAGAACAGAGTGACCTATATTTTTATAGCTTTCTTAGTGGCAAACACGAAGATAAAATATAAATATATGGATGCCAACTTAAAAGGATGTTGTGGGTCTTGATGGTCTTCTATGTTGTTGGGGTCTTTATGCATGTTCATCAACATAAGAACCTGGTCTGGTGTGGATCAACTATTTTGAGGGCCCATACGATAAAATAATACTGGGGTTGCACCTCTCTGATGACATGGTCCATGATAGGGGGTTTATGGAGGCAAAGGATAAAAGCTAAGGACTATTAGGATACGGGAAAAAGGCATTTTAGGTGTTTCGTAGGGTGTTACTTTTGATGTCATGTTATGTGGATTTTACATGTTTGTCTTCCTGTACGTTTATGTATAGGTTGTTTATGGTGGTATAATGTCTATTTTTTTGATGCATTTTTTTTCAATGTCTATGATGTTATCAGTAGTTGTGTGTATCTTTTTTTTTTTTTTTTTTTTTTTTTTTTGGTGTGTGTGAGCAGAAGGTCTCTTTGAAAGCGGTCTCTCTATCCCTAGGGGTAGAGGTAAGGCTTGCCTACATCCCACCCCCCTAGACCCTACTAATAGCTTTGCTATTTGTGGGATTTACTGGGCTTGGTTGTTGTTGTAGTAGGGGGGGGGGGGGGGGGGGGGGAGGGGGGACACATAATGGAGTGCCTTTTTAGGTGCTAAAATGCAATAGTAGTTCATAAACGCTTTTAAGTGAAGGTGGAAATTAACCAGTAGTCAGTAGAGGTGCGTAAAAAAACTGGTTACAAAAACTGAACCTGTTTTTAACCTTAACCGGTTGCAAACAGGTACCAAAATATCCGGTTTCGGTTATTCACATACACAAAACACAAACAATAAAGAGATAACAAATTATCTTGTATTGAAAGTTATTTAGAATCTTATTTTCAGTCAAAGGATTTAGTGTGAATTATAGATTATGGGTTCTAGGTTCTAGTTTAATTAGTCAATCCATAATTTATATAACTGCAAGCTGCTACTATCATGAGCTATTTAGGGGCGGCAATTCCTATTATACGACATGAAAATAAACAAGTCGGCTAACACAACCCATATATTAAACAAGTTAACCCGAACACGACCTGCTTAATAAATTGGTTAATCCTAACATCACTCGTTTAACAAATGAGACAAAGTGAGCCCATTTTTGCAAGTGACCAAGGTCATTGAAGAGGTATGTACTTGTGCGTGCGCACGACTCCATATCTCCACACATGACAACACACCAAGCTGACGTGGACTTATAGAAGTCTACGCACGCCACCTCGAACGTGGCAGCCATGATCCGACAATGAAAGGGACGTGTGGCCAATCACAGGCCATTATTCCCTGCTGCTCCATGATCACCTGCAGGTACGAGGACAGAAAAAAGACAGAAAGGACAGACACAGGACACGTGGACCAACCACAGGACGCCAGCGCCGAGAGCGATTGTGGCTCACAATCGTACGCTACAGCTGTCATTCTCAATCCAGCCAATCACAGAAGATCTCGAAGGCCTATAAATACCCCTTCTCTATAGTTGAGAAAGATAGATTATAGTCGAGGCGCTGTAACAATTTATATCTGAGTTCTTGTAACAGTCCTACTATCATTAATAAAACTATCTCTCTTATTGTGCTCTTAATATAGATTGTTATATCAGTGTTTCTTCAGTCACAGTTATTCTTCAAACTAGAAGACTTTTATGAGGGTAGTGGACGTTAGGTCAACTAGATTTCTTACTGTTTAGGCTTATTCAATGAAGGAGGTAATATAGAGGTCAGATATACTTCAGTTGTCTTTATGGAAGCATAATTGGAATTGCAGGCACCAAACATCATGATGAAAAAGCTGGCGGTATGCCGGAAAACAGTAATAATAAAGACCCTGATTATATAATCGAGAGCGAAAAGAACAGTTTGGACCATAACTCACCAACATTGTGGAAACTTAATATAGTGTGGAAAAGCTATCAATGTGGACAAACCATTAGTTGAAGGTTGTTAATGAGGAAACACAAAAAAATGGTATTTGAAGTGAGAAAATAATGCTTGGCTGCAATGTTCGGTCTGTGGTGTTAACTGGAAGCATGGCTTTAATGGTCGCTGGTTAGGCACGTATCAGAAACATAACTTCTAGATTAGTATTCTGTTTTCTAGCTTCTCCCAAGTCGAACACATGGATTCATACAACCTCAACGACAACAATTTCTTTACACAACTTTGTACCCATTAATCTCCCTTCACATGTTGGCTTGAAACACGGACTACAAAACCGAAAGAAGCCAACATTCCTACCAAGTACCCAATAATAGCTCCATAAGTTACACAAATTGGCCATTCCTGTAAAACAAGGTCAAGTAAATTATGGTAGAAAAACAATGTTTACCACTAGATCCTCTCTCGTTATATATGTCACTCTATTTACCATACAGCTTTGCGAAACAAAATTCAATAATATACGTTTTATCTAACCTATCCTAAGTTTCAAGTTTTTAATCAAACGGTACCTGCCACATCCTTTCCCAGTCAAGTGGCATGGGCCAGGCCCCAAACCAAGCTCCAATTACTGCACCATATGCAGGTATACATATCATATAATCAATCAATTCAATCAGCCTGCAAGTTAAAACATGCACATGTAACCACGCCACATAAATATAGATATTGACCCAAAAAATTAAAGATGCTCCAACTTTGGTTGGTAGAGTAAAAAATCCCTTTTTTCGTTTTCTACTTTGATAAATGAGCGTTAAATACTTAACTGCCATGTTATTGTTAACTGTCACAATGAATTCATGTTAATGGTTTATATTATCAAGAGCTTACTTTGTATTTGCAAATACACGGTGCCAATCATCCCAAGATGAACCGTAGACAGAAGCTGCAGGGACGAACTGCAAAATATGCAACACACACAAAGTCACCAACGGCTTTACAAACTATAACAATCAAACTTAATAAAGAGAGCAAATTGCATAGTTTTACACTCACAGTAAATGCAGACATCAGAAGAGACCAGTTGATGGTTCTTAAAACATAACTGCATTAGTAGAGAAAAAAAAGGTATTAGCTAAAATGCATGTGCTTACAAAAACGCATTTTTATGTTTCATCATATTAGTGTCCAGATTACAACACTGTGAAAAAAAACCTCCGATCGAACGAGAAGTACATACCGACTTCCAACAGGTGCCCCTAAAGCAATAGCTCCAAGTGCATTTACAACAGCCCCTGAAAGTTAAAATACGCAAGCGCCTATATATATCAAGAAAATTTTATAAAATAACTATAAAGAAAATAATAATTATACACAATGCTAGGTATACATGAATGAATTCTCTCTCTATAATTGGTCTAGAAAACTTTACACATATACATACATACATACATACATACATACATACATTTTTTTATATATATAAAACGGTCGAAATCAGAAAAAGATGCAGGGGTAAAGAACTAACCAACTGGAAGCCCCAATAAACCTCTAGCTACAGCCTTCAAGTACTGCAATGTAACACTTTAAATAAATATATAAATAACATCTAACTTTTATACAATCAAGTTTACATATGAAATATGTGAAAAACGACGAATTACCGAACTTCGATTCTTATCTTTCCGAAAGGAACTGTATACCATAATCACAACTGGGGCCTGAATCATCTGCAACAACAAATTCTGTCAAATCTTGTTTTGTAAATCAATCATGCCCAATTCAAATACAGTTATTAACATCTGGGAATAGTCATCATCATCAGCAAGATATAATCAATAACAGTTGTAAATACAAAACATTGCTACTAATATTATTTCTACCAAAAAAAAAAAACAATTTTCACATAATTGATGATTTACCCAAAATAAACGGAGGGATTGAACTGGATATTGGATCAAGTTAATGGATAACACATTGACTGACAGCCAATATGATGAAGCTAACCCGATGACACAAATGAAATGCAATAGGAGTGGTTTGGACGGTGATAGGTTTTGGGGTTTATTTTTATTATTATTGTTCTTCATAACTTGATTGATGATCTGGGGCTGCTGCCTATAATCGAAGCAATAAACGGAAACAGAGAGATCTGGGTGACAAAAGAAAGGAGATAAGAGATTATTAGGTGGTTAGAGAAGACCAAGGTTCGAATCCTGAGTATACAGCACTCAATGGGAGTTGAGTGCTTTATTTTCCAATTTTTCTTCTGACCGCATTAACTATATACACTACTCAGGGCTGTTTGGTTGATTAAATTCTCAATCATTAAGATGGTCTGAATGGTTAAGGGGCTCTGAATGGTTAAGAGCTGAATCATTCAGCATCTCTTATTAATTTAATGGTTCAGCACTTAATCATTCCATTCAGATGCTGAAACAAACAATCTGAATGTTGAATGATTCAGATCTGAATGGTTAAAAGGCTTATTAAGAGGCTACCAAACAGCCCCTCAGACTTGTATACATTGAAATCATAACAGTGCTAGTAGAGATTCACAAACCGGGTCCCGGTTTTTGACCGGGTAGAGCTTGAGAACTCGACTGTACCAGCGGGTCAGGTAGGTTAGGAACCTGTTTCGGGTCGGGTCCGTAACCGTGTTTTCTAGCGGTATCTTACAGGTTTAGGAGTAAAATTAGAGGATATGTGAGTTAGCGGATAAAAAAATGTACCACTTAGATCTTTTGGCGATGGGAATCTTAACTTGAGATTAGATAATTTACAAGAACAGATGGAAATAATGACCAAAGTTAATCATACATTAACTTATATGGGAAAAGATAACGTACAAAGTTTCTTAACGCACAAAGTGTAAGAAGCATTCTCAGCCATTAGATTTAGACGGTGGCAAGATGGTAATTAACAATCCTAATCATATTTGGGTTAATATAACCAAGGGTAAATTAGGAAAAACACGTTTAAATTTATGTGAAATCATAACAACAGACATAATCGATGCAAAAATTTTCAACGATTGAACCTGATTTTTCATCGTTTTCAACTCGATTAAACGTTCAGAATGATTAAACAATAAAAAACATTCGACTACAAACAAAATCAAAACGTATTTGTGTAACACCCCAACCGATGGCGGAAACATCGAGGTGTCACGTATGAATGATTGTTCAGTAGCTCATGGTAAAACATATGTTTACATAATCCTTTATTACAATATTAAATTACATTTAATGACTTGAATGAAATCTAATACATCAAATTGCCAAACAAAGCATAAACTTCAAATTGTTTCCTCATGCTAGCTCTAGACTTCAAGCATCGTTATTTCCTGTTGAGTTTGGAAAAATGGGGGGGGGGGGGGGTCAACCAGAAGTTGGTGAGAATACATAAGCCATGTCAAGCAAATAGTTTGAGTATAAAAGTTTAGCAATTCATATGTCTATCGTAAGTTTAAGTCTACATGAATAAACATGAAATGTTGAATCGACATAATCAAACCTCCGACTAGTTTAGGTCCATCCCGTCATCCACGGTTCACCTTAATAATATGTTGGAACGATAACAATCACCCACGCTACCTATGTAGGAGGTACACGTATCCGGGTGGGATTGTCAATCCAATAGATCTATTATTGAGTATCGCCGGCTTGGCCATAGCTAATGATTATGTAATGTTGAAACTCGTTGAAACTGTTGTTGTTGTCTAATTCATGAGGCATTAAAGTTTACAACTAGACATGCATGTAGAATTGCTTAAGTATAATGTTGCAAGTATGAAGAATTGCATAAACATGGTTATGTAAACTCACCTTAGCAAAGTATTAAGTCTCGAGAAAAAAATATGTGTAGCCTCAAAGTTGCCAATTACAAGAGCTTATAATCAAAGCTTCAATTGTAGAAGTAATAGACTATAGAAGAAAAGTATGAGGGAAAGTTTAATCGGATTGAAACAATCGATTTAGAGGTGGCAAGTGTAATGGTTCATAGGTGGGTTTTTATACTAGTTTTGGATTCAATTAGCCATTAAAATTGGTCAACACCATAAAGTAAGGTTTTATGATGAATTGACTATTTGACTATGACTTTGACTGTTTGACTAAGACTTTGACTAGGACTTTGACCAGGACTTTGACTATTTGACTCAAGGCTTTATTTAAGAAAAAAAAATCATTAGTTTGAATTAAAAAAACACCGTCTTATAAAATGACGATTTTATAAATAGAATTAGGATAGGACATATGTCATGATTGAAGATTTTTTTTTTTTTTTCAAGTACAATGATAAAAGGACTTAGAAAATAGAGTGCACGGATAAAGATAAGAGTACTTAGAAATAAATTAGACTTTATATCATGGATCGGGAAATACTTAAATGCAAAATAAATGGGAAAATTCGTGAGGTTACAGTCTCCCCTACTTTTGGAAACTTCGTCCCGAAGTTATTTAAAAACACAGGTTTGAGGATGGTTGGGTAGAAATTAAGGCAACCGTGGTTTTGAAAATTTTGGGTTAAGGCACGACATGAATTTATAGAATAATCTGCTTTCGAATAATTTGGATAAGAGGTTTGTTATCTGTGAGTTTTAAGGGTAGGATTAGGTGTGTCTTGGAATCGCAAGGTGAATAAGAATCTTAAGTTTTAGAAATCCTAAAAGAAATGCATGAGTTGATGGACTATAGAAAGGCTAAATGAACTACCAGGTAACTAGAGTTTATAATTAGTTTCTCTACCGAAAACCTTGATAGAATTTCACACCACCTTAACATACCTGTAAATTCATGATTACGTTCCGGACCGCAATCACCAATTTACCTTACATTAGGGTTTTATGTCCTTCTATGACTCTAAACACACATGTAAGTAATGCAAAATAACCTTTTGATTAAATTGTATACAATGTATCCAAAAATAAGTCCAACTGTTGAGCAGGAAAAAGACTTCTACCAGTCAGTGAGTAAGAACCTCTACCGATTGTTGAGCAGGTACGATAGCCTCTACCAGTCGTTGAGCAGGTTGTAGGGCCTCTACCGACTGTTGAGCAGGCATGATGACCTCTACCAATCGTTGAGTAGGTTATTTGGTACTCTACTAACTGTTGAGCAAGTACTTCATCCTCTATCAGTTGTTTGATTAAGTGTACCAATTTACACACACACATAAATTGCAAATTGATAATATGTACATGTAAGCAATCAAGTATCAAGTATAGCATGTGAGTTGTAATAGAGTTGCCCTAGACAAGGTTAATGACCCTAGGTGTGTCTATAGTAAATAGTTTATATTCCATGAATTCTAGTTTCAAATGTTCAAATATGGTAGATAGTCGAATCCTCATGTATAACTAAGGATTATGTTTGATGCAACACACAACCAAGTTTCAATAGTTTGGTTATCATGGGTAACTAGTTCATGTTTGAGAAGGTGAAGGATATGAATTTAGTTCTTGAGAGGATGATGAAAAATCTTGAAGCAGAATCAAGGTTGTGAGAGATAGTGAATGTGAAGATAGTTGATAAAGAGTTTATTTTATAGTAAGGAGATTATGTAGCAGTGTAAATTTTGGGGTTTGGATCAAAGGTTATAATCAAGTGTATAAGAAAACATGATTGTGATATATGCCAAATATTGTAAAAATTTGAACAAGTTGAAAATGAGTGAGTGTCGATGGAGAATTTAGAGACTAGATATTTTTTCTATGGATAAAAAAAAAAATCTTATTTTCAAAATTGGTTTTATACATAAAGCAAAAGTTGTTAAATAGTACAAGCTAAGTGGGCTTTAATTAAAATATTCCCGTTAGTCGGAGATTTCAAACATGACATTAGGTTTTGAAGATCAAGGTTCTATTAAGTGATTTTTAATAGTTTAAAGCATTATATAGAAAATTGTTTGTTACATCAATAAATAAACAATTGAATTTAAGTTCGAGGACATCTTTTGACAAAAAAATATGTACTTTGTAAAGTTACTAGGTAATGAAAATACAACAGGATTTAGAAATCTTTAGTTTGTGCTAAGGTATGAGGTTATAGTTTTTAAAAATAAGTAACATGTGGAGAAATGAAATAATATGATTTGGGTAGGGTGTTGAATATTTAAAAAGTGGCTAAGATGGTAAGGTGAAGTGTGATTGTGAAATCCATAGATGGTTATGAAATGAGATTGATTTAAGCTGTAAAATTTTGAGATTTTAGAGCTTAGTTTAAGGAAAGTGAGTGTAATCATTTATTCATTAATTAAAACGAATAAACGAAAACGTTGACTTATCAAAACTTCCAGATTCTAATAACATAGTGAAGACATGCTTTAGCCTATAAGTGAACACTCATCCCGAGAATTCCCAGGTAGGCATCCGGGTCCCTCGTCTGATTGGGATTTATGCGCAATGCCATTCCTAGACAGAAAACTCATAATACAGGCGTTCACCCTTCCAGATTGCACGTGTTCGTTATTAAAATTTAGAACTTCGACGAGATCTTCAAAGTGGTTCAGGCTAAACCTGAGGATTTGTCCTACTAGTCTAAGAGTAGATCTTGTGATGGAGAGCACTTTTCTTGTAAGGACTAAAGTAAGGATAAGAAGTAGGATAGAGAATAGAAACAAGTAAGGTTGCAAGTAAAAGGAGCAAGTACTGGTTAAAATCCTATGGTTATAGACTAGATTATTTTTTTTTCTAATAACCTAATTCCCTATAACCATGGCTGTGATACCAATCTGTAACACCCCAACCGATGGCGGAAACATCGAGGTGTCACGTATGAATGATTGTTCAGTAGCTCATGGTAAAACATATGTTTACATAATCCTTTATTACAATATTGAATTACATTAAATGACTTGAATGAAATCTAATACATCAAATTGCCAAACAAAGCATAAACTTCAAATTGTTTCCTCATGTTAGCTCTAGACTTCAAGCATCGTTATTTCCTGTTGAGTTTGGAAAAATAGGGGGGGTCAACTAGAAGTTGGTGAGAATACATAAGCCATGTCAAGCAAATAGTTTAAGTATAAAAGTTTAGCAATTCATATGTCTATCGTAAGTTTAAGTCTACATGAATAAACATGAAATGTTGAATCGACATAATCAAACCTCCGACTAGTTTAGGTCCATCCCGTCATCCACGGTTCACCTTAATAATATGTTGGAACGATAACAATCACCCACGCTACCTATGTAGGAGGTACACGTATCCGGGTGGGATTGTCAATCCAATAGATCTATTATTGAGTATCGCCGGCTTGGCCATAGCTAATGATTATGTAATGTTGAAACTCGTTGAAACTGTTGTTGTTGTCTAATTCATGAGGCATTAAAGTTTACAACTAGACATGCATGTAGAATTGCTTAAGTATAATGTTGCAAGTATGAAGAATTGCATAAACATGGTTACGTAAACTCACCTTAGCAAAGTATTAAGTCTCGAGAAAAAAATATGTGTAGCCCCAAAGTTGCCAATTACAAGAGCTTATAATCAAAGCTTCAATTGTAGAAGTAATAGACTATAGAAGAAAAGTATGATGGAAAGTTTAATCGGATTGAAACAATCGATTTAGAGATGGCAAGTGTAATGGTTCATAGGTGGGTTTTTATACTAGTTTTGGATTCAATTAGCCATTAAAATTGGTCAACACCATAAAGTAAGGTTTTATAATGAATTGACTATTTGACTAGGACTTTGACTGTTTGACTAAGACTTTGACTAGGACTTTGACCAGGACTTTGACTATTTGACTCAAGGCTTTATTTAAGAAAAAAAAATCATTAGTTTGAATTAAAAAAACACCGTCTTATAAAATGACGATTTTATAAATAGAATTAGGATAGGACATATGTCATGATTGAAGATTTTTTTTTTTTTTTTCAAGTACAATGATAAAAGGACTTAGAAAATAGAGTGCACGGATAAAGATAAGAGTACTTAGAAATAAATTAGACTTTATATCATGGATCGGGAAATACTTAAATGCAAAATAAATGGGAAAATTCGTGAGGTTACAATTTGCAAAAATAGAAAAAAACAGAGTATGATAATTCAATTGATAAAATTAGTCGAATCATATTCAAAAATCACTATCAACGTAGGTATTATTCACAGAAACGAACGATGTTGATAATAGAAGAAGAATTAAAGAAAAAAATGGCTTTCAAAAAAGTTTCAGACGATGAAGATCAGAAACTGTTAAACAGAAAATCATAAAACGCACTTGGTTTTTTTATAAAACGCATTTGGTTTTTTAAACACTATTTAAACTGGTTTTTTACAAAACGCACTTGGTTTTTTTATAAAACGCACTTGGCTTTTGTAAAACGCATTTGGTTTTTGTAAAACGCACTTGGTTTTTGTAAAACGCATTTGGTTTTGTAAAACGCACTTGTTTTTTCTAAAACGCACATGGTTTTGTAAAACGCATTTAGTATAATTAAAACTCACATTTTCCTCACTTTTCCCCTATTTTCCTCCAACAAACAAACAATTGTATTCACACACAATTGAGGTAAGGTTTTCATGGATTGATTGTTTTTTTTCTTTTTTTCCTTTGTTTTGTGATTAGCTAGAGATACAGAGATGTTGGCTTGGTTGTCTTCTCCGAAGATAGAGGGAAGTGACAAGATCTGAGCCACGATTGAGGTCGGGTTGAAGTCGAACAATGTGAAAGGTTTTGAAGGCGTCGGAGGTTAGAGGAGAGAGGGAGCAGTGAGGCTTTGGTCCGGCGGGTGGGTCTGGCGGTGGTGGTGGTGGTTGTGGTGGTGGTTAATGAACGATTTGAAGGAACATTACCTTTTCCCCCTTTTAAATCAACCAGGACTGAGTTAGTTAGAGTTAACTAGGGTTTACACGTGTCAAGCTGTGGTGGCTTCTTACACTTTATAAGTTAAGGATACTTTGTATCCTATACTTTCTCAACTTATATTGTTTATACAATTTTGTCCTTTTGTAAACTAATACAACCTGGTGTCAATCTTAAGCGACACAAACCATTCAATTGTTTGGTAATTAACTTCTTTATATCTTTAATAAATAACTAACTATAGTTTCGACACATAATAATACATTGTCACACATAATACATATATACTAATCTAAGTTTGAGTTCGTCAATGGCTAGACACAATGTTTGTGTACCATAACAGATCAAACCATATGCTTCATTTCATTAGGCATGTGGCTGAATATAACAGTAGAGACTCTACTGATTTCTTAACAACCTCATTTTCACTGAATCAGTTTCAAATTGGTGATAAATAATTACAGTATTACACTAGCTCAATACAAGTGGAGATTGTGAATTATGGAACATTAAATTCTGTTTATTTATATATTACATATTTTTGCACATAAAGGAAGAAAAGAGGAAACAATTTATATATTACACCAGTAATGAACTGCAAACTCACAAGTTGAACATTTAAAGATCATGTGCCCCGAAACTTCACATTTACAAACCAATAAACGCATATGTCATATACGATATATTGGGGTGTTCATCAGTTCGGTTTACGGTTTACTTGGTTTATTCGGTTATCAAAATTTTGTACCCCAATCCAAAAATCAAACCAAACCAAATTAAGAATATGTAAACCGAACCAAATTCAACCAAATTGAATTCGGTTTGGTTTCGGTTCAAAACCAAACAAACCGATTTCAACCAAATTCAACTGAAGTTTTTTTTTTCTGTAACTTATATACCTTTGTGTTCTAAAATCCGAATAGAAAGTTAGCAATTAATATAAACAAAAAAATCAAACCTCGCAATATATTGTAAAAGAAAGTTTAAAGCAAAATAAAACAAACAAATCCGGAAAATAGTCTTAAACACAAACACAAACATCTTAGAAATAAGTGGGATTTATCTTGGGTTGGGCTTACATTTAATATTTGGGCTTATATAGTATATATCGGTTATTAAATATTATTATTTTTATTTAATAATTAATTAGCTTACCGGTTTATTCGGTTATCCGAATAAACCAAATTAAAAAAATTGTAGAACCAAAAACCAAACCAAACACCAAATTCATTCTTCGGATTGGTTTTTTCGATTACGGTTACGGTTCGGTTTATGGTTTTTATTTGGTTTTCGGTTTTTCTGAACACCCCTACGATATATGTTTCATGGGTTGGGTTATTATATAAAGGCTACAAAAAATGAGAAGTGTGAGAAGCCACTAGAAAATGACATGTGTCCAAATGATTAAACAAATGGGAGGGGTAATTTTGTGAAAAAAATATGCACATGCAAGTCACATGCCATTTCCACCTTCATTTTTAAATGTCCGTAACTTTTTTATACGTCATCTTTTTTAAAAAAAAATTATACCATAAAATTGAGCGTCTTTTTATCTTTAATATGAGTACCATGTTGTTATACTTTTGAAAAAAATTCAAAACCCACTTGCGTAAGACACAATGGAGTGTAAAACATAATGAGCACCAATTAAATATATGGTATAAAACATAATCAAGAGTCTAGTAAAACACAATGAACGACATACTAAAGACACAATGAATAGAAAACTAAAACACAATGAATACTTTTGAAAAAAAAAGTTGAAAACCCAGTTGTGTAAGACACAATGGATGACATACTAAAGACACAATGAACAGAAGACTAAAACACAATGAATACTTTTGAAAAGAAAGTCAAAAACCCAATTGTGTAAAACACAATAGACGACATAATAAGGACACAATGAACATAAGATTAAAACACAATGAATATTTTTGAAACAAAGTTGAAAACCCAGTTGCGTAAGACACAAAGGAGATAACGTAAAACACAATGAGTACCAATTAAATATGCAATGAACAATAGGGTATAAGACACAATGGACGACATATTAAAAACACAATGAACAGAAGACTAAAACACAATGAATAATAGACTTAAACACAATAAACAACATAATAAAACACAATGTACACCTAAATACAAAACTCATTTGCGTAAAACACAATGAAAAGTATACTACAAACACAATAGACAAAGTTAAATCATGTGTAGACTAAAAAAAACATAAATAACATATTTATAAAGCACACGTGCACACTATAATACAATGAACGAGCAGAAGACACAACGAAGAAGAAAATCCATTTAACACAATTTTTTTTTTAATTTTAATGTATCAATGTGGTACTCATATTAAAGATAAAAAACGCTCGTTAATATGGTGAAATTTTTTTGAAAAAAAATATTGTATGAAAAAGTTATAATCGTTTTAAAATGATGGGGGGAATTGACATGTGCATTGTATGTGGAGAGAGAAAGTCTACAAATGTGGTTTTCTTTTATGCCTTTCCTCTAATTATTATTTATTTTTTTCAAATAAACTAATCTCAACCCTTCAAATATATGATCAATGGATCACAATCCTTCTCACCCTTCCTAGAAAAAGTGTCTTGTGTATTTGATCCTAACCCTATGTTTCATACCGAAGTATTGACGGAGCACCAGTTGTGTGTAGTTGTCTCCGGCATTAACAAAGCACAATGAGGGTGTAGATGAAAATCATTACAAGTATGGCAATCGAATGACTTAGTAATATATCGCCATAACCGTGCATAACTAACCCAACAAGCATTGCATTCCAAGTGAATAGATTATTATCAGGGCTAGCTTCAAATATCTCCTGAGCAGCTTCTATGCACCCACATTTCGCGTGGAAGTCCACTAATGCGGTACACAAGAACGAGTTTATTTGAATCCTACTACGTAATATGCTCATGCACTTGTTTCACTTTTTCCAGTTTCCCCATGTGTCCACACAACGGGAGAACAACAACTAATGACACATTGTCATGAGGAGCACTTAACACAAGCATTTGATCATATAAATTCAAACATTGTTCATGGCGTTTCGTTTGCGCATAACCAACCAACATCTTACCCCATGTCGCCGCATCCCTAACACCAACAGCAATTTCGTCAAACACTCGACGAGCACGTTCAATTTAACGTGCACTTTATATATTGTCTATAAAGACCCAAGTTCGGTACTAATCTCAAATCATTAATTGATTGGTCCAGACTCCAGAATCGCTATCTGAAAGACCCAAGTTCGAGTTTAAGTGTTTAACCAACACTCGATATGATTCTCGGTTCACAATATTACCCATTTTATGGTTAAAGCAATTAACGTAAACAAAAATGAAGTGCAAAAGCGAATACTTGATATACTGGATTTTGTTTATTACAACATATTTTCACATAAAATACAGCAAAACACTAAACACAAGAACAACCCACGGTATATATTATCTACTCATAAGTTCACAACACTCATAATGAAGTACAAATTCACAATTTAAACACTTAAAAATCATAATATACTGAAGATCTCTGCCATCACAATCATGGCTGGAACATTGACCATCGTTTTCAATTCCTTGAACGAATGAAAGAGGGTGTGGATGCACTTTGATATTCTTATATGTGCCCCCAAACTTCACATTTACAAATTTATGAATGGCATTACTGACATCATATAAATATCCCTCAGTCGTATATGTTTCATACCGAAGTATTGAGGGAGCACAAGCTGTATGCATAGACTGCATACACTCATGACAATGATAGAATGGATCCTCAGGATTCAACTCCATCTCACAAACTTCACAAAAATAGTCACTCTTATGGTTCTCAATTGGAAAGTAACTCAGCTCCATTGGATGTTTGTCACACTTGTTCCTAGTTGTCTTCGGTATTAACAAAGCACATTGAGGGTGTAGATGAAAATCATTACAAGTATGGCAATCAAATGAAAAATTATCAATATCCCCATAACACATATCACAGTAGCCATTGTACCCCTCATTAACTTTTCTAGAAAGGAGATGATTTGGGTGAGAGGTATGAGTGATTTCTTTAGGTAAGAAGGCACAATTTACGTCAATGATGTAGTTGTTGCAATCCATGCAACAGTAGACAAATCCATTACATACTAACATGCAAATATCACATGTGAAAACCCCTAAAAACTTACCAGGGGCTTTCGAATGGAGAATCAGGGTATGTTGTTGGTGTGCAGGGTGGTCTTTTAGTTCAACGGGTAGGCGGGAACACCACTCGTGGAGCACAAAGTTGCAATGCTCATCCTCCTCATTGGCACACACGTAAATTGGCCCACTCGTAATTGGTCGCACACATCCATTGCACAAAAGTTGGATCCTCTTCATTGGGTCATGATAGGATATTGATTTTGCTCTAGAAGAGGTGGCAATTCTGATGTCAGTACATTCTGCATCCTCTAGAATCAATTGATGTTGATGACTAATATCATTTATCTTGCAAGTACTTGATCCCTTTTCCTTATAAAACAAGTGTTTTAGTAGGGTATAAGATGGATCAGGAAATGGTAGATGGAGAAGATTAGGATGTTCAGCATCTTCATAGTTTTGTATGGTTTTTCCTATACCTGTGAATAAGAACATGAGTGTGCTAAATGACCATCAATGTATAACCAATGACATATGAGCAACTATAAACATAATATGCAAATCTACCTGGAGATGCAAGGATGGACATGAATGGCTCATTCCTTGATGTTGCGCAATTCAGGTGAGTATAGTATCTGCATTTTTCGCATTTGTAAATCCAAAGATTCTCATTAGGAAAATCTTGACGGCACACCCTACACAGTGGATTAAACTTGGATTGTTGATCCGTGTTCAGAAAGGTATAAGCAAGGTCGAGCGGATGAGTATGAGAGAAAAAATCATCGGTAATGTGTTGGATTAGCAACTTTTTCGGAAGGAAAGCACAATGACTATGAATGAATGGGCCAGCACACTTGGGACAATGATAGAAGACCCCTTTATGTTCCTTCCCACATGCGTCACACTCGCATAAAATTTGTTTGGTCATGCGAACTAGTGGGTGTTCATGGCTAGGATGATAGATGATATTATTTTGTTGCCTTTTTATAACACAATTTACATCAGCATCAAAATCGCACTGTGAACAACGATAAGAAAGGTCGATTGGCCCATAGGAGCTACGACAAATATAACATGTCCACCACCTAGTATCATAAGACCTCTCATTTAGGAAGTAAAGAGGATGGGCATGAAAAATGTATTTGTACTTTTTTGGAAGCTCTGCACAAAATTTATGGATATAGTACTCACATTGACAACATGCATAGTAATACTTATGATACCAGTTGATTTCTTCATCACATCGAGAACACAAACATTTGAAGTCTTGTATTGTAATGAGTGCATCCTCGTTTTCTTCCTCATCTTCTTCATGCTCTTCTTCATATTGCAGTTGTTCCGACCACAGATCTATGAGATCCAATGGATGTTCGTGTTCAAACATGTTTTATTTTCTTTTTTAAGTAACGGGGCGGTTTGAGAAGAAAAAACAGACACGAAAAGAAAAATGTTTAAAAAATAAGATGAGAATTAGGAACACAACGCAATGGAAAGTGAGAAGGGATTTGAATTATAAAAAGGATTATAAAAGCTAGCATTTATAGCACATGGTTTTGCAAGTGACGTTCTTTTCTTCATTCTCAAGTTTATAACATTCTTTTCTTCATTCTCAATCACTTAAAACTAAAAGCCATATCAATAAAATTTGACGATTTTATTTTGTATCTATAATCTATAAAACTATGTAATTGATTTGAGAAGGGTAGATTTGTTACTTTCCACTTCAAGTCGTTTAGTATTAATTTTGTTGCGTATGGTACAAGTGTTTCATGTGATAGTTCCCAATAGCCTCACTTTATTATTGATATATATGGGTAGGGGTGGGTCCAATTGTCAAAGTTAATGGAGTTAAGATGTTGTTTCCTTTGAGGTCAAGGTTCGAACCTTGTCGAATGCGAGTTTGATGTAAATTAAGCCGTTAAAAAAACTACTTATGGATTTTTATCAAACTTCACTACATTAAGTAGTATCTTATTTAAAATTCAACCAATAATGCTCTCATCTATATTGTTAAGTTTGAACAAATAGAGCTCAAAAATTTGTTTCTGGATGTTTTGGTGAAAATTTCTCAAGAGATCATCATGGAATGCTCTCAGTGAAGATTTCCCAGGGTTAATATATGTAAATTATGTTGGTCTTTTCCTTGGATTCCCGATAGTATCAAAAGCAATATACGCTTTTGCTTTTCTATGTGATTTTAAAGAGAATGAAGTATGACTAAAGTCAAGTATTTATTACACATACAATGCAAAAGAAGGTTGTGAATGTATGAGATTGCTTTAGTGTAATCGTTAAACAGTTTATTTTATAAAGAAAATCCAATTTCTCTTTTGTAAAGAGACATCTAACGTAAGTGATTCTAGAGGACATGTTAACAACGATAAATTATCTTTAAGAAAAGAAAATAACACAAAAAATTATGTGCTTAACTCTTGTACAAAATTATAAAGTCTTGTTATTTAGACTTAGAGGTGTTACAATTTTACAACTACATTACACATATGATAAGAGTGAAGATGAATCCCACTTTGTTGCTTGTTTGTTGAAAGTCCATTAGAAAATAGCTTATATATGATTTAAAAGGCCTATTCAGTTACTGGCGGACATTTTAGGTGTTTTTTAATAACTAGTTTCTGGTAAAAACCATGTATGTTTTTTTTTTTCAAGATGAATAGGAACCAAGTATGTCCATAATCGTTATGGACCCAATTTGGTTATTGGACCAAAAACCCTACCCTATTGGAAGTTTGGAACCAGTTGTAAGATTAAATGGAGTGGAGTCGTGGAGGAACTCAGCGGAGGTGAGGTGGCAACACCACCGATTGGGAACACCCCCCCCCCCCCCCCCCCAAAAAAAAAAAAAAATTCTCGGTGCAATCGGCACATCCCCCCTACTTCACCGAATGGATTTGATTGGTGGATGGATTTTAACGTTGGAAAAGAGACGTTGACTTGGACTGTTGGAAAAAAAAAAGAATTCCACTTTTATATATATAATTTTTTTTTTTTTTGAAATAATCAGTTTTTTTTATATCCATTTTTATTAACACATAATCGCGAAAAATTACATCAAGATAACGGGTAGGCATAATCAAGAGAGAGACCTTAATCTTGTTTCAATCCCTTCTTCCGTTGTAATCTCTGGAGTGATTCTCTTAATTTGATGAATAAAAAAAATACAAATTTTTTAATACATCTTTGTTTGTTTTATTCTTGTGATGAGTGATTTGAAGATAATGGATGCGACTGCATAGCGAGTTGGAAGCTAGTAATTTACTTCCATGTTATGGCTGCATATTTCAGTATCATATGCCAGTGCATTGCATTCACATAACAGAAGCATTGAAAGGAAGTTACGCGGCTGAGTTGGGAATCAACAATAACAAGATAATGGTTGTTGGTATGTACGGATCGAAGTAAGATAGTAATACTAGACTAAGATTCACAAAGATTGAATACGCGCAATAATAACAAGATTAGACACAAAGTTAATCATACATTAAGTAACTTTGTTTATACAATCTTGTTCGTTTGTATACTAATACAGACTGATGTCAATCTTAACTCACACTACCATTCAATTGGCCGGTAATTAACTGCCTTATAGTTATAACCGGCTTTAATGAATAACTAACTTTTTTATAGATTCGACCATAATAATACATATGATCGATAATATTGTCACATATAATACATATATACTAATCTAAGTTTGAGGTTTATCAATGGCCAAACACCATATGCTTGTGTACCATAACAGACCAAACCATTTGTTTCACCTAATTAGGTATGTGGCTGAATATAACAGTACAGACTCTATTGATTTCTTAACAACCTCATTTTCAGTGACTCGGTGATTGATGATAGACAATTACACTAGCTATATACAAATAGAACATTAAATTCTGTTTATTTATATATTACATCTTTTTGCACATAAAAGAAGAAAATAGGAAACAATTTATATATTACACCACTGCAAACTCACAAATTAAACATTTAAAGATCATTGTGAATTGGAGGCTGTCATCACATATGCCACATCGATCACCGCTTTCAACTCTTTGAACAAATGAAAGGAGGTGTGGATGCACTTTAATATTGTTCTATGTCCCCCCAAACTTCACATTTACAAACCTATAAACGCCAATGTCATATTCGATATATGTTTCATACTGAAGTATTGACGGAGCACCAGTTGTTACACTCACGACAATGATAAAATGGAAACTCAAGATTAAGTACCGCTAGCAAACTTCACATAAATAGTCAATCTTATGGTTCTCAATGTTAGAGCCTAGTATTCATAAATAATAATTGGAATGTAAACACGTAAATAATAAGACAATTTTCTGTTCAGTACTCACACAGACATTTTGTCGAGCATGTGGTATGCATATGTTATATACAACTCAAAGAGGTTGAAAACTTGTTCAATTCAGCCAATAAAATCAAGTGGTTTACCCATGTATTACCATCAAATTCAATCATTTAAGGATACATATAATCTTTGCTATGCAAAATCAATAATAAAGTACCTCAAAATGCAATCATCCGCTATAATTGTTAGTATTCATCAAGAACACTGAACATTGGGTAGTAATCTCAAATTATTCATCAATGGGTCCTGAATAGCTACACGAAAGACCCGGGTTCGAGTTTAACCGACACCTGATATGATTCCCAGTTCATATGATTACCCATTTTAGGCTTAAAACAATTAACGTAAACAAAAACGAAGTGCAAAAGCAAACACATGATATAATGGAGTTTGTTTATACAATGTCTTTTCACATAAAATACAACAAAACGCGAAACACAAGACAAACCAAATATATATATATTAGCTACCGATCATACCTTCACAACACAGGTAATGAACTGCAAAGTTACACTTTAAACACTTAAAGATCATACAATACTGAAGATCTCTGTCACCACAATCATGGCTGGAACATTGACCATCGTTTGCAATCCCTTGAAGGAATGAAAGGGGGTGTGGATGCACTTTGATATTCTTATATATGCCCCCAAACTTCACATTTACAAATTCATGAATGACATTACTTTCACCATATAACAATCCGTAAGTGGTATATGTTTCATACCGAAGTATTGAGGGAGCACAAGCTGTATGCATAGACTGCATACACTCACGACAATGATAGAATGGATTGTGCTCAGGATCAATCTCCATCTCGCAAACTTCACAAAAATAGTCACTCTTATGATTCTCAATTGGAAAGTAACTCAGCTTCATAGGATGCTTGTCACACTTGTGCGTAGTTGTCTCCGGTATTAACAAAGCACAATGAGGGTGTAGACAAAAATCATTACAAGTATGGCAATCGAATGAAAAATTACCACTCCGAATATAATCAAAACACATACGACAACGACCACCCAAATCTGTATAATAAACCCTAGAAAGGAGATGATTTGGGTGAGAGGTATGAGTGATTTCTTTAGGCAAGAAGGCACAATTTACGTCAATGATGTAGTTACAACCCATACAACAGTAGACAAATCCGTTACATTGTAACATGCAAATATCACATGTGAACACCCCTAAAAACTTACCATGGGCTTTCGAATGGAGAATCAGGGTATGTTTTTCGTGAGCAGGGTGGTCTTTTAGTTCAACGGGTAGCCGAGAACACCACTCGTGGAGCACAAAGTTGCAATGCTCATCCTCCTCATTGGCAAACACGTAAATTGGCCCACTCGTAATTGGTCGCACACATCCATCGCACAAAAGTTGGATCCTCTTCATTGGGTCATGATAGGATATTGATTTTGCTCTAGAAGAGGTGGTGTCACACCCTCAAAATCCACTTGCGGAGTTTTACCGCGAGGCGCATGACAAACCAGGATCCAAACCAACGATCACAATAAACAAGTCTAAATGAATAAAAATGAAATTTCAAAACATAGTTTAAAATCCCGTTTACAGCGGAAGCTTATTCAAAAACAGTATCTCAACAATGAAATAATAGTTCAACGTTCAAAAGACCATGCAACCCTAGTTAGACGCCGTGCAGACGCGTGCGCCCTAGTCCAGTCGTGCTACCTTAGCGACCTGAGAAAACATGTAAAAGTTTACGTCAGCACAAAAATGCTGGTGAGTTTACAGGTTTTGTATCCAAGTACCAAGTCCACCTGTCCATACTATAACAAATCGAAAACCAGTATACGCTAGCTAGGCGTACGTTTTGTTACTACCACGATTGGAAAACCATTACTAACTCGAATACCAGATGTTGTGCCCGAAAAGTTCCAAATGTTCCTGTTGTTCCTGTTTGAGACAATATGCACTCGCCCGGCCCTCCAAGCCGACGAGCGGGGTTGGTCACTCCCAATAGCGCTATTCACATTTCCCCGTTGTGCAAACCCGCACATTCATGGTTCCCCCCGGGACTTCCAAAGATCGTGTAGTACACAATAGAAACCCATAGTATGACAGTAGTTACCAAATAATCGTTTTAACACATGTTTTCTCCCCCGAAAGTATAAAACCAGTTTAAAAGAGGGGCCGTAAACTCACCTTAAGTTGCGTTACTCCTTAACCCGAGTAAACCCAGCTGCTATGCTAGTCCCGTAAGCGGCGACCTAACATATGACAGTTACAAGTACTTAGACTAATAACCCGCAGGTTAATTAGTCCCTAGATGTCCAGACCATAACCAAGTTTGTTTGAAAACACCGTGACTGTTTGACTGACCCAAAGTACAAGACTCGACATCCCATTGGTGACCCGAGACTCCCCGTGTTATGTTTACGCTCCAAAACATACAATAACGCAATTACACTTAACATACGTTAACGCACAACAAATCCTAGCACATAGTTCACGTATCACCGAATTACACCCAAACATACGTTACTAAGTTATTATATATGTTACGAGGTTCCTAGCATGTTACTACATGTCAAATCGGGTCTCGGAATGCTAATTTACACTTACAGCAGCAGTACACGCGATTAGGGAGGCTAATCGCATGAATGTTCACACGACTAGGGCTAATCGCCCCTGATGTCACACGACTAGGGCTAATCGCCCCTGATGTCACACGAGTAGGGCTAATCGCGTGAGTTATAGGCGATTAGCACCCTACTCGCCTATAACACAGGCGATTAGCAAGGCTACTCGCCTGTGACCTTGCTGCTCCGGTTTTTCGCGCGTTTAACGCTCCAAATCAGATCCAGAACGTGTGTAACTACCCAATATCATCCCAAACACTATCCTAAACATGTTTCAACCAAAATCCTTCGTTTAACCTCGTATAATCAGTCCTACATGCAACCAAGTAATCCAAACACCATACACATAGCATGCAATCATCATACTAACACGCGTAATCATAACCCTAATATCCAATTACTGAGATTTCTATCATCATACTATCAATATCAATACTGATCTAACATAATAACATATCAAATCATCATCATGAATCATAAAAATCCTAGCTTTCTAATCATACACACCCATAATGCATGCATATTAGTTATAATCCGATTAACAACCCTTATTGACGATTTTCAGAAAGCTTTTTCGTTTAAAAAAACAGGTCTGGACCATTAGGGATTGATTAAAAACGTTTATAAAGAGTTATGGATGAAAATCAAACCTTAGGATTATGAAAGTATGATGATTCAAGCTTGAAACCTTGTGTTTTGATCAAAAATCGCCTTCCAGAGGTTGTTTATGTGTTGGGGCGGGTTATGGGACGACTAGGGTTTGTATAATGAAGTTTAGGAGGTTAAGTATGGTATTTATAGTCGTTTTTAGTCGTCCAGCCCGTTACTAGCGAGTATGCAGCAGTTTCATGCGATTAGGGCTGCTAATCGCATGAATGTTCATGTGATTGGGCCTAATCGCCCCTACATACACACGAGTAGCCCTCTACTCGCCTATAATGTTCCCTACTCGCCTCCCCTATGGGCGATTAGGCTTCCTAATCGCCTGTAGGGGTTCATTTCGTGTGTTTTGCGCGTTAAACCCCGTTTCAACATATGTTAACACATATTCACGTACCGACAAGTCACATAATGATTGTAAACACATAACACAAGTAAATACACATGTTCACACTCGTTCACCAATTCCCGGGACTCGAGACTCGTATGTTACGTATGCCCTGACGATCCTACCGATCGTCACCGTTTGTACACTTGGTTAAGAACCGACATCTAATGAACCTCTAGACCAACATCCAATGTCCCTCTAGACTAAACCGATAGTTCCCGAACCATAACCCGACTTAACTAACCCAGTTAAGTACAATATACGCGTGACTCGCTAAGGTAGACTTTCATCTAGACAACGTTGTTAACCAGAATTTGTCGGGTGTCACATCATCCCCACGTTAAAAGAATTTTCGTCCCGAAAATTGCACAAGTACCAAAAGAACAAAAGAAATAACGAAGGGAACAAACAAAAGATAGAAACCAAAAGAGAGATTTACCCGAGTTGTCACATCATCCCCACGTTAAAAGGAATCTCGCCCCGAGATTCATTCAGCTGCCGAAGAGACATGTCTCGACTCGAACGCTTCCTTAGGAAAAAGATGAGGATACTTAGACTTCATCTGATCCTCCCGTTCCCACGTATATTCCCGTCCCCGGTTCGAGTTCCACCGAACCTTAACGATACGAATCTTGCTGTGACGTAGGCTACGAATCTTGTAATCAAGGATCTCCACAGGTTCTTCCACAATCCGAAGACGATCATCAACCTTGATCTCTTCTAGTGGAACGATGAGAGACTCGTCAGCCAGACACTTCTTCAAGTTTGACACGTGAAAGACGTTATGTACGTTACCGAGCTCCGTCGGTAAATCCAGACGATATGCCACCGGTCCAATCCGTTCCAGGATCGTAAATGGTCCGACATACCGTGGGTTGAGTTTGCCACGCTTCCCAAAGCGTATGACGCCCTTCCACGGTGAGACTTTTAGAAGTACCTTGTCCACTTGCGGAGTTTTACCGCGAGGCGCATGACAAACCAGGATCCAAACCAACGATCACAATAAACAAGTCTAAATGAATAAAAATGAAATTTCAAAACATAGTTTAAAATCCCGTTTACAGCGGAAGCTTATTCAAAAACAGTATCTCAACAATGAAATAATAGTTCAACGTTCAAAAGACCATGCAACCCTAGTTAGACGCCGTGCAGACGCGTGCGCCCTAGTCCAGTTGTGCTACCTTAGCGACCTGAGAAAACATGTAAAAGTTTACGTCAGCACAAAAATGCTGGTGAGTTTACAGGTTTTGTATCCAAGTACCAAGTCCACCTGTCCATACTATAACAAATCGAAAACCAGTATACGCTAGCTAGGCGTACGTTTTGTTACTACCACGATTGGAAAACCATTACTAACTCGAATACCAGATGTTGTGCCCGAAAAGTTCCAAATGTTCCTGTTGTTCCTGTTTGAGACAATATGCACTCGCCCGGCCCTCCAAGCCGACGAGCGGGGTTGGTCACTCCCAATAGCGCTATTCACATTTCCCCGTTGTGCAAACCCGCACATTCATGGTTCCCCCCGGGACTTCCAAAGATCGTGTAGTACACAATAGAAACCCATAGTATGACAGTAGTTACCAAATAATCGTTTTAACACATGTTTTCTCCCCCGAAAGTATAAAACCAGTTTAAAAGAGGGGCCGTAAACTCACCTTAAGTTGCGTTACTCCTTAACCCGAGTAAACCCAGCTGCTATGTAACACCCCAACCGATGGCGGAAACATCGGGGTGCCACGTATTGATGATTGTTCAGTAGCTCATGGTGAACAATAAATTCCATTAAATAATTTAAATGAATTACATACAATTGTTCTAAAATTTGTACATCAAATTGAATAAAACTATACACATATCTTCAAGAATCAATTCAAATCTTCAAGCAAATAGAACCTGAAACATGTTAAGTTGAAAAGGTTTTGGGTCAACAAAAGTTGGTGAGAATTACATAGGTTTTTGATAATTGGATAAAATGATGTGCAATTCATGTGTCATGTCAATCTAGTCCATATGTGAGAACATACTAGAAATAAATCGAGTGCATAATCAACCCTGATGACTGTTATAATATGATACATACCATACGCTCATGGTCCAATTGAATATGTTATGCGATAACAAACACCCACGTAACCTTTGTAGGAGGCACGTATCCGGGTGGGATTGTCAGTCCAATAGATCTATCAATGTATACCGTCGGCTTGTACGGAGTTAATGATTATGCTAGAATGGTGCTTACTCTAATCATGCTCAAGACATAATGCAACATAGAAAACACATAGACACATTGATGATTGAATTGCAATGATAATGTTATAACATGTTTCACCCCAAAAAATGGTGATAAATAAAAGGGGCTATGTAAAACTCACCTTGGTAAAATGTTATATCTGTTGAGAAATGTGTTGACCAAATGTATCAAGTATCACCCTATAATAAAGTAATAAATATGTCTAAGTCTATCTAGTCTACAAATGTATAAGTTTCTAGGGCTTCGAATTGGGGATAAATGCTCGTTTGAAAAATATTAAAAATATTCGCCAATTGAGAGAAATTTAGTAAATAAATAACTAAAAATCTTTTTATAAATGTTAAATCTAGGATGGTCACAAGAATGTGTTTAAAGTATAGAAATAATTTTTATGAAATTATTTTCTTTAAAATAGATTATTTAATCTATTTATAACAAATTGTCAAAATCTAACTTTAATATTTAAAAATATTAAAATTAAATAATTTTTAGTTTAAAATTCATATTTCTGTTCTAAATGATCAGAAATAATTTGTATAAAATTTTGGTGCAAAAATAACAAAAATTGAATTTATTATGATTTAATTATGATTAAAACTAACAAAAATTGATTAAAAATGTTAAATAAATGATTTTTCTGAAATAAAAATCATTTTTGAAAAGCTTAATGTTATAAAAACTTAGGATAATTTTTGTGGAAATTAATAAGATCGTTTTGATATTTTAATGGATTTTTATAAATATAATAGTATAAAATTGATCTAATTATTATAAATATTAAATAAATGAATTTTTGAAAAACAAAAATTGTAAATAAAACTCTTGACTCAGATTTAATAAATATAATTTTTTTAGAATTTATAAAATAGTTTTGATATTTAAAAATGAATTTATAAGTTTTAAGTATAATATATATATATATATAGAAATGGTTGTTTAAGAGAATACAAAGAAGCAAAAATGGGGGCAGTAGCCGGGACTCGAACCCGGGTACTTTCTGTTGCAGGCCATGGTCACAACCACTTGGCCTAGGCCAATGGTTGTGATGAATCTTGATTAAAATTATATAAATACTCTGTGCCAAAACTAGTTTATCCCCAAATTATTAATATGAACCCTAGATTTAACAATCAAACGAATCAGACAATATAAGCCCGATTGAAGTTAGGGCTTTTGTTGTTTGATTGCCGACTAACAAAACCCACAAAACAAATGTTACTTACAAGATCGTATCGAGCTCGATTGGCCGGTCAACCAAAAAGTCAAACGCAAGATCATATAACACGAACAGGGGATGATTAAGTGGAATTGGGGGTTGAGAAAAGTGAAATGGCGAGTTGTGATGTCTCGCAAATGACCAATTTATAGGATAGATCACAGGTTTGAAGATTGGAAGGTTTGACCAACGAGTTAATGTTAGACGCGTTTTAATCAATTGTTTTGGTTAATTAGCTTGAATTCATACGTGTAATAGGTGAATGTTAGGCCGGTAATCACGAAACGATGGTCAACCATGATTATTGTACATTAATGGAGTTAAATGAATGGTCAAAAAAAGAAAAGAAAGAAAAAAAAAATAAATTTCTTCCTTTGCTGCTGCTGTTCGCGTGCAGGAAAAAGGAAAAAGGAAAGCAGCGAAAAAAAAGGGTTAAATACATATAGGGTTGGGTTTAAATCAGATAGAAGGTGTGGAGCAGTTGGGTAAAGCGTGTGCTTGTGTGTGTGGTGACTCGGGTTCGAGACCCGGGTGGAACAAACATATTTTTTTTTTTTAATTGTAAGGAGAAGGGAGGGGGATTGGGCTTGGTTGTGTGGGCCGGATCAGGGATGGGCTAGGATTGGAGTTGGGCTGCAATTTATCAAAGGAGGGTATGGGTTTATTGGGTTGAATTAAAAGGAGGGTTTGGTTGAATAAAAAAATTATAATCAGATTTTTTTTTTTACACTAATGTTATAATCTATTATTATTATTATTATTATTATTAATTATTACTATTATATATATATGTATATATATATATATAAGTTGTGAATGAGGAAAAATAAAGACTTTACCACATTTTTAAAATGTAACAAAAATAAGGGCGTTTATATAAAAATTTGGGGGAAAAATTTTGCGATGTTACAGTCTCCCCTACTTTTAGGAACTTCGTCCCGAAGTTAAGAGAAAACCAGGATTACGTTTGGTCATCTACCGGAAACCTTGATAAAATTTCACACTACCTTAATGTACCTGTAAATTCATGATTACGTTCCGGACCGTAATTACTAATTTACCTTACATTAGGGTTTTGCGCCCTTTTATGATTCTATCGATTGTTGAGCAGGTCTGATAGTCTCCACCAGTCGTTGAGCAGGTGGTAGGGCCTCTCCCGACTGTTGAAAAGACATGATGACCTCTACCAATCGTTGAGTAGTTTGTTTGGTAGTCCACTAATTGTTGTACAAGTAAGCATGTATGATCATAGATATAGCAATTAGTTCATATTAAAGCAATCATGCACACAGATGTTATAATATTACTTGAATTTATTACTTGAATCCAAAAAGTGTCAATACATAGAATTAAAAGCAAACAACATTTAAATGGTGGGACTTGCTGTTATGTAGCTGGAGGGTCTTGATCTCGGTTTAGTTTAGGGCATCGGTTATGGTAGTGATTTGGGTTTCCACATTCATAGCATTGACCATAGTTGAAATTACCAGGACGATTAGGATTAGTAACCTGAGCAGGGTTGTGGATAATCGCAGCCAGTCGGGCATCAACACCTTTGTTGTTTTTTTGTTGTTGTTGTGGTTGGTGTTGTGGTTGTTGTTACTTTCCTCTTGGTTTTCACCACTGTTGTTGCGAGTGCTACGACGTGGAGACATGATCCGTAGGGGACACAATGAAGGTTCAATGTGGCATGAAATGAATGAGGTGATATAAGGAATGTAATCATTTATTCATTAATTAAAACGAATAAACGAAAACGTTGACTTATCAAAACTTCTAGATTCTAATAACATAGTGAAGACATGCTTTAGCCTATAAGTGAACACTCATCCCGAGAATTCCCAGGTAGGCATCCGGGTCCCTCGTCTGATTGGGATATATGCGCAATGCCAGCCTAGACAGAAGACTCAGAATACAGGCGTTCACCCTTCCAGATTGCACGTGTTCGTTATTAAAATCTAGAACTTCGACGAGATCTCAAGGTGGTTCAGGCTAAACCTTAGGATTTTGTCCTATTAGTCTAAGAGTAGATCCAATGGTGGAGAGCAACCTTCTTGTAACGACGAAAGTAGGGATAAGAAGTAGGAGGGAGATAGAGAATGGCAAGTAAAAGAAGCAAATACTGGTTATAATCCTATGGTTATAGACTAGATTACTTTTCTAATAACCTAATTCCCTATAACCATGGCTCTGATACCAATCTGTAACACCCCAACCGATGGCGGAAACATCGGGGTGCCACGTATTGATGATTGTTCAGTAGCTCATGGTGAACAATAAATTCCATTAAATAATTTAAATGAATTACATACAATTGTTCTAAAATTTGTACATCAAATTGAATAAAACTATACACATATCTTCAAGAATCAATTCAAATCTTCAAGCAAATAGAACCTGAAACATGTTAAGTTGAAAAGGTTTTGGGTCAACAAAAGTTGGTGAGAATTACATAGGTTTTTGATAATTGGATAAAATGATGTGCAATTCATGTGTCATGTCAATCTAGTCCATATGTGAGAACATACTAGAAATAAATCGAGTGCATAATCAACCCTGATGACTGTTATAATATGATACATACCATACGCTCATGGTCCAATTGAATATGTTATGCGATAACAAACACCCACGTAACCTTTGTAGGAGGCACGTATCCGAGTGGGATTGTCAGTCCAATAGATCTATCAATGTATACCGTCGGCTTGTACGGAGTTAATGATTATGCTAGAATGGTGCTTACTCTAATCATGCTCAAGACATAATGCAACATAGAAAACACATAGACACATTGATGATTGAATTGCAATGATAATGTTATAACATGTTTCACCCCAAAAAATGGTGATAAATAAAAGGGGCTATGTAAAACTCACCTTGGTAAAATGTTATATCTGTTGAGAAATGTGTTGACCAAATGTATCAAGTATCACCCTATAATAAAGTAATAAATATGTCTAAGTCTATCTAGTCTACAAATGTATAAGTTTCTAGGGCTTCGAATTGGGGATAAATGCTCGTTTGAAAAATATTAAAAATATTCGCCAATTGAGAGAAATTTAGTAAATAAATAACTAAAAATCTTTTTATAAATGTTAAATCTAGGATGGTCACAAGAATGTGTTTAAAGTATAGAAATAATTTTTATGAAATTATTTTCTTTAAAATAGATTATTTAATCTATTTATAACAAATTGTCAAAATCTAACTTTAATATTTAAAAATATTAAAATTAAATAATTTTTAGTTTAAAATTCATATTTCTGTTCTAAAAGATCAGAAATAATTTGTATAAAATTTTGGTGCAAAAATAACAAAAATTGAATTTATTATGATTTAATTATGATTAAAACTAACAAAAATTGATTAAAAATGTTAAATAAATGATTTTTCTGAAATAAAAATCATTTTTGAAAAGCTTAATGTTATAAAAACTTAGGATAATTTTTGTGGAAATTAATAAGATCGTTTTGATATTTTAATGGATTTTTATAAATATAATAGTATAAAATTGATCTAATTATTATAAATATTAAATAAATGAATTTTTGAAAAACAAAAATTGTAAATAAAACTCTTGACTCAGATTTAATAAATATAATTTTTTTAGAATTTATAAAATAGTTTTGATATTTAAAAATGAATTTATAAGTTTTAAGTATAATATATATATATATATAGAAATGGTTGTTTAAGAGAATACAAAGAAGCAAAAATGGGGGCAGTAGCCGGGACTCGAACCCGGGTACTTTCTGTTGCAGGCCATGGTCACAACCACTTGGCCTAGGCCAATGGTTGTGATGAATCTTGATTAAAATTATATAAATACTCTGTGCCAAAACTAGTTTATCCCCAAATTATTAATATGAACCCTAGATTTAACAATCAAACGAATCAGACAATATAAGCCCGATTGAAGTTAGGGCTTTTGTTGTTTGATTGCCGACTAACAAAACCCACAAAACAAATGTTACTTACAAGATCGTATCGAGCTCGATTGGCCGGTCAACCAAAAAGTCAAACGCAAGATCATATAACACGAACAGGGGATGATTAAGTGGAATTGGGGGTTGAGAAAAGTGAAATGGCGAGTTGTGATGTCTCGCAAATGACCAATTTATAGGATAGATCACAGGTTTGAAGATTGGAAGGTTTGACCAACGAGTTAATGTTAGACGCGTTTTAATCAATTGTTTTGGTTAATTAGCTTGAATTCATACGTGTAATAGGTGAATGTTAGGCCGGTAATCACGAAACGATGGTCAACCATGATTATTGTACATTAATGGAGTTAAATGAATGGTCAAAAAAAGAAAAGAAAGAAAAAAAAAATAAATTTCTTCCTTTGCTGCTGCTGTTCGCGTGCAGGAAAAAGGAAAGCAGCGAAAAAAAAGGGTTAAATACATATAGGGTTGGGTTTAAATCAGATAGAAGGTGTGGAGCAGTTGGGTAAAGCGTGTGCTTGTGTGTGTGGTGACTCGGGTTCGAGACCCGGGTGGAACAAACATATTTTTTTTTTTTTAATTGTAAGGAGAAGGGAGGGGGATTGGGCTTGGTTGTGTGGGCCGGATCAGGGATGGGCTAGGATTGGAGTTGGGCTGCAATTTATCAAAGGAGGGTATGGGTTTATTGGGTTGAATTAAAAGGAGGGTTTGGTTGAATAAAAAAATTATAATCAGATTTTTTTTTTTACACTAATGTTATAATCTATTATTATTATTATTATTATTATTATTAATTATTACTATTATATATATATGTATATATATATATATAAGTTGTGAATGAGGAAAAATAAAGACTTTACCACATTTTTAAAATGTAACAAAAATAAGGGCGTTTATATAAAAATTTGGGGGAAAAATTTTGCGATGTTAATCAAAACACAAATCTGTATAATAAACCCTAGAAAGGAGATGATTTGGGTGAGAGGTATGAGTGATTTCTTTAGGCAAGAAGGCACAATTTACGTCAATGATGTAGTTACAACCCATACAACAGTAGACAAATCCGTTACATTGTAACATGCAAATATCACATGTGAACACCCCTAAAAACTTACCATGGGCTTTCGAATGGAGAATCAGGGTATGTTTTTCGTGAGCAGGGTGGTCTTTTAGTTCAACGGGTAGCCGAGAACACCACTCGTGGAGCACAAAGTTGCAATGCTCATCCTCCTCATTGGCAAACACGTAAATTGGCCCACTCGTAATTGGTCGCACACATCCATCGCACAAAAGTTGGATCCTCTTCATTGGGTCATGATAGGATATTGATTTTGCTCTAGAAGAGGTGGTGTCACACCCTCAAAATCCACTTGCGGAGTTTTACCGCGAGGCGCATGACAAACCAGGATCCAAACCAACGATCACAATAAACAAGTCTAAATGAATAAAAATGAAATTTCAAAACATAGTTTAAAATCCCGTTTACAGCGGAAGCTTATTCAAAAACAGTATCTCAACAATGAAATAATAGTTCAACGTTCAAAAGACCATGCAACCCTAGTTAGACGCCGTGCAGACGCGTGCGCCCTAGTCCAGTCGTGCTACCTTAGCGACCTGAGAAAACATGTAAAAGTTTACGTCAGCACAAAAATGCTGGTGAGTTTACAGGTTTTGTATCCAAGTACCAAGTCCACCTGTCCATACTATAACAAATCGAAAACCAGTATACGCTAGCTAGGCGTACGTTTTGTTACTACCACGATTGGAAAACCATTACTAACTCGAATACCAGATGTTGTGCCCGAAAAGTTCCAAATGTTCCTGTTGTTCCTGTTTGAGACAATATGCACTCGCCCGGCCCTCCAAGCCGACGAGCGGGGTTGGTCACTCCCAATAGCGCTATTCACATTTCCCCGTTGTGCAAACCCGCACATTCATGGTTCCCCCGGGACTTCCAAAGATCGTGTAGTACACAATAGAAACCCATAGTATGACAGTAGTTACCAAATAATCGTTTTAACACATGTTTTCTCCCCCGAAAGTATAAAACCAGTTTAAAAGAGGGGCCGTAAAACTCACCTTAAGTTGCGTTACTCCTTAACCCGAGTAAACCCAGCTGCTATGCTAGTCCCGTAAGCGGCGACCTAACATATGACAGTTACAAGTACTTAGACTAATAACCCGCAGGTTAATTAGTCCCTAGATGTCCAGACCATAACCAAGTTTGTTTGAAAACACCGTGACTGTTTGACTGACCCAAAGTACAAGACTCGACATCCCATTGGTGACCCGAGACTCCCCCGTGTTATGTTTACGCTCCAAAACATACAATAACGCAATTACACTTAACATACGTTAACGCACAACAAATCCTAGCACATAGTTCACGTATCACCGAATTACACCCAAACATACGTTACTAAGTTATTATATATGTTACGAGGTTCCTAGCATGTTACTACATGTCAAATCGGGTCTCGGAATGCTAATTTACACTTACAGCAGCAAGTACACGCGATTAGGGAGGCTAATCGCATGAATGTTCACACGACTAGGGCTAATCGCCCCTGATGTCACACGACTAGGCTAATCGCCCCTGATGTCACACGAGTAGGGCTAATCGCGTGAGTTATAGGCGATTAGCACCCTACTCGCCTATAACACAGGCGATTAGCAAGGCTACTCGCCTGTGACCTTGCTGCTCCGGTTTTTCGCGCGTTTAACGCTCCAAATCAGATCCAGAACGTGTGTAACTACCCAATATCATCCCAAACACTATCCTAAACATGTTTCAACCAAAATCCTTCGTTTAACCTCGTATAATCAGTCCTACATGCAACCAAGTAATCCAAACACCATACACATAGCATGCAATCATCATACTAACACGCGTAATCATAACCCTAATATCCAATTACTGAGATTTCTATCATCATACTATCAATATCAATACTGATCTAACATAATAACATATCAAATCATCATCATGAATCATAAAAATCCTAGCTTTCTAATCATACACACCCATAATGCATGCATATTAGTTATAATCCGATTAACAACCCTTATTGACGATTTTCAGAAAGCTTTTTCGTTTAAAAAAACAGGTCTGGACCATTAGGGATTGATTAAAAACGTTTTAAAAGAGTTATGGATGAAAATCAAACCTTAGGATTATGAAAGTATGATGATTCAAGCTTGAAACCTTGTGTTTTGATCAAAAATCGCCTTCCAGAGGTTGTTTATGTGTTGGGCGGGTTATGGGACGACTAGGGTTTGTATAATGAAGTTTAGGAGGTTAAGTATGGTATTTATAGTCGTTTTTAGTCGTCCAGCCCGTTACTAGCGAGTATGCAGCAGTTTCATGCGATTAGGGCTGCTAATCGCATGAATGTTCATGTGATTGGGCCTAATCGCCCCTACATACACACGAGTAGCCCTCTACTCGCCTATAATGTTCCCTACTCGCCTCCCCTATGGGCGATTAGGCTTCCTAATCGCCTGTAGGGGTTCATTTCGTGTGTTTTGCGCGTTAAACCCCGTTTCAACATATGTTAACACATATTCACGTACCGACAAGTCACATAATGATTGTAAACACATAACACAAGTAAATACACATGTTCACACTCGTTCACCAATTCCCGGGACTCGAGACTCGTATGTTCCGTATGCCCTGACGATCCTACCGATCGTCACCGTTTGTACACTTGGTTAAGAACCGACATCTAATGAACCTCTAGACCAACATCCAATGTCCCTCTAGACTAAACCGATAGTTCCCGAACCATAACCCGACTTAACTAACCCAGTTAAGTACAATATACGCGTGACTCGCTAAGGTAGACTTTCATCTAGACAACGTTGTTAACCAGAATTTGCCGGGTGTCACAGGTGGCAATTCCGATGTCAATACCTTTTGCATCCTCTAGAATTAGTTGATGTTGATGACTAATATCATTTATCTTGCAGGTACTTGATCCCTTTTCCTTGTAAAACAAGTGTTTTAGTAGGCTATAAGATGGATCAGGAAATGGTAGATGGAGAAGATTAGGATGTTCAGCATCTTCATAGTTTTGTTTGGTTTTTCCTGTACCTGTGAATAACAACATGAGTGTACTAAATGATCATCAATGTATAACCAATGACATATGAGCAACTATAAACATATTATGCAAATCTACCTGGAGATGCAAGGATGGACATGAACGGCTCGTTTCTTGATGTTGCGCAATTCAGGTGAGTATAGTATCTGCATTTTTCGCATTTGTAAATCCAAAGATTCCCATTATCAAACTCTTGACGGCATACCCTACACACTGGATAAAACTTGGATTGTTGATCCTTTTCCGGAAAGGTATAAGCAAGGTCGAGCAGATGAATATGAGAGAAAAAAGCATTCGTATAATGTTGGATTTGTAACTTTTTTGGTAGGAAAGCGCAATGGCTGTGAATGAATGGGCCAAGACACTTGGGACAATGATAGAAGACACCTTTATGTTCCATACCACATGCATCGCACTCATATAAAAGTTTTTTAGGGATGCGAACTAGTGGGTGTTCATGGATGGGATGATAGATGATATTATTTTGTTGCCTTCTTATAGCACATGTTACATCAACATCGAACTCACATTCTGAACAATGATAAAAAAGGTCATTTGGCCCAAAAGAACTACAACAAATATTACACGAGTAGTATTTGTAATTCCTTTTTTTGAGGAAGTAAAGCGGATGAGCATGGCAAGAGTCTTTGTACTTTTCTGGAAGCTCTGCACAAAATTTATGGATAGAGTACTCACATTGACAACATGCATAGTAATTACCTATGAAACCAGTTAATTTCTTCATCACACCGAGAACACAAACATTTGAAGTCTTGTTCTGCAATGAATTCAATCTCGTCATCTTCCTCATCTTCTTCATGCTCTTTTTCATATTGCAGTTTCTTCGACCATAGATCTATGAGATTCACTGGATGTTCATGTTCAAACATCTTTTGTTTTTTTTAGTAATAGAACGGTTTGAGAACAAAATACAGATACGAAAAGAAAAATGCTTTAAAAAATAAGATAAGAATTAGAAACAGGACGCAATGGAAGGTGAGAAGGGATTTGAATTATAAAAAGGATTATACATAAAAGCTAGCATTTATAGCACATGGTTTTGCAAGTGAGGTTCTTTTCTTCATTCTCAAGTTTATAACATTCTTTTCTTCATTCTCAACCACTTAAAACTAAAATCCGTATAAATAAAATTTGACGATTTTATTTTGTATCTATAATCTATAAAACTATATAATTGATTTGAGAAGGGTAGATTTGTTACTTTCCACTTTAGGTCGCTTAGTATTAATTTTGTTGCGCATGGTACAAGTGTTTCATGCGATAGTTCCCAATAGCCCCACTTTATAATTGATATAATATGGGTGGGGGTGGGTTCAATTGGCAAAGTCAATTGAGTTAAGATGTTGTTTCCTTTGAGGTCAAGGTTCAAACCTTGCCGAATGCGAGTTTGATGTAAATTAAGCCGTTAAAAAAACTACTTATGGATTTTTTTATCAAACTTCACTACATTAAGTAGTATCTTATTTAAAATTCAACCAATAATGCTCTCATCTATATTGTTAAGTTTGAACAAATAGAGCTCACAAATTTGTTTCTGGATGTTTTGGTGAAAATTTTTCAAGAGATCATCATGGAATGCTCTCAGTGAAGATTTCCCAGGGTTAATATATGTAAATTATGTTGGTATTTTCCTTGGATTCCCCGTTCCCGATAGTATCAAAAGCAATATACGCTTTTGCTTTTCTATGTGATTTTAAAGAGAATGAAGTATGACTAAAGTCAAGTATTTATTACACATACAATGCAAAAGAAGCTTGTGAATGTATGAGATTGCTTTAGTGTAATCGTTAAACAGTTTATTTTATAAAGAAAATCCAATTTCTCTTTTATAGAGAGACATCTAACGTAAGTGATTCTAGAGGACATGTTACAACAATAAATTATCTTTAAGAAAAGAAAATAACACAAAAAATTATGTGCTTAACTCTTGTACAAAATTATAAAGTCTTGTTATTTAGACTTAGAGGTGTTACAATTTTACAAATACATCTAGTAATATATATAAAAGAATTGAACATTGCTGACGTGACGTGCAATGGTGCCTTCAATCTCTCCATGAAACTGCCACGTGGTATAATAATTGAAAGATTTTAGTGTTTTTGAATTATTTCCTTTTTTAATTAAAAAAAAAAGATAAACATAAACCCTAAATTTATCTCTCTATCTCTCAATTCTCAATTACTAAAATTAAATTGAGTTATTTTAGGAAAAAAGAATTTAAAAACAAATTTAAATTTTTCTCTCTTATGTTCCTCCCATAATTTTTAAACGTTAATATCTTTTATATTCGAGATTTTTTTTAATAAAAAAATTACACCAAATTAACGAGCGTTTTATTATCTTTCCAACGAGTACCATAGTGCTATATAAAAAAACGGAGAAAAAAACGACTATTTTTTGTGGGGTTATGTTCATACTTTAAAAAAAAAAACACAAAGTGTTCAGGTTATTCATTAATCATGTTTTTTCTTTTAAACCAGGTTCTTATCTACGATGTTGAAATTCAGCCCAATCGTCATGCTATCATTGGAATTTTACTCTTCTAAAGATGGATAGGTATACTTCATCAAGAAAAGCTAGGAGAAAGAATCGTGCAACACTGCAACACATGATGCCACCTTATAACAAGGTTATTTTTTTTTTATTTTTTTAATTACAAGAGTAATAATTATTACTATTAGTATTAGTATTATTAGAATGGTTATATTTTTCAACCCCCATCATGAATTCTACATCTATATAAGTCAAAGTCAAATTGTAACATATTTTAAATTACGTGAAGATGATTATATGTTGAATGTTATTCTTTTAATACATATTTCAAATTGTAACGCCCCACTTACGGTGTGCGCATATAATGTATATATGTGTGGCCATTGGGGGCAAAAGAAAAGTTGCACTAATTTTAACGTTATTTTACTTTTTTCGTGAAAATAACGCTAAAAACGACGGACGGTTAATCATGCATCATGTGGTGGCGTTGATAGCCAAAAGACAAAGGGGTACATGCACCGATCGGGTTTGTCCCGATTGCTAAGTGTTTTGTGCCTTATGTCCAAGGCTTGATACCAAACCACATCGAGCCGGGGGTCTCACTAGAAGCAGCCTCTCTATTCTTAGGGATAGAGGTAAGGCTGTCTACATCTTACTCTCCTCAGACCCTACCTTAGCATTGCTATAGGCGGGATTAAATGAGTATGATGATGATGATGATGATGATGATTTTTTTTAACTTTTTAAATAAATGTTTTTTTAACTAAGATTGATTATGTTTAAGTTATTTACTTTTTTCGTGATTTGAGTTTTCTTCTTTTATCATTTTTTATTAAATCATATTAAATTTTTCAACCCCGGGACCTTCCCGGGGTAATCAGCTAGTTACACATATGATAAGAGTGAAGATGAATCCCACTTTGTTGCTTGTTTGTTGAAAGTCCATTAGAAAAGTAGCTTATATATGATTTAAAAGGCCTATTCAGTTACTGGCGGACATTTTAGGTGTTTTTTAATAACTAGTTTCTGGTAAAAACCATGTATTTTTTTTTTCAAGATGAATAGGAACCAAGTATGTCCATAATCGTTATGGACCCAATTTGGTTATTGGACCAAAAACCCTACCCTATTGGAAGTTTGGAACCAGTTGTAAGATTAAATGGAGTGGAGTCGTGGAGGAACTCAGCGGAGGTGAGGTGGCAACACCACCGATTGGGAACACCCCCCCCCCCCCCAAAAAAAAAAAAATTCTCGGTGCAATCGGCACATCCCCCCTACTTCACCGAATGGATTTGATTGGTGGATGGATTTTAACGTTGGAAAAGAGACGTTGACTTGGACTGTTGGAAAAAAAAAAAGAATTCCACTTTTATATATATAATTTTTTTTTTTGAAATAATCAGTTTTTTTTATATCCATTTTTATTAACACATAATCGCGAAAAATTACATCAAGATAGCGGGTAGGCATAATCAAGAGAGACCTTAATCTTGTTTCGATCCCTTCTTCCGTTGTAATCTCTGGAGTGATTCTCTTAATTTGATGAATAAAAAAAATACAAATTTTTTAATACATCTTTGTTTGTTTAATTCTTGTGATGAGTGATTTGAAGATAATGGATGCGACTGCATAGCGAGTTGGAAGCTAGTAATTTACTTCCATGTTATGGCTGCATATTTCAGTATCATATGCCAGTGCATTGCATTCACATAACAGAAGCATTGAAAGGAAGTTACGTGGCTGAGTTGGGAATCAACAATAAGAAGATAATGGTTGTTGGTACGTAGGGATCGAAGTAAGATAGTGATACTAGACTAAGATTCACAAAGATTGAATACGCGCAATAATAACAAGATTAGACACAAAGTTAATCGTACATTAAGTAACATTGTTTATACAATCTTGTTCGTTTGTATACTAATACAAACTGATGTCAATCTTAACCGACACTACCATTCAATTGGCCGGTAATTAACTGCCTTATAACCGACATTACAAGTATGGCAATCAAATGACTTAGTATATATTGCCATAACCGTGCATAGCTAACCCAACAAACAAGCATTGCATTCCAAGTGAACAGATTCTTATCAGGGCTAGCTTCAAATATCTCCTGAGCAGCTTCTACGCATCCACATTTCGTGTGGAAGTCCAGTAATGCGGTACACAAGAACGAGTTTATTTGAATCCTACTACGTAATATGCTCATGCACTTGTTTCCTTTTTCCAGTTTCCCCATGTGTCCACACGACGGGAGAACAACAGCTAGTGACACATTGTCATGAGGAGCACTTAACACAAGCATTTGATCATATAAATTCAAACATTGTTCATAGCGTTTCGTTTGCGCATAACCAACCAACATCTTACCCCATGTCGTTGCATCCCTAACACCAACAGCCATTTCATCAAACACTCGACAAGCACGTTCAATTTAGCGTGCACTTTATATGTTGTCTATTTTTAGGCCTTTTATAAAAACGTTGGTTAATACTATAACTTAGCATGCCTTTTTATCCATCGGCATTAGCTTGTGCTTTTGTAAATAGCAGCTAAACTTTAGTCGCTGACTAAATTTAGCATATGATTGGGTTTTCATGCCACCTAAAATTTAGTCCACACTTTACTGTCTTAGATGGCGGTGTTTATGTGTGATCTCGTAATTGGTTGTTGAAAGAAGAAAAAAGAAACTAACACAAACATGTGTAAACTTCTTGCAGTTTATTTCGAGCCAGTGAATTGTTCATAAGAGCAATGGCAAAACACAAAAAGATCAGGGGAGCTAGAACATTAGATTCGTAAAGAAGCATTAATGTTAGAGCCTAGTATTCATAATTGGGATGTAAACACACAAGCAATAAGACAATTTTCTGTTCAAAACTCACACAGACATTTTGTCAAGCATGTGGAATGCATATGTTATATACAACTCAAAGAGGTTGAAAATTTGTTCAATTCAGCCAATAAAATCAAGTGTTTTACCCATGTATTACCATCAAATTCAATCATTTAAGGATACATATAATCTTTGCTATGCAAAATCAATAATAGAGTACCTTAAAATGCAATCATCTGCTATAATGGTTAGAACAGTTGGTACTAATCTCAAATCATTAATTGATTGGTCCTGAATAGCTACCCAAAAGACCCGAGTTCTAGTTTAACCGACACCCGATATGCTTCTGGGTTCATTTAATTACCCATTTCTGGGTTAAAGCAATTAATGTAAACAAAAATATATTACAAACGTAAACACATGATATGATTGGGTTTGTTTATTACAACATCTTTTCACATAAAACAAAATACAACACAAAACACAAGACAAACCATATATATATATATATATATATATATATATATATATATATATATATATATATATATATATATATATATATATTAGCTACTGGTCATATCTTCACAACACTCGTAATGGAGTACAAATTCACAAGTTAAACACTTAAAAATCATACGATACTGAAGATCTCTCTGATAATAATAATAATGATTAGCACTGGCACATTGACCATCGTTTGCAATCCCTTGAATGAATGAAAGGGGGTGTGGATGCACTTTGATATTCTCATATGTGCCCCCAAACTTCACATTTACAAATTTATGAATGGCATTACTTTCATGATACAACCATCCCTGACGAGTTGTATATGTTTCATACTGAAGTATTGAGGGAGCACAAGCTGTATGCATAGACTGCATACACTCACGACAATGATAGAATGGATTGTGCTCAGGATCAATCTCCATCTCGCAAACTTCACAAAAATAGTCACTCTTATGGTTCTCAATGGGAAAGTAACTCATCTTCATAGGATGTTTGTCGCACTTGTTCATAGTTGTCTCCGGTATTAACAAAGCACATTTAGGGTGTAGATGAAAATCATTACAAGTATGGCAATCGAATGAAAAATTACCCTTCTGAATAGCACCGTGACACACATAGCAAGGATTATCCCACAAATCAAGTTTTTGATAAACCCTAGAAAGGAGATGATTTGGGTGAGAGGTATGAGTGATTTCTTTAGGCAAGAAGGCACAATTAACGTCAATGATGTAGTCGTTGCAATCCATACAACAGTAGACAAATCCATTACATACTAACTTGCAAATATCACAATAGAAAACCCCTAAAAACTTACCAGGGGCTTTCGAATGGAGAATCAAGGTATGTTGTTGGTGAGCAGGGTGATCTTTCAGTTTAACGGGTAGCCGGGTGCACCACTCGTGGAGCACAAAGTTGCAATGCTCATCCTCCTCATTGGCACACACGTAAATTGGCCCACTCGTAATTGGTCGCACGCATCCATCGCACAAAAGTTGGATCCTCTTCATTGGGTCATGATAGGATATTGATTTTGCTCTAGAAGAGGTGGCAATCCTGATGTCAATACATTCTGCGTCCTCTAGAATCAGTTGATGTTGATGACTAATATCATTTATCTTGCAGGTACTTGATCCCTTTTCCTTGTAAAACAAGTGTTTTAGTAGGCTATAAGATGGATCAGGAAATGGTAGATGGAGAAGATTAGCATGTTTAGCATCTTCATAGTTTTGTATGGTTTTTCCTGTACCTGTGAATAACAACATGAGTGTACTAAATGATCATCAATGTATAACCAATGACATATTGGCAACTATAAACATATTATGCAAATCTACCTGGAGATGCAAGGATGGACATGAACGGCTCATTCCTTGATGTTGCGCAATTCAGGTGAGTATAGTATCTGCATTTTTCGCATTTGTAAATCCAAAGATTATCATTATAAAAACGTTGACGGCACACCCTACACAGAGGATTAAACTTGGATTGTTGATCATTTTTCGGAAAGGTATAAGCAAGGTTGAGTGGATGAATATGAGAGAAAAAAATCATCGGTAATGTGTTGGATTAATAACTTTTTCGGAAGGAAAGCACAGTGACTATGAATGAATGTGCCAACACACTTGGGACAATGATAGAACACCCCTTTATGTTCCTTCCCACATGCGTCACACTCGCATAAAATTTGTTTGGTGATGCAAACTAGTGGGTGTTTGTGGCTAGGATGATAGATGATATTGTTTTGTAGCCCTTTCGTTGCACATTTTACATCAACATGAAAATTACATTTTGAACAATGATAACAAAGGTCACGAGAGCTATGAAGACTATGACAAACTTTACACCGCCAATGCCAAACGAGTCGGAGGAAGTATAGAGTATGTGCATGATATGTATCTTCCATCTTTTTTGGAAGCTCTGCACAAAATTTGTGGATAGAGTACTCACATTGACAACATACAAAGTAATACCTATGAAACCAATTAATTTCTTCATCACACAGAGAACACAAACATTTAAAGTCTTGTTTAGCAATGAATTCAACCTCGTCCTCTTCCTTATCTTCTTCATGCTCTTTTTCATACTGCAGTTGTTCCGACCATAGATCTACGAGATTCAATGGATGTTCATGTTCAAACATCTTTTATTTTCTTTTTTTTAGTAACAGGGTGGTGTGAGAAGAAAAAAACAGACACGAAAAGAAAAATGTTTTAAAAAATAAGATGAGAATTAGAAACACTACGCAATGGAAGGTGAGAAGGGATTTGAATTATAAAAAAGGATTATACCTAAAAGCTAGCATTTATAGCACATGGTTTTGCAAGTGACATTCTTTTCTTCATTCTCAAGTTTATAACATTCTTTTCTTCATTCTCAATCACTTAAAACTAAAAGCCATACAAATAAAATTTGACAATTTTATTTTGTATCTATAATCTATAAAACTATATAATTGATTTGAAAAGGGTGGATTTGTTACTTTCCACTTTAAGTCGCTTACGCTGTTCCCGAGTTTAATAAACGAAGGAAAAGAAAAGAAAAGAAAAGGAAGAGAATTAAGGAGAGAGGGAGTTAAAATGAAAGATTTACAGTAATTAACTAGTGTGTTCCGAGTTGGAAAGAAATGAAAAGAAAAATAAGTGTTTTTTTGTTAAAAAAAATCATTTCGTTCCAAAAGAAAAGAAAAGGAAGAGAATTGTAGTTTTCGTCCCTGTGGTTTGCCTAAACTAACAGGTTCAGCCCAGGCTTAACACCCTGAGTACCCGTGGTTTCTTTTTCTAACACTTTACGTCCCTGAGACTAACGCCGTTAATTGTTCCGTTAGTTTTTGGGTAAATTGACTAATATATCCCCATCTTCTATAACCACCACCCACAACAGCACCTGCAACACCAATCACCACCACCACCTTCAACCCTAGAAATAATAATAATAATAATAATAATAATAATAATAATAATAATAATAATAATAATAATAATAATAATAATAATAATAATAATAATAATAATAAACGAGTTGGATATTGACAGCAACAACACAGATCAATCATCCAACCAATAAACATACCTCAATTTCTTATTCAAATCTTTTTGTTTAATACAGAGTATATGATGAGCAATTCAATACCCTAAACTTCAGGCTTTTCAACCCAAGATCATCACTTTCTTTAATAATATTCAGACCCATGTTTCAAGAAACAGATACATATATACGAGGTGCTGTCAATTTTTGAATCCTTTTTTTTAAAAGTTTATTACTTTAAGATCTTGCTTTTAGTTGTTGCCACCCCATGTGTAACACCCCAACCGATGGCGGAATCATCGAGGTGCCACGTAGTGACGATTGTTCAAAAGCTCATGGTACTAAAATGTAAATATTAATGAATAATCAAAATTGTCTTACAGGGAAATGGAAATTACATTGTCTAAATGAAATGTAATATTGAAATAACTGAATTGTAATAAAACACTAGATGTCTCTTGCTAAAGCACTAGATCAAACTGCACCTGAAACATGTACAAAAATAGGTTTGGTCAACATATGAAATGTTGGTGAGCATTCCTAGATTTGATATATATAGTAGGTTAAAAAGTTATACAATTCAAGTGCAAGCTACAGTGCAATTATGTAAACTATGTATCATACAAATGAGCGAAATCAACCCTGTGACTGTATAATGTACTGTATGAACTGTAGTGTACTCAACCAATAAATGGATGATAACTTAACACTGGCCACGGATTCTCCGATGAAAAAGGGGGAGAATCAATCTAGGCGGGTTGTCAATCCAAATAGCGCTATCCAATGTTAAGGTCGGCTTGTACCATGTTAATGATTTCACTAAGTACAAATGTAATCCACATGTAATGTCTAAGCATAAAGCACGTTGTAAGCAATGCACATAGTACTAGAATTGTATTGTAAAAATGTAAACTTGTATGTGAAATTGTAATAGTGTACATGTAACACCCCAAAAATGTATAAAAGCAAAAAGGGGTAGGAATACTCACAGTTCACGTAATAACTTGAAATTGGACTTGGACAACGAAATATGAATTTGAGATTACTCCCAAATGATTAACCTAAAGTAATTGATAATGTGTGAGTGGAATAACTCTAGGATACAAGTATTTCTAGGGTTTCGAATTGGGGATAATCAATTGTTGAATTTAAATTAAAATGTTTATTAATAAAGGAAAATTTGATAATTAAATAAAAGAAAGTCTTTTAATAACATTAGAAATTAGAATATACACAATAAAGTGTTTGAAGTATAGAAATAATTTTTATAAAATTATTTCATTTAAAATAGATTTTTAAATCTATTTATTTATAAATAGCCAATATTTAACTTTAATATTCAAAAATACTAAAATTAAAGATTTCTTATTTTAAAAATCATATTTCTGCTCTAAATAATTAAAAATAATTTGTATAAAATTTTGGTGCAAAAATAATAAAAATTGAATTTATTATGATTTAAATATGATTAAAATGACAAAAATTGATTAAAAAAATTAAATAAATGCTTTTTCAGAAATAAAAATCATTTCTGAGAAGCTTAATGTTATAAAAACTCAGGATAATTTTTGTGGAAATTAGTAAGATCGTTTTGATATTTTAAAGAAATTTTATAAATAAAATAGAATAAACTTGATTTATTTATTATATATATTAAATAAATAAATTTTTGAAAACTAAAAATTGTAAGTTAAACTTTTATCTCAGATCAACATGATATAATTTTTGTAGAATTTATAAAAGTGTTTTAGTATTTTAAAATGATTTTATGAATTATAAGTAATATATATATAGATTTTGAAAAAAAACAAAATAAAAAGAAAAGTGGGTGCTGTTGCCATGGGTCGAACCCGCGTGGCTTGTGTGATGGTTTCAAGACACAACCATCTGATCTGAATGATCAGTTGTGTTTATTTCTTGTTTTTTTGAAATATAAATGACATAAACCAACTAGTGTTCTTCCCCAACTTAACAACAAATGAGCCCTAATTCCTAAACACATTCAATTCGTGTTCAATAGCCCCTAAATCTTTGGGGCTATTGTTCACAAAGGGCCGAAAAATGAAACCCACAACAAATATAGAACTTACAATGACGAATTGAAGCAAGAACACGAGTCAACAGAAAAGTCAACGTAGCTCGATTACTTGATTATAATGCAAAACAGAAATGATTGAGAGTGGGGTTTTGTATTTCGGCACATTGGGTCTGTAATTCCTTGTTCAATTTATAGGCAAAGCTCGGATTAAAGGTTTGACTTGATTGATGCAAGTTAGTCGTTATTCTTATGTGATTTGCGTGATTTACGGGCTTTAAACGGGCTGGTAATACGCGTTTTACATGGCCGGTCAACAATCAGTAGCCAATCACGAAGTGATTGCTTCAATTAAAAGTCAAAGAATCTTGACTAATTTGATTCTTCACACACAGCGAAGAAGGAAAGAAGCAGATATGAAGGGAAAGAGGTCAGCGAATCAAGGGTCATATATAATTTAGGTTAGGATTAAACCAGGAACAAGGGCTTGGCCCAGTGGTTACGTGTGTGTGCGTCTACAGCTTCTGCTCAGGTTCGATTCCTGGCAGAAGCGAAAATTTCTTTTTTTTTTTTTTGAACAGGTACAAGGGGAGAGGAAGGAGTGGGCTTGGGCCTGCTGATCAGATGGGCTTGGGCTCAGTTACAACACAAGGTGGTTGGGTTTGGGCTATGGTTTGGTTAGCCTTGATAAGGTTAATGGTTTGGATTTAAGAGGTGTTTATAGATATGTATATATAATCTGATTTTTTTTTTTTATTATTATTATTATTATTATTCAAAAAAAGTGACGGATGTCACAGCATCCCCTACTTTTAGAAACTTCGTCCCGAAGTTATTAGAAACATAGGGTTTTGGATGCTTGGGTAAAAAAAAAAATTAAGGTGACCGTGGTTTGAAAAATTCGAATGATTTGGATGAGAGGTTTGATAGGTGTGAGTTAAGGGTTTTGGATTAGGTTCGTCTCGAATAATAAGGAGAATAAGAATCTAGTAAATCACTTAAATTGCAAGTGTAGGAATCCTAGAATAAATGTACGGGTTGATTGACTATAAATGAACTACCAAGCAACTAGAGTTTGTTCCTGGTCCGACTTCCAGTCTCATTTTCAATGTATCATTAGTGTTTGTATACAGGGTGTACCGCAGCTAACCCACCACACCTTTGATACCTCGAAAACGTACTGGATGCCTACCAAAAACTCTAATAGAATTTCACACTACCCTAATGTACCTGTAAATTCATGATTACGTTCCGGACCGGAATCATCAATTTACCTTACATTAAAGTTTTGCGTCCTTCTATGACCCCACCGATTGTTGAGCAGGTTCGATAGCCTCCACCAGCCGTGGAGTGGGTTGTAGGGCCCCTCCCGACTGTTTGAAAAGGCATAGTGACCCCTACCAATCGTTGAGTATGTTCGATAGCCTCTACCAGTCGTGGAGCAGGTTGTAGGGCCTCTCCCGACTGTTGAAAAAGGCATGATGACTTCTATTAAGTGCAGCAATTATTATTCACATAGATTGCAAATTGATAGCATGTTTATGCAAGCAAGTTTGTAAGTACTACAACCATTAAGTGTAAGTGTTATCATGAATAATTAAATGTTTAAGAGTATCATGAATAATTAGATGTTCAATGTGTAGTCAAATTAAGGGAAAAATCTAGTTTCATGTAATAACCAATGATGTTTTCTTAGAAAAGCATCTGTAAGATCAAGTATCAAGTCCAAACGTTCCAATTAAATGTAAGGTAGAGTCTTGTATGTAATATGATAAATTTCCAATCTTTGTTAATACACGATAGTATGCAAGGAAATTTCTAGATGTTGTATGCCAATGAGTGTGACAAATTTGGGTACAAAATGATAATAGGATCAAGAAAAATGAAAACACGAGTATTGGATTCTCAAATCTTGGGAAGGTTTCATCCATGGCTTAGCCAGTGGGATTAACGTCATCCTGATCGTCTGCTTCGTTGATATTGATATTGAAAGCTCGTCCATGTGCCACCAGGTTTACATTGTTCAATTTGGGACATTGAGGTAGCATGTGATTAGGGTCTCTACAATGATAACATGCCCGACCGTTAGTAATCTGTAGTGGTTTCTGGGCAGCTGTTTGATGATTATCTTGTGTCCCAACCATTACTCGACAAGTAGTAACAAAGTGTCCAAACCTTCCACATCTAGTGCATTGACGACATGGAAGATTTGTAGGGTGATGATACTTGCAAGTGTTGCATTGAGGGTGGGTTCCCGTGTAGGCTTTCTTGATAGGAGGTTGAGTCACAGGATCCACATCAGCATGATTCTGATTATCGCCCATTCGTTTCCTAGAGTTCAGAGCAGTAGTGGCGGCCTTCGCTAAAACAGTCTTAGGTTGTTCAACAACATTGGTGGTTTTCTCAGTAGGTGTCTTGGTGCCCTTCCTAACTAAGTTTCCTTTCCTTACGTGTTTGTCTGTTAATGTGGCTGCAAGTTGGATGGCTTCTTCTACCGTAGTGGCTTTGCCTCCAGTGACAACGTCTTGAATCAGGTCAGGTAATCCCTCGATATATTTTTCGATTGCTCGAGAGACTGGGGTGACCATGTGTGGAACCAGTATGCTAAGTTCGTGATATCGAGTATTATACGCTAGATTCTCACCACTGTCTTGTTTCAACCCATAGAACTCTTCCTCTAGTTTCCTGATTTCGTTCCTAGGGCAGAATTTGGCGATCATGAGTTCCTTAACTTCAGCCCAAGATAATGATAAAGCAACATCCGTTCCTCGATTGCGTTTTTCGCCATTCCACCAGGTTAGCGCCCCCTTTTGAAGGACACTAGTAGCATAGCGAACGCGGAGTTCATCAGGACATTCACTGTTCACAAAGGTACTCTCCATGCTTTCAAACCATTGGAGGAGGCCAGTAGCACCCTCCTCACCAGTGAATTTTGTGGGGTTGCAGGAGTTAAAGTGTTTGAAAGTGCACCGAAATTGAGTCGTACTCCCTGTGTTGGCACTGTTACTATTCTGGGTTATCTCACTGACAAGGTTTGGGATCACTGCAGCAATTTGTTCGGCGACTAAAGATGCGAGGCGACGATCAGAACGTCGTCCAGAAGCACGAACAGGGCGTTGGCTGGCATCACGGAGCATGCGGCGAGCAGACATCTATGAGGTAGTTAATAAAAAAATTATAAGATTAATAAATGTAAGTGTATAATCGTACAGATGATTATGAAGATGTGATCTCGTAAGCAATCATGATATGCAAAGTATTGTATATGAAACGAGAGGGTATTATTGGAAAAACTTGTACAAAATGCTTGGAGTGTCCTTGTCTAGCTGTAAAGCTTAACAAGAACGTTGACTTTTCAAAGGAATTAAACCCAATGGTGATCAAAGAAGACATGCTTTAGCCTATAAGTGGACACTCACTCCAGGAATCCCCAGGTAAGCATAACAGGTCCGTAAATGGATTTATGCGCTATGCTTGCCTATGCCAGAAAACCCAGTGTACAGGCATCCACCCTTCCAGATTGCACGTGTCCTTATCACACTCATTAAAGTTCAACAACTTTGAAGGAGCAAAAGTAAGAGTAGGCATTATGCCTAAGAGTGTCTTCATGAAAGGTACTGCTCCTGTTCCATGGTGATGTAGGCTTTCCACTCCTTGTAGGACACCATCTCTATGCACCAGGATGAAAGATGAGGAGAAATGGAGAAGAAGAGAAAGATAGAGGAAGGAAAGTAGAGGGAAATGAGGGTAAGGCAATTTAGGAAATGTTATGCATGAAAGTTTGGTTATAGTCTAGGCCATTTTATCTAATAACCTAGTTCCCTATAACCATGGCTCTGATACCAATCTGTAACACCCCAACCGATGGCGGAATCATCGAGGTGCCACGTAGTGACGATTGTTCAAAAGCTCATGGTACTAAAATGTAAATATTAATGAATAATCAAAATTGTCTTACAGGGAAATGGAAATTACATTGTCTAAATGAAATGTAATATTGAAATAACTGAATTGTAATAAAACACTAGATGTCTCTTGCTAAAGCACTAGATCAAACTGCACCTGAAACATGTACAAAAATAGGTTTGGTCAACATATGAAATGTTGGTGAGCATTCCTAGATTTGATATATATAGTAGGTTAAAAAGTTATACAATTCAAGTGCAAGCTACAGTGCAATTATGTAAACTATGTATCATACAAATGAGCGAAATCAACCCTGTGACTGTATAATGTACTGTATGAACTGTAGTGTACTCAACCAATAAATGGATGATAACTTAACACTGGCCACGGATTCTCCGATGAAAAAGGGGGAGAATCAATCTAGGCGGGTTGTCAATCCAAATAGCGCTATCCAATGTTAAGGTCGGCTTGTACCATGTTAATGATTTCACTAAGTACAAATGTAATCCACATGTAATGTCTAAGCATAAAGCACGTTGTAAGCAATGCACATAGTACTAGAATTGTATTGTAAAAATGTAAACTTGTATGTGAAATTGTAATAGTGTACATGTAACACCCCAAAAATGTATAAAAGCAAAAAGGGGTAGGAATACTCACAGTTCACGTAATAACTTGAAATTGGACTTGGACAACGAAATATGAATTTGAGATTACTCCCAAATGATTAACCTAAAGTAATTGATAATGTGTGAGTGGAATAACTCTAGGATACAAGTATTTCTAGGGTTTCGAATTGGGGATAATCAATTGTTGAATTTAAATTAAAATGTTTATTAATAAAGGAAAATTTGATAATTAAATAAAAGAAAGTCTTTTAATAACATTAGAAATTAGAATATACACAATAAAGTGTTTGAAGTATAGAAATAATTTTTATAAAATTATTTCATTTAAAATAGATTTTTAAATCTATTTATTTATAAATAGCCAATATTTAACTTTAATATTCAAAAATACTAAAATTAAAGATTTCTTATTTTAAAAATCATATTTCTGCTCTAAATAATTAAAAATAATTTGTATAAAATTTTGGTGCAAAAATAATAAAAATTGAATTTATTATGATTTAAATATGATTAAAATGACAAAAATTGATTAAAAAAATTAAATAAATGCTTTTTCAGAAATAAAAATCATTTCTGAGAAGCTTAATGTTATAAAAACTCAGGATAATTTTTGTGGAAATTAGTAAGATCGTTTTGATATTTTAAAGAAATTTTATAAATAAAATAGAATAAACTTGATTTATTTATTATATATATTAAATAAATAAATTTTTGAAAACTAAAAATTGTAAGTTAAACTTTTATCTCAGATCAACATGATATAATTTTTGTAGAATTTATAAAAGTGTTTTAGTATTTTAAAATGATTTTATGAATTATAAGTAATATATATATAGATTTTGAAAAAAAACAAAATAAAAAGAAAAGTGGGTGCTGTTGCCATGGGTCGAACCCGCGTGGCTTGTGTGATGGTTTCAAGACACAACCATCTGATCTGAATGATCAGTTGTGTTTATTTCTTGTTTTTTTGAAATATAAATGACATAAACCAACTAGTGTTCTTCCCCAACTTAACAACAAATGAGCCCTAATTCCTAAACACATTCAATTCGTGTTCAATAGCCCCTAAATCTTTGGGGCTATTGTTCACAAAGGGCCGAAAAATGAAACCCACAACAAATATAGAACTTACAATGACGAATTGAAGCAAGAACACGAGTCAACAGAAAAGTCAACGTAGCTCGATTACTTGATTATAATGCAAAACAGAAATGATTGAGAGTGGGGTTTTGTATTTCGGCACATTGGGTCTGTAATTCCTTGTTCAATTTATAGGCAAAGCTCGGATTAAAGGTTTGACTTGATTGATGCAAGTTAGTCGTTATTCTTATGTGATTTGCGTGATTTACGGGCTTTAAACGGGCTGGTAATACGCGTTTTACATGGCCGGTCAACAATCAGTAGCCAATCACGAAGTGATTGCTTCAATTAAAAGTCAAAGAATCTTGACTAATTTGATTCTTCACACACAGCGAAGAAGGAAAGAAGCAGATATGAAGGGAAAGAGGTCAGCGAATCAAGGGTCATATATAATTTAGGTTAGGATTAAACCAGGAACAAGGGCTTGGCCCAGTGGTTACGTGTGTGTGCGTCTACAGCTTCTGCTCAGGTTCGATTCCTGGCAGAAGCGAAAATTTCTTTTTTTTTTTTTTGAACAGGTACAAGGGGAGAGGAAGGAGTGGGCTTGGGCCTGCTGATCAGATGGGCTTGGGCTCAGTTACAACACAAGGTGGTTGGGTTTGGGCTATGGTTTGGTTAGCCTTGATAAGGTTAATGGTTTGGATTTAAGAGGTGTTTATAGATATGTATATATAATCTGATTTTTTTTTTATTATTATTATTATTATTATTATTATTATTATTATTATTATTATTATTATTATTATTATTATTAAAAAAAAGTGACGGATGTCACACCATGCTTATTGCTTTCCCCTTTTTTTATGTAATAATACTATTATTTTTATTATTATTCTAGATCCCTATACCCAGTTCAAATTATTGACCTTCTGTCTCTGTTTTTTACTTTTTATTAAAGATTTGTTTAATGTAATTTGTGCTTGAACTCATATGATGGTGAACAGATCTGTGTGAATAACGTTAATAGAAGACAAACAGAGGAAGATGATCTGAAACTTCTTTAATGATGAAGACGATATCCACTCGTCTGTTCACGATATGAGATGAAAGAAAACGGTGTCGTAGTTAGGGCATTTATAAAGGAAACGTACGGCCCCTTGTAGGCCGGTTATCTTCCGGCCAGTTAAATTATAAAATGGTGACATCAGTTAGTTGCAGAGGGGACTAGCCAGAGAAGAAGACCGGAGATTGGAGTCAGTCGGTTTGGGTGGTGGTGTTGCAGGTGGTGGTGGGTGGGTGGGTTGGTTGGAGAAGAAGATGGGGGAGGGTGGCGGTGGAGATGGTGGTGGTGGTGTTGTGGGTGGTGGTGGGTGGGTTGGTTGGAGAAGATGGGGAGGGTATAAATGTCATTTAACCCATAAACTGAAGGGTATAATAGTCATTTCACTACAAACTAACAGACAAGCCTAACGGACGTTAGTCTCAGGGACGTAAAGTGTTAGAAAAAAAAACCACAGGTACCCAGGGTGTTAAGCTTGGGCTGAACCTGTTAGTTTAGGCAAACCACAGGGACGAAAACTGCAATTTTCTCTAAAAAAAAAAACCATTTCCTTCCAAATCTCTCCAATTTGGAAGGATGAAAAATGAAGAAAATATTGCAAAATTTTCATTTCATTTACTTCCATTTCTCTCCATAGTATTAATTTTGTAGTGTATGGTACAAGTGTTTCATGCGATAGTTCTAGTAACCTCACTTATTAGTTATTGTTGATATTTAGGGGTGGGTGAGACCAATTGGCAAAGTCAATAGAGTTAAGATGTTGTTCCCTTATATTAAAATAATGATAAGATTTTATCTTCGAAATATCTATATGGGTTTTGATTTGGAAACTAAACAAAGGCTAAGGGGCTGCTTGGTTGATTAAGTGCTGAATCATTAAGATGGTCTGAACGGTTAAGATGCTCTGAATGGTTAAGAGTTGAATCATTCAGCATCCTTTATTAGCTTAATGGTTTAGCACTTAATCATTCCATTCAGATGCTGAAACAAACAGTCTGAATGCTGAATGATTCAAACCTAAATGGTTAAGACTTAAGAGGCTGATTAAGATGCTACCAAACAACCCCTAAGTGAGCAACTAAGATTTATGGGTAGTAACATATGTGTGCAAAGCCTCGCTAAATCAAGTGTTGTTCATTTTTTCCCACCGAGCCCAATAAGATTAATATATACGTTAAAATATAATATCTTAAATGGGGCCCGGATGTAAGGAGGCCCAAAGCTAGGGTACCCTTAAGCCGGCCTTGATAATTATTGTAAGGCGCCTGTTATGAAATTAATTTTATAATTATGTACACATGTTGCCATGTTTCATCTTGTATGTAACATTCAACCCCTCCTAATACTCACATCAATATTGTTAAGTTTGAACAGATAGAGCTCACAAGTTTGTTTTCATTTGTTTGGGTGAAAGTTTCTCAAGAGATCATCATGGAGTACTTTCAATGAAAATTTCTCAGGGATCAATATATGTAAATTTTGTTGTTCTTTTGTTTGGATTCCCAACAGTATCTAAAGCAATACATGCTTTTGCTTTTCTATGTAATTTTAAAAAGAAAATGAAGTATGACTGAAGTCTAGTATCGTTCCATATATAAAACACAAAAAATGCCAAAGAAGGTTGTGAATGTATGAGATTGCTTTGATGCGTCCTTTTTTATGTAATCGTTAAGCCGTTTATTTTATAAAGAAAATCCAATTTCTCTTTTATAAAGAGACATCTAACGTAAGTGATTCTAGAGGACATATTACAAAACTCATCATCATCATACTTAATTCCACCAATAGCAAAAGCTAAGGTAGGGTCTGAGATGGTAAGATGTAGACAACCTTACCTCTACCCCGTGGGAATAGAGAGGCTGCTTACAGTGAGATCCTCGACTCGATAGTGGTTTTGTGTCAATCTTTGGACATAAGACACATAATACTTAGCAATTGGGACAAAACCGATTGATGCATGTACCCCATTGTCTTTTGCAATCAACGCCACCACATGATGCATTATTAAGGGTCAGTCATTTTTAACATTATTTTTTACGAAATCAGTAAAATAACATTAAAATTACTGTAACTTTACTTTTGCCCCCAAAAGCCCGCACATATATGCATCATATGCATTACAGTCGTAAGCGGGGCTTAATCCCACTTTATGCATCATATGCATCATATGTTTCAAAACTAAAATTATATTTAAGAAAGAAATAACACAAAAATTTATGTGCTTAACTCTTGAACAGACTTATACAGTCTTGTTCAGTGGCGGACATAGCCACTAATTAGGGGTAGCATCCGTTACCTCTCAACTTTTTTGGCGTAGTGTAAATTTTTTATTATTTTTTCGTTTTTTGTATTACGTTACCCTTAAAATAATATTAACGCTACCCCTCATTAAAAAAAAAAAAAAAAAAAAAAAAAAAAAAAAAAAACCCTCAAAACACTCTCTAAGTTTTATTACTAGTGTGATACCCCGCAAATTCAAGTTCTCACTTTAACTAAACTCTAGTTACGTTCCTTGCATTATACTTAACTAGGGTTAGCTAGATAGGACACACGTGCATTGTTGTGAGTTAATATCGGGTTACATGATTAGTGAACCTCGGACGTTGGTGAATAATGAATTTATGTGTCTCTGTGATATTTGACAAACTTATGTGAAAACCATACGTGATTGTGTGAACCTAAACCGAATACGTTAATAAAAATCACTAAAAGTGGAGTATGAGGTTGATTAGGGTCTTAACGCATGGGGTTGCACTTGTTACGGTCCGAAATAACGAAAACATCGAAGGATAACGCGTCGGGTGACGAAACGGGACACTCACGCGGGCCTCGGGTCTGTGAGCGGCCGCTCACAGGGCCCGAGCGGCCGCTCGGATTCGTCTGACGGGTCTAAACCGCCTTACACTCCTATTTAAGCATCCTTAACCCCCATGCAACCCCTAAACTCAACCCTAATCGCCCCCTTACTGCCCCACACGAAATATTAACCCTAAAGCTCCTGCTAAGGCTCAAGATCATCAATTGGGAAGCTCCAAAGGCGCACGGTTGATCGAATCGAAGAGCCAAGGGTATAATCTTTGATTCCTTACACTTTTATCTTGTGTTTTTGTTATAAAAATCATGTAACAAAGTTTGTCCAGGTCTGAAAGTTTTTAATAATCATTAAAACATGAAGTTTTTGAAGATTAAACGGATCAAACATAATAATAAACGATTAGTAACATCATAGGATACTTGTTGCGCAAGTTATTGACGTTTTGGTCTTTAAAGCTGTGATCTTTGCATGTTTAGTAGTAGAATCTGATCAAAATAAGTATTAGGGATGTTTGGTAATGATGATTGATGCTTGTTGATTGTTTTTATGCACACGGTAGTCGATTAAAGTATGATTTAGGCGAAACTAAAATCTGGACAGAATGATTAGACGAACTTGTATGAGCTATAACACGGCCTTAACATGATGATTTTGGTATTTTCTTTTCATGGTTGAGTCACACCTGGTCTTAGCTTTTCATAATGGGTAAAATTAAGTGTTTTGGACGTCGGTTGAGTCGTTTTTGGAATTTTCATTGAAAATAGGTCAGGTCAGAATTTCGGGTATCAAACTGAGTCAACTTTGAAACATCATAACTCAAGTTTTATAAAGATTTGGGTTGTGAAATTTTTACAGAAGGTTAATATTGGAGTAATTTGAGTTTTCCAAGTGGATTCATCCCGTTTGGATGAATACACAATTTTTGGGAAATTATCTACCAAACTGACCTGTTAGGAAGGTTTTCTGAACATAGCTGAATTAGACGAATTTTAATTATTTTTGTGTTTGGATTTAAGACAAAAAAAAATAGGTGTTTTAAGTGAATCCCAAAGAAAATTCAGTAAAAATTTGGGAGGTTAACTCACTGATTTACTATTTTAAATAAATTCGTTTTGATGGCGCACAATCTGTCCTGAAAACACAGATTGTGTATTATGTGCTTATGTGATTAATTGAGGTCTTAGGTGGTATGGAATTGACATGTAACTGAAGTACACTTGTTTGAGACACATACGGAATGTAGAAGCTAATTGTAACCAATACATTCACCAACGAGTCCGTAGGGTTTACTATTGCATGTAGAATCACTAGGCGTCACATACACACTTTTGAACGTTTAAAACGCCTTGGACAAACGAGTTATGTGGTGTAGCAATATTACGCCTATACTCACTTAGTGACACTATTATTAGGGTGTCGGTAGCATACTTTACTTGCGGTTCAGATTTCTTTTGCTTGCACATTAAGGTGAGTTTCACTACTCTTTTTCTCAAAAGCATGCGTCTCGGATTAGAGACAACCTTGGTAAAACATTTTCTAGTCCATTTGGGACTACTCAGGTATGGAATCTTTGTGTGGGTCGGTTTTACGATTCCTTGTGTGGATCGGGTTTTCGGTCAGTTTAAAACTTATTGGTCCTTTGTAATCTAAACACTCTATCATTTGAAGTCCTTGCATATTATTGGGTTAATCGCTGGAGGTGAACGGGGTATTAGTTGATAGCGCTATTAGGTTGATGCAGCAACATCATGTCTGAGGTGCTTGAGGCACGGGCATGAACTTCTGACCACAATTTCCAACTGGTGTTGATAGACGCCAGTTATTGAGGCAAATAACTATTTTCCTGAAGGTGTCCCAATAATCTTGTTTAGTTAAATTGAGTGGGCTAGCTACCCCTGACACACTTAAAGTAACAACTCTTTAACTTTTTGGTCTGGAGGACCTACGTTATTACTTACTTACGTGGTTTTTGGAAACCAGCGCATTTGCATATTAAATTACTTTACTTTGTGAACTCACCAGCTTTATGTTGACACACGATAGCATGCTTTTGCAGGTAACTAGGAATGGAGCACAGTTAGGTCATGCATCATATCATGGGTCTCAAACATTAAACTGTCACACCATGACAATGGCGGAAACACGTGGCGCGACGGTTCAAAGCATAAAGTCAAGGTTATTGCTAAAAACAAGTAATTTAAGAAAATGGGTCATTTATTAAGGCGTCAAATCTTGTTCCAAATATTACATAAAAGTAAATTGTTTTTAAGACAACATAGAGGTTTCTCAAATATATCCCAAAGCCTTGGGAAATAAAGGTGAAACCCCGCAAAATGTTTAACGCCGTTTCGGAGGATTCCACGACCCAGCTTGCCCCGGTTCGTCTTCATCTAATTACCTGAAAGATATGTTTAAAATTTCGTCAATATAAATATATTGGTGAGTTCACAGGTTTTTAGTTTCCAAAACTTGAATACTTGGGAAATACCATGTTATGACAATATATAGGAGTTGCAAATTCCTATAATTCTACTTGAGACTATAATCAAACCAAGACGTAAAATAATAATGCCCCGCTCCAAGTCGTTACTCGGTTTCCCACGACTTAAGTTCAGAATATATGCACCCCAGGCATAACCTAATGCATAATCGACGCTATCGATTAGGGGTGGGCCTTGTCAGGCACCAATAGTACTATTCAAATATTCCACCGGTTTCATTTCCCTGAACAAATGATTATAGAGGGGAGGACTCAACCCCGAGTGGCGGTCACACCTCAAGTAATAAATCCGTCAAACATTTTCCCTAACATATCTTTCCCCCGAAAAACGTAAAAATAGTTTAAAATGGGGCCGTGAAACTCACCTGGAACTCTGTCTGGCTTACTAGGCAGATAGCAAAGAGGGTCTCGCACCTACAAACGTCCTAGACGTATAAGTCACTATTCCTATAGTGCATGTGCCTTGGCAAGTTGTACACCCAACTCCCGACCACAAGTTATTCCAAATCCCGTTTAATTAAGCGCGTATCCTAGGTTTCATTGGCGTTAGATTACCCTTTGTGTTACAAGTTATATATTACTCTTGTTAATATTTCCTTAACTTGTGCCTTATTATCATCGACTCGATTGCACTTAACATATAATTATTTTCCCATTTAAATAATTATACTTAAGATCGCATCGCTCGATATAATATATATTTCAACACTCGACCCGACTCACTTTGCCACACATTTGTTTTCCCATTTAAACAAATATGCTAAGATCTTGTCGTTCGATTGTATATTCTTAACGCCCGATTCAACTCACCATACCGTATATTTATTTTCCCATTCAAATAAATATACTAGGTTCTTGTCGGTACGACATACACATATATATATCTTTGTCTTCTCGTCGCGGCTTTCCTTCCCACATATCTACTTTCCCATTAAGTAGATATACTAGAATTTTGCCGAGACGAGTGTACATATATATAAATGTGTAATTTTCTTGTTAAGTATATACGTTTGTTTAACGTCTTATTTGTTTATGTCATGTTTTTCTCCCACGAACAATTCCTTCAACACTTAGGAAAGTGTTTATTAGTTTTTCACCCATGAGGTATATATATATTTTACTTCTTAAAAATATATATTTTCTTATCTTGCCGCAACGGCATTTTTCTTATGATTTGTCCGTGTACGTTTCGTTAACGCGTCTTAGTTCGATATCTTAGCTCGAATAGTTAATTTTTCCAAGTTTTTCCCAACATGTGTTTTATAGAAATATTATTCATATTTCTTCCTCCTAACACAAGTTACTTGGAAGGTTTAAAATACTTATGTATTTTTAACCCAACTTGTTAACTTAACTACAAGAATGTTTCCAATACTTTTATATTCCCATTTATATAAAAGTATTCATTTTTGTACAAGTTTCTCAAGTTTGTTTAATATTTTTATAAAATCTCTATTTTATAAAAATCCTTATGTTAATATAATCCATATTTTTATAACTTTCAAAAATATACTTTTATACAAAAATACCCAAGTATATCTACTAGTATTTACTAAATCAACCTTGGAAATTTATTACTTATACTTTTGACACCAAACTTTCCATCCTTGCATTTTTGGACTAATAGTTTCTAAAATATCCATTTTAGTCCTCTAACTTTCAAAGTTACAATATTAGTCCCTTAACTTTCAAATGTTGCATTTTTTCACTCTAACTTCCAAAGTTAACATTTTTCACTCAAAATAGTAGACTTTGAAGATTCAACTTTTTATTGGTAAGTTATTTTTGTATCAAAACACTTTTATTAGTCTTATATTCCATATATAAGACTACTTGTATGTGTGTTTTATGTATTTGCCCATTTTAACAAAATATCATTCTTCTAAGTAAGTAATTTTAATTTTTCATCTTCTTTATCCATGAACTTCTAACATGTTCCACCATATATTTTTCCATGGATGATCATTTTAAGATGATTAACACTACTTTTTAATACATTCAAGTTTATTCCACAAATCTTAACCAAATCATCATCCTACTTAGTTTAAGTGTAAACTTTATACATTTTCAAGATCATTACTTTATCATCATCAAATCCATGATTTATTTACATATCTTTAATCATCTATTTTACACATGTAAAACCTATTAAAGATCATGTTCAAACCACTTTTTAAACCCTTCATGTACAACTTGCTTCTAAGAACACATACATGAATAATAATAATAATAATAAAAAACAAGGTTAAGAAGCTTACTACTAGCACAAGGCTAGGGAAGACAAAACCTTGGATTTTGAGAGGGGTTTAGTGTGTTCTTTCTTAATGGTTAAGCTCCAAGCTTGAAACACACAATAGGGGTTTGGATGATGGATTGTTTTGAATGATTTGGAGATGTAAAAACTTGAAAGAAGAATGTGTATGGGGGAGGGGAAACTCACGGCTCCAAGAAGAAAGAAAAGAAGAGTTTTGCTTTGTTTCTTCTAATGGTTAACACATGTTTATATAACCTTATCACATGTAATCTTCCATGGATTTTGTGATCATTACCAAAGATATAAGAGATTTAGGAAGTACACAAGTGATCTTGGATGGATGTGGAGGGGTGTAGATGGCCGTGGGTTTTGATGGGCAAGGGGAGGGGTTTTGCTTGTAAATCTTGGCTAAGGATTTGGATGATCCCACACTTAATCTTTATACAAGATTTTCACCCATGCACATGCACATACTTAGGCCATGATGGCTAGCTCTTTGTCTTGGATTTTAGTGGCCTATGGCCGAAAATTATACAAGGGAGGGGACAAGAGAGTGGTTACTTTTGTACTTCATGCCTTACACCTTTTGTCTTATGTTTAAGCATGCTTTAATCTAGTTTATAGATTATTATCATTGCCACTCTTGCATGGTTATAATTATGGCCTTTAGGCCGGCCCTTGGATGGGTTTGGGTGGGGTCCACAACTCCAAATATTTACCCAATATTTGTTATGTTTAATCCCCCGTCGTTCGGGTGTCGTTCGGGTATTTTTCGGGTTTTAATCACGCGTTATTCGGACATTAAAAATACCTTTAATAACCCTTAAATATAGTCCAATTTAAGCGTTGATTGGTTATTTAGGCTTTTGCCGAGTGAAATTATGAGTTATGCGCGTATCGGGTGCGGTACGCGCACTTTATTCGTTACCGGGAGATTTGTATGAGACGTTTCCACTTATGGTTTTGGAGTTCCAAAACTCATTATATTTTGTGAAAATACCCTTTATTTTATATCCTGGGTGTCCGAGATCCTTTTCGTTTATTTAATTATTACCGGGTAATTGCCAACGTCCATTCCGGATAGTTATTTCGCACATGATCCAATCATGTTTTACCATTAAACGTATGCATTCCTATGCATTATTTGGAAATTGCTATCTCCTAAGGCCTTGATAATTAAATCACACATTATTGCATTTAATTATGTTAATCATATATTAATTAATTTGTACGGAATTACCTTATTTTTGCCGGTTGTTACATAAACTATTTTGCACATTTACTATTTATTTGGTTTTGGGCGCGGTGTTTTGCGCAGATTTTATTTACTATTTTTCATTCGCTTCCGCTATACTATTATTGGTTTGGTCAAAACTCTAAAACTTGGTTTTTACAATAACGAACTAAATGGTTGGGCATTTAGTGTCGTTCATGTGACTTATGGCTATGGGATCCTGGTTTGTCATGCGCCTCGCGGTATAAACCCCGCAGTAGAAAATTTGAGGGTGTGACAACTAGCTCAACACCAAAAATAGATAAAAGCCCATAAGTCCATAACGTATTGACTCATTTCATTTATCAGTTATAAATAGAAGCCCCCAAGTCCAATTAGTTGGAAAAGGTAGAGGTGCATATATCGGATTTTTTAATACCCGGTTATAGGTACGGAACCAAGTTCGGGTATGAATGGGTATTGAAAAAAACCGGGAAGGATTCACTAAATACAAATTATTTGCTTTATAATATTTATTTTTAAAAAACTTAAATATAAAAGTTGTAAAGTAAACATAAAAATATACTTCAAAAATTCAAGTATTTAACCAGTAAAGGGTATAACCGGGTTCAGGCATAGAGTATAACAGTTCCTAGTATTTTCGGGTATAAAATGGGTACGAATATTGTGCCCAAAATGCATATATTATGGTACAAAAAAGAATAATAAATTGATAGTTACATCAATACAGAATGAGATTATCGATTGTTTCGCTTACATTCTATGAAAGTGACGTAAAATCAAATTAAACGTTACCCTCAAAATTTTGGTCTAAATTCACCATTGGTCTTATTATTTAAACTTAGAGATGTTCCAGTTTTACTACATTAAACATATGAAAGAGTGAGGATTAATCCCACTTTGTTGCTTGTTTGTTGAAAGCCCACTAGAAAAGTAGTTTATATATGATTTAAAAGGCCTATTCGGTTAGTGGCGGACATTTTTGGTGTTTTTTAATAACTAGTTTCGGGTATGAAACCATGTATGTTTTTTTTTCAAGATGCTGAGTATGTTCATAATTAGCCCGGGCCCAATTTGGTTATTGGACCAAAAAGCCCTACCCTATTGGAACCAATTCGAATAAGGTATAGATACGGGTACATGTACTGAAACCAGGTATAAAATTTTTATATTGTTTTTCACAAAAACTAAACTCGTTTAAATTTGTAAAGATAATTAAAAAAATTAACAAGTGAAACATACTACATGAACAAGATATAAATGTACTTTCCAAAAAAAAACAAGATATAAATGTGAAATGTCTGCCTAATTGTAGCACACAGATGGTGATCAAATGCTATAAAACGTGTTAAGGGAAAAAGATAAGTGAAACCTACCACATCAACAAGACTCTTTTTAAAATTTATAAAATTTTCATTCAAACATTTTATCAAACGGTTGGTATGCATCAAATATTTGGTGTTCATTTGAAAGTATTTAACCCATAAGCTGATGAAAAACTGTTTCAGCCTCCATTGACATTTTACATACAACAATGTGTAGTGTCTAGGAAAGGTTTTATGAGTAATGAGCATACATTGCTATGATCATAAAACTGTCATTTTATATATCATAAAGAAACTTGCTGAAAAGCTTCATGTGTTCAGCTTGCAATGAAATCGCAATTGACAGGCTCCCATCATTAACCGGGCTCGGTAACACGAAACTCAACCCTTCATAAGCAATCCCACCGGGCCCCATGAATATGGGCCGGCCCCATCCAAAGTCCGCGTCATGGATCGGGAGTCTAGCCCAGCTAGTTATCCCAAGATTCGGGCACTTAAACGTGTGGGCCCCACGAACAAGGGCCTTTAGATCGGGCTGCAGTTCTAAGTAATCTAGCGCGGATCTTAGATAATCGTTATCCATCCTAGCCAACGCGTCGTGGATTTTACCCGCAGCGTACCAAGTAGGCTTTGACTGTAGGTCCCCGCCTACTGCTATTGGGGTAGTTGTGAATATGACATTCCCAAAGTAGCCAGGCGGGAGTGACGGCCGAAGACGGGCCCGGCCGTCAGTCGCGATGTAAAGCTTCGTGTCCTGATCATCTGGAAGGCCACGAGCTTTACACACGCACCTCCACACGTGGCCCGAGAGCATTTCATATGAGCTATAATTGATAGTATTACCAGCTTCTTTTGACTTGGCTTTCAAGGCATTGAGTTGGTCTCGAGTTAACTTGAAAATAGAGACCGCGGTTTCAGGAACCTCTTGATCGTTTGTGGCCTTGGGTGCAGTTTTCATTGGCGGGGCAGGTTGGTATTCGATGTGGTCAAAGGCAGACTGGGGTGGGTCACGCGCACGTAGAAGGGTTCTGTCAATGAAGGGCGGGATGGTGATGTCGAGGCCACGAGCCATGTCGGACCAGGCGTTGATGAAGTGCAACCCGGATGCCCCATCCGCAGCGTGGTGCTGCATACCAACTCCTAGTGACACCCCACCACATTTGAAGTATGTGACCTGCATTTAAAGATAACATAAAAACAATATAACTTTAACTGTGTAACGCACTTTTATTCTGTTAAACTTTCTATCATTTATTTTTAACTTTAATCAAGCCGCCTGCGTTTCTAGGTAATTCCTCATGTCATCGAATTTTAATACCTGCAAGACTAGCAGCGGATATGATTCAATTCCTTGCGAATAATCAACCGCGGGTATGAGTTTTCGGAGCTCTAACGTGGGCGCAAAGTCACCAAAATCATCAACCACGCCATCAGACTCGGCCTCCACAAACAACACACCTTGTCCTTGACAATCGATCTCAATTCGTCCATCCTCGTCTCTCTTCAACCGCCCTCCCATCGGGTAAAACGGGACCAACGCCCTACTCAACGCGTCCTTCATCACCTTTGGATCAAAGAAGTCAGGTGCACCATTAGGCCTGTAGAAATAGACACTAGGCGTATGGAAGTTTGGCACCACTAGGTCCACATTTGAGTTCCAGAGATTAATCTTTGGTGTCTCCTCTGCTGGTTTCACCATCGTTGATTCCCTCACCTCGATCTTCATATTGTTCTTTTGGTTACAATCTGAATATTATGAGACATAATATACCATATTAGTATATTATTATTTCCATTAACAGTTGGAAAAGTTTTTTTTAGAAAATTTGAATGATGTTAGAATAACGAGAATACAGTAAAATGGTAGGTAAACAGGTAACAAGTTCGACCTTGTTGGATAGCAAAACTGATTCTACTATAAACTAAGCTTTGGGGCTTAGGGGTCGAAAAATTACTATGCACGACCAAATGTATCAAAAGCATAAGGAATAAATGCGTGTCGATTCTCCAGGGCTAGGAAATTCTATATTAGTTAGTTATGTCTCGTCTTTTTTTAAGAATGATTATAAAGGAACGTAATAATAATAATGTTATGACCCCAATATCTATGAATATGGTGTTATTAAAAGCTACTAGCGGCGTAGCTTGTTATGCATTTTGACTTCTATTTCGAATTAAAAAAAAAACATTAGCAGTTGAAAAAAGTTTTACATGAAAATAACATCTACAATATGAATTAAACGCCGATGAAGCCTAGCTCAGTTGGTGAAATTGCCGATGAAGCCTAGCTCAGATGAATTAAATTTCGGTCGGAACCATATTTACCACGTATGTGGGGTTCCACCTGGGGTTTCCCCAATTCACGTGGGATGAGTAATCAGTACAGGCTGGTCAGGGTGTTAGGCGGAGCTCCACCGGCTACAGCACTTGCCGTTAAAAAAAACAAGATGAATTAAATGTATGTTCAATGAGATCAAATTATGTTACCTTGAAACAAACGGAAACAAATTATGCAAGTGCAGGTGTTGGATGAAATGTCAAATAAAGTTAGAGGAGAATGTATGTATGTATGTTGGTTGGTGTTAATTTGGTGTGAAGCCGGTTTGTGTTTGAGACTTGAAAAAAATAAAAGGTCAGGGGTCGGTTTTTATAATACAGGTTCATTTCGACCGATCTCACCTACCGCTGATAATGGGCCATGACCTAATCAATGTTTCAACTTTGACTTGGGGAGAATTAGTCAATGAAATTGAGAATATAATATTATAGCTTTTATGTTCAAATAAGCAAAAGTTTAAAATAATTACGAGTTAGACTATCACATTATAGCCTAGTGACATCCTCATGTGGGATACGGTTTATAGACCATTTGTTCTTAGATAAGACAAGTTTCGTTCAGTTGTAGATTTTCATAATTATTCGGTTTTGTTTACGAAAGATTTAGTTATTTTAGTTGTCATAAAAGATGGTTTGATTATTCGGTTACCATTTACCAACGTGGGACAATTCAAACTCACTTAATTAACAAGTCCACTTAAATTTTGAGTCAAAAAATAACAAATCATGTTGCGTGAGTTAATTTAAAATATTTTTCAAGTTATCGTGTGTACCATAATGATTTGACTCACTTAAACTTAAACTTGTAACCTATATATTTTTTGACAATAATTTCCTACCAAAAACTTGACATCCACCTAAAATGTTGGTAACTAGTAACTACCGTTGTTGTCTAGCATGATGCAATCCAAAGCCTAACTTGAATAAACAAATTCAATAATAGCTCCAAAGAAAGTCAAAGGCTCAATTGATTATTTGAAATGGCTCCATGTATTGGCACGCCTCATCTCATATTTACACACTCTTGCCCTCTATACGCAGCATATAGGGTTATACGAACCGTACAGGAGGTATGACAATGAGAATGTTGTGGTCCTCTATACATCACGTGTAGGTCTATACGCCGCGTATAGACCTATACGCGACGTATAGGTACTCAAATGACTCTAACTGATGGCATTAATGACGTGTGAAAGTTTGTGCAACTCTTTATAACGCGGCGTACAGAGCTATACGTCGCGTATAGAAGGGTGTGCCAAGAATTTTGAGGGAGTATCATTACCATCACCCTTTGAAACTATGAGGACCAATTAGAAATAAATTAGACCCATGTTACAAAGTATAACGTTTGTTTTTCCAAGTCAAAGGTCCATTGTTTAATTGGCACAAACTATAGAATTTGAAGGTCATACTTACAACTACCGAACTATGTGTATGAATAACCCTAGGACCAATGCTATTTGGAATTACCCGATAAGCTCTTAAATGCCTAATTAAACCATAATCTCCAACGGAATTAGTTAGAACTTACAAGTCTTGTATGCGGTATGAAAGGTGAAACCCTCATTGCTTACATGTCACCGTTTTTTTTTTTTTTTTTTTTTCACATTTTACATTCACCACAACAGTTACATGGCCTAACTAATATATACATTGCTAACGAAGATAATTACTATGTAGTGAGAGAGATATAGAATATTAGAAAGCCATGTTACTAATCATTTTCAAACCAATAACTACAAGTTTTTATTATACTTTCCTTGTCATTTTTTAACTAAAATTAGTTTCGTGTTAAAATAAAACCTATGTATATTAAAAATTGTTGGATTGGATGACGAAGATGGTGAAAGAATGATTAGGATAAGAAAGACGATAGTGGTGGGTGGGATGAAGTTGGTGAGATGGTGATAGGTGAGAAAACGTCAACATTTCACCAACTCTAGTTTCGACTATATATAATATTGTAAATGATATATGTGTCGCCCTTTGTGGGTCCATTTCTCCAATTACAACCTTACTAATCCACAGACTTTGACTTGGCTTTTGTGTTGTAGTTGTAATCATGGTTGGGTGGGCCTAATGTGTTATCTTTTATTTGCTAAAATAGTGTGTGGCTATTTTATATAATGATTATGATGAACTTGCTCTAAAGGGATGTTTGTTCTTTTGAGAAATGATTTAATATTCGTGATTATCTTCTTGTTTATGTAAAAGAAAAGATATAAGTTGGTTGTTAGAATTCTATTTTTGGAAAAGGTTTTAGCTTAGTTTTCAAGTCGGTTTCAGTTTCGGATTTTTTATACCGGTTTTAGGATAAACCAGTTTGTACCAGTTCCGGGTTGGGTTGGTTTTGCCGGTTTTGGTTCTTGAAGCGTCGGTTTTAGCTTGGTTTTCAGGTCGGTTTCAGTTTGAGATTTTTAGCACTGGTTTCTAGCATAAAGCCGTTTGAACTAGTTTCGGGTCGGGTCGGTTATGCCGGTGTTGTTCCCGAACCAGTTTTTTTTTTTTTTTTCATCTCTACTTTACTTATCACAGCCATTAGGTATTTAGGTTAATTGGGTTTTCGAGTGACTTGACGAGGGTGTCAGTCGAGTCGATATACACTGAAGTGGCAAGGCTAGAGCAATGACGTTTGAACACTACGGACCAAATAAGTCTTCAATGTTCACAACTTCTTACCCTCTTATTAACTTAGTTCGCGGCCCACAAAAATCCACTAGTGATTTTTATCGTAAGTGTACCATACTTTACTTACTTATACAATTTTAATTTGACTGAATTTAATTCAAGTTAATAAAAAAAGAAAAAAAGGTACGTGGTGGTTTGTCTTGGAGTTTAGTTGACGATCTTATGAGTTTATTGCCCAATTCGTCAGTAGTGTCAAGCCCATTATATTCAATAACAATGATTGTATCTTTTGATCTCCACGGCCCATTTTCATGTTCAGTTGGCCCAAAGGGTCTTCACTATCGAAGAATTTGTTACTCTATAAGAAATTAAGAATTAAGAACGTTGGTGTTGTGGGTGAAATTTCATGGTCCATAATCCTAGAGATTATGAATACGTTAAGTATCCTGAACCTGGTAGCAATACTAACCGATGTTTTCTCTTTCACTATTGACTTGAATTCGCAGGTAACTTACGACGACTAAGTTCATGCTAAGGACTCACAAATATGGTTAACTAAAACGCGAATGAAGAAGTCATTCTTCTAGGATCAGTAGGGATGTTAGTTATTTTTATGTCACTGTATAATGAGGCATTGTGATCGATATAGGACACAACTTGATACGCCACCCTCAGCTTGCTCCATGCTCCAATCCTTTTGTTGGTGTATTTGGTGTGCTAGGAATGATGTTGTATTTTCTAATAAGCCGGCAAGGGTGGATAAAGTTTTTGAAGATACTCAAGTCACTCGGGTATCTTTAAATAAAACATAGATTCAAAATCATTTCGTTTATGTGAAAAGATTGGTGTGATTTTAGTTTTGCTTGATCATGTAATTTCTTAGCTTGGTTGTGTTTGCTTCCTGCTAGGGTTCTGCTAGGGGGTTGCGATTTTGTTAATAATATTTGCCTTTCGGAAAAAAATAAAAACAACAACAACGCGCGCGCACACAGAACAATAAAACAATTTAGATTTGAAGTTCTCAAAACTGATTTTTGTGACACTTAATATCAGTGGACTTTTGTTTTAGCAATGGGCTGGATTTTGAGATTTTTAGTAGACCACATTAAGAACAAAATAGTGGGCTGAAAAGATGGAATTAATGTGGCCTGCAGGCATTGGTCTTGGGCTATAGGTAACAAGAGAGATGGAATTTGGAAATAAAAAGGGAGCTCATGACGGCAATTGGAGATTTTGAGGCAACAAAGCATTTGGATATTTTTTGGTGTTAAGAACGATTTATTGTTTAGTTTAAGTATCTATAGTTTTTGTTTTTATCTTAAGACAACGGATTGATTGATTTAGCCCTCATGTTTGGCTAAATCAATTTTAATTTCAACATTAAGGTTTATTACTTTATTTATTTATTTTTTCTTTTCTAAATTTGTTTCATGAACTTATGTGAAATGGGTACATTTAATTTAATTACTAGATCTTTGCCCGCGTTACACGCGGTTCACCAACGTACAATTATTTCGAGTGGTAAAACATATAAAAAAATGTAGCAGAAATATTTTATTAAGATTTAAAAGAAACCAATACACATTCTATTCAAATATCATTAAATATTTCTTTATACACCACATTTTTTGTTTTAGTCTTCACTTGGCCATCAGCATCAAGTATAAGTAATTTCACTCCTGCCCTGCTTTTAACTCTTGACAATGCGACATAAAGCTGGCCATGTGAGAATACGGGGTCTCTTAAATACAACCCAACCTTGGATAGAGACTGTCCTTGGCTTTTATTGATGGTCATTGCGAAACATACGCTTATTGGGAATTGGCGTCTTTGGAACTTGACTGGAATCTTGTTATCAGATGGTATCATATTTATTCTAGGAATAAGAGTTTTGGTACCAATGTTACCACCTGATATGATTTCGGCTTCAATAATACGCTTCGCAAGTCTGGTGATTCGTAACCTGGTGCCGTTGCACAGGCCATTTTGTTGATCAATGTTTCTCAACAACATAACGGGAACACCGATCTTTAGTGCTAATCGATGATTAGGAATTCCAGAAATTTTCAAACCATTAAGCACATCAGGAGAATATAAATCTTCCTATGAACGGTTATTACCATTCTCAATCTGGCATATACTATCAGAGCTCAAATACTCGACTTCATCTCCAGGAAACAATGCAAGCAACCTGTCATTAATTTCATGTACCACTTCGTTTGTTGGTGCAAGTATTGCTCGTTCACCAAAGTAATCTTTATCTTTGTAAAGCTGAAGAAGTGAAGGGTAGACGAAGTCAATTAAGCTACAAATAGGATCTGATGAATGCTTTATAAGAAGATCATCTGGAATGTCGACATCTGCCTCATTTTCATCAACTGAAGCACCAACTTTACCCTCACCTAACTGTAAAAGCCAGTTTGCAAATTCCTTTATTTCTTCTGATTCAGATGTCTTGTTACCCAATGTTAACCTCATGTTTTTAGTTAACGTACGGACTTTGCAAGTATTCCAAATCTTAGAGGAGGTTATTGAGGCACTTATAATATCTCTTTTACTACCATTGGGAACAACAGGAAGGATCTGTCTAAAATCACCACCCAAAACCATAACCTTACCTCCGAAAGGCAGCTCCGAATTAACCGAATCCTTTGATTTCAAGATGTCTTTCATCGTGCGATCAAGAGCTTCAAAAGCATGTTTGTGAATCATTGGAGCTTCATCCCAAATAATTAACTTAGTCTGCTTCAATAAATCTGCCTCATCGCTATTCGCCTTAATAGAACACATGGATTCTTCATTAACATTCAAAGGTATACGAAACCTAGAATGAGCGGTCCTTCCACCAGATAACAACAAAGAAGCAATACCGCTAGATGCAACGTTCAAAACAATTTGGCCTTTACATCTAATGGCAGCAAACAACGTTTTCCATAAAAAGGTTTTACCAGTGCCTCCAAACCCATAAACAAAAAAAAGCCCACCTTTGTTAAAATCAACCGCATCAATTATTTCATCAAAAATTAAACGCTGCTCATCTGTTAAAGAAGGTGCGTTGCTATGAAATTCCTCAGTCAGCGTATTTACTTGATAATTGAGTTCATCAAGTATTAAACGGTTATTTGCAGATGCAATCGAATCACTATTAGGAAAAGGCATGGAAGGAAACCTACGTAGGCTGGAGTTATTCCGAATTAACTGTTTCTCAATTTCAAGCAACGTAAGGTTCTTGATTTGATCATCAGGAAGAGACAAACCTGATAACCATAAAGATTGTAATTATTAATTAAAGAATTAATAATAATGTAAAATAAATAAAATGTTGAATTATAAATTTTTTTACCTTCAATTTGGAAAACGTCTTCGTGTCTACGCATAATACCGTCTGACAAGTACTTCCATGTGTTCTCCCAAACATGGTCAGGCCTAGATAAGCTGTTAGACAACAACATCATCGCGAACAAATTACGAAGACAGTATCCCGAACCGGTATAATGAACTTCCTCAATAGCTTCTATATATTCCTTGTCATCTTCCAACAGGCCAAGAGCGTAACATGCATCTCGATATGTTGGTAAAACTTTTCCATTCACCGTTCTTATCTCAGCAAAAGATTTGGGACCTTTGACCTTATTAAGAAGAATTCTCAAGAAATAAGCCTCACCCATTGATGGATTAACCATATGAACACGACCAATTGCCTTACCTGTTTTTCGAAAATCCCATTTTTTTCATCAGGTTTCCAAACAAATTTACTTGGGATTTCGATGTAGCTCAGTTCACGTGCCACAGGTTCATCCTGGTTTAGTTTCATCCATTTTAGAAACATTGTAGAAGACACTGATGGCTTGTTGAGTACGTTTTGAAGTTGCTCTTCTGGACCGTATACAACAGTTTGCTCACCATGTAGATGAAAAGGAAGCCTAATCACTGGAGGGTATCTGTAATGCACTTCGTGTTTAAGTATCCTCCATGAAGCTTCACATGCTGAAAGGAACCTGCAATCATAATGTTTTTTGATTTCATCTCTTTGCTGTACTTCTTGACCTTCTCCATAATCTTCTACAAAAGCAATTTTAGCCCTGTCCGGTCCCTTGTTAATGTATTTGAATAGATACTTAATTGAAGCAGCTTGGTTGCACCATTCAACATTAATATGAGATTGATAACGCTTCAAAAGTGTTGGGTTATAAGGAACCACATTTTTGTTATCTAACTGAGCACCTCCTTTTTCAACAAATACTCCTGAGTCTCTTCTTTTATAAACCGGATATCCTTTTGAATCTATCATTGATGCCGGAGAAAAATTCTTTGGAAATTTCTTCGAGCACTTACCATCAATCATGCACGGGCAGTTGGGATATTCAGGTCCACATGGTCCATGAATCATAAAGTCACTCACAAGACTAAACAACTCAGGATCTAAATTCTTATCTGGGATTTCAGCAGAAACTAAACGATCAACATGATCAATCGTCGGAAGCTTGCTTTCATCTTTAAGAAAGAGACAGATATGAGCGTGAGGAAGACCACGCTTTTGGAACTCGATAGTATAAACAGCTGTAAAAATAAATGGTACTAAAATTAAAATTAAAATTTTGTAAATAAAAAAGTTAGTGCAACATAAAACAAAAAATATATTCACTAACTTTATTAGTTTGTTACGGTAATAAAGAATGATTCAAAGTTATTAATGTATGGTACCTGCCGAAGTCTTTCCTAATATTGCTTTATCACGTAAATCTTTCATCAATGAGTCTAGCTTTAGTTTGAATAATCTGGCTAAAATGTCTGGTCTGTCTTCAGGATTTGTCTTCTTATCCTTCAGAAACCTTCTAACTTCAGGCCATTTCGGATTACACGTGATTGTGATGAAAAAATCCGGGTATCCATGCTTTTTACAAATGGCCATTGCATCAAGATAATTTTCCCTCATGTAGCGTGCACCACCAGTAAAAGAAGATGGTAGTATTATAGGTGTACCTATTGTTGCCAAATCTGTAGGTCCATTTTGATGCACATTTTGAAGACTGGAATAAGAGTCACACCTAAGTTTTTGTTGCTGATAACGTACATAATACAACCTCTCACTCTCGATCATAGTATAAACGTCAACCAAAAACTGTTGAAGAAGGCGCCTTGCATTCAAAATCAAAGAGAACTTACCAACTCTGTCCTGAATATGATAGGCAAAATACTCTCTCATTGAACACTTTGAGTCTACTTTCTTTTTAGACTTCCTTTCTTCACGATGCGGTATATCAACCCTATAACAATCTTCCCCAAATGGAATAAGCAGTGAATACTGAAGAGCTAAATATTTTGGATGAAGTTCACTTATCCGCTGAAGACCTTCTTTTCTTGATTCCACAACAATATCTCGATTGTCAATCTCATCATCATTGTCTGTAAGTATAAGTGCAGCGATTTCATTTGAAGTTGGTAAGTTGTATAGTCGACCATCTTTAGTTCGCCTCCCAATAAGACGTAACTTAAGGTTAACTTCAGAATTTTCATTAAATCGATCGCGTACACTCCTATAGCTTTTCACAAGCTGATTTTTAGAGTCTAACATTGACTTGAGGTACTGAATGATTTCAAGATCAAGTTGTTCATCAATTTTGTTAGAGTCCCCTTTTTCCTTACTGTAATAAATAGATTAAAATTTCAAAAATTGAACAGTTGTTTTATATGAAAAAAACATACTATAAGTAAAAATTTATTTTAATAAACTGTAAAATATTACCTGAAAATTTTACTCCTGTTAGAGACTTCGTTTTCAGTGTCATAGATATACAACTGAGAAAATTTTGGTTTTGTCCCATCATTAGGAAGAAGACCACCCAGGGCATGATAATTTTCACCACTTATCCTGTATATGAAGGGAGCCTTGCCTTTATTAATATTTGAGTCGACCTTGCCTCCCAGTGAAGTAAAACAGAACATAGAATTGAATCTTCGAATGTGCTTTAAGAAATACTTGCTTCGGAAGTCTATGTTCTTAAAAAGATTCTGATAATCGACACTGCTTTCTTTGAAATCTGGAAGTTGCACCTTTCCATAACCACAACATAGATAGTAACATGTTCTACCACTAACTTGTAGTGATCTGCCAGCTTCCGATTTCCACAGTTTGGCGTTACACATCTCACATACAACCGTTTGATCACCGTGATCCAAATAATCTTGTGAATAGAATAAATTGAATTCATATTACGTTAAATTAAAAAATAAAAAAATCGTAATTGGTTTATTAAAAATAACATTTACCTTTAGAGACACCCTTATATTGATAATTGAACATGGGTTGCGGATTCATATCTTCTTCGTCTGACAAACTAACCATGCGAACAGGTGAGATACAACGTCGATTACTTCGTAATCCATTGCTGCAATTTTCTACGTTACTTAAAATTGAAGATTCTGGTAATATGGAATTATGACTTGATGTATTCATGCTTCTTGTCTGAACAGAAGATGTTGCATTTGAGAGTCTATCAAAGTTAAAACCTGAACCTAAATATAATACTTGAAATTAATGTTTAACATTAATAAAAGTAACAACTTTATATAAGTAATGGATTTAAAGAAAGAGGTACCAGATGTAACAATAGATTGGTTCCGCAATCCTATAACAGAATTAAGTTTACGTCTTTTAGCATCAACTTGTGCTTTTCTAAAACTTCTAGCCTCGACAGAATTCGGTCTATTACTATCATGCACTGACACTATGAATACAAATAAAATTGTAATGTTTAGATAGTAAATAAACTTTTAGTTATAGAGTGTTATAACATTACAAAGACAAACGTAAGCAACATAGAAATATGATACCGTTTGTAATATTAGACAAAGGAGTACGTTCTGTTGAACCTGTTTATAAATAAGTAAAAAAATAAGTTACGATTAGATAAAAAAAATTACGAAGTTAATAAAATGTTATAAATTAGTGAATTGAAACGATAGCTATTACCAGAAAAAGATGCATTAAATGGATTGTTGAAGGTTGAGCTAAAGGCAGATATATCAAGTGAAAATACATTGTTAGTGGATGTTGACGGATTAGTGTTTCCAGATTGCTTAATATTCTGTCTCTTAGCATCAAATTGTAATTGTCCAAAAATTCGCCAATCACGGGAAAGGTTACTTTTCACTTCAACAATAAAAAATTTTTATTAAATAATAATAGTCTTATACCCAAAAAAATAACCAAATCAGTAATTTCGAGTAACATAAAATATGTCATGAAAATTATAAAAGATACCAGTTGAGATGTTAGACAGAGGAGTTTGTTGCAGTTGACCTTAAGAAAATAGAAAAATAATTTCGTATTATTAAATTTGATTATTAATAAGCATGTCAAGTTCAAACGGTATACAACGATATAAAAATAATGAACGGAGAAACAAAATTTTACCGGGTGTAGACAAATTGAAAGTTGATTGGATAAACGAACTTTGATGAATATAATTGTTTGAAGGTCCAATGGACTCACGATTTAATTGTACGCTTGGTGGTACATTTTCTATTCCATTATTATGATTATTGATCTTGCCTCTCTTGACATCTAGATATAACTTCCTAAGTCTACGACACTCGGCCGCATTCTTAATTTTTTGTTCATTGGAGATAACTGTGAAGAAAAAACAATTGTTTGCATGATATTATGTATACGATGCATAAAGATGAAAACATATGTTTACCATTAGAGATATTAGATAACGGTGTTCGTTTATCATTTGAGGTGGTAGACAGTCTTTTACGTCCCATTTAACCTAAATAATAATTAAGTAAAACTAAATTATAAAGGAACATAACATAGAAATAATCAATGATTTTCTAGAAATCTTATAGATAATAAATGATTATCTACAAAAATTAGATATAATAACAATGTAAAGTACTAAAAAATGGACTGATAGAAGAAAAGAATGACATACAATAAACTTGTACAAAAGAAGACTGAAGCGCGCACGAAAGAGCAAACCGGAATTCTCTTGAATGTTTGATTGTTGTGTAAGCTTTTTATGTTTTTTTGATTGAGTTTAGTGTCTTTTATATAGATAATTGTGGTCAACATTGAGTCATATGTCTTAAATGTTTAATTAAAACAGATAATAAATATTTTTAATGATTTACCATAATTAAAGAATGCAAATAATTTGAATTTGAATATTTTCGGGAAAATTGGAAATTTAATTTTTCGAAAATACTAAATTTTGAAATTTGAATTTAAAGTAATAAATTATAATCAAACTCTCCAATTATAAAGTATCAACAACTATGTGGCATATCAAAAAACTATTCAAGCATGTACAAATTATACAAAAATAAAAACAAACATCAAATGTCAACACACATTTTATTTATATGAAAATTGTCGCATAAACAAAGCAAACATAAATGAAAAGAAAATCGCAAAACACATCAAATAAACTTTGTCCAGGCTACGCTTTACTTCCCCTTCATCACGAATCAAACTAACTCTAGAAGATGATTCTGGAGCAGTGTTTTCTCCAAAAAAAATCCTACAATATTAAAAGGCATGTGGAAATTGTTAGAATAAACTACATTAAAATCTAATCTGAATACATGATTCACTAAGTAAACTACTAACCTTCACAGACACTGCATTTTGTGTTGAATAAAAAAACAAAACGTAAAAAAAAAACGTAAAAACCGAATACTTAAAGAGAAATAATAAAACGTAATTTAAAAAAAATAAAAAACGAATATGTTAAAAACATAACCTGTTCAGCGATCAGAACCATATGAAGAGAAATAATTTCTCCTGGTATCTTTCGATTTGCTAGCTTCCAAAGCCTAATACCTTAACTTTGATCGTGTATTTACTGATACACAAAGTGATTTCTTTAAAAAAAAGTGATGTTGTTTGGATCCATAATGCTGCAACTTTGTTGACAATGAAGGTATTACATACCCTTTAATATTTTAAACATAAATGAATTAACATTGCAATTTCTAATTAGAAAGAGTAGTGATACAGATACCTGACAAAGTTACGAAGATTTGATTGATCGAAACGTTAATCAAAATTTAACAATGTATTCTGTATTTATAAAGTAACGTAAAGATGTAATAAGAAATGTTGACTTATTTAATTTTAGTAAAGATTACTGAATTATTGTAACGTAAATTTATAATTGGAATGAAAATGATTTTACATTAAAGTGTTTTCATGATTAAGTTAAATTTCGTTTAATTTATTATTAAAGAAAAAATCGTAAATTTCAATTATTACATGTTTCCATTTTTAAATGCTTTAATGGGTTGACTGTTTTAAAAAGTCAACTTAAGTTTAAATGACTAATCAAAGCATTCATGTTGATTATTACTTACCAATAATACTCTTAAAGTAGACTTTGTTAACAATGATTCATAAAAGTTATTGTTCTTAATATAAAAAATAATTAATAGTATATACGACTAATAACAATACATCATAAAAAGTGATTGTAACTATTAGACTACTGCCAGGAACATCATATTAAGTATCATATGTATTGTCACCAAACCATAGCATAATAGTACTGTTTATAACACACATCAACCCCAAAAACCCACAGTTGACTAAACCTGTAAAACGTGGAAATGTATGTGACCACTAAACGTAAACCATATTCAAAATACTACCACCACTAACGTGCAAAAAGTTACCCACCAAAATGTTATGTTCACCATCAAAACTGCCAAAACTAACAGAACTAATTACCAGCAACCCTAACTACTTTAGAGAGCTTTAACAAACCTCGATTCTGGAAAAAAAGGAAATGCATCTGATCACCTGCCTGCAGATCCTTATAAGCAACAAAGGTTGACATACCTTTGATGTAGTAACGCTTACTTGACCTCGAACTATCTACACCAACAGAAACTCCCAAACTGTAACCCTCAACATCTTTAATTGTCAAACCCATCTGCCTGTTCATACCATTTTGTCTTGCCCATTCGGCCTGCATAAACTAAAAAATAACAAATAATTTTCAAAAGCAATAACAAACTAACATATGCATAAATATGATTATAATATACGGTTAGTTAAATTTTAGAAACTTACATAATGATTGTCAACTGTGAAAACAACCACAACACCGAAATTATCACAACAAACTACAACCTCGATAGCAGCAGATTGATCATTCTCATGATCCATATCATCTCCTTCATTAACCTTTTCGACGTGATCATCCTCAGAATTGTCAACGTCCTCCCACAAATCGGGAGGAAGAGTAAGCTTCCCTTTCTTAAAAAATGTCAAGTCATATGTTTTCTGCTTGTGTAACAAAGTAAATAAATCAAAAGTTTAGAGAGTAATGAAAAATAATGTATAGAGTTAATTGTGATGTTTTCCAAATACAAAGTAATACAATAAACATTTGCAAATTGAGAAAGAAACCTCATTGTAAATCTCAAAAACAATCAGATGATCTTTGGTTATCTCAAAAATCTCCTTCATATAACGCCATCCTTGAGTGATGTAAGTAGCAGCACCATCGTTTTCTAGCTGGATTTGGAAAACATGACCTGAAGCAAACAACGTTTAATATTACTTTTAATCATTGAAAAAGAGATTAAACAATCTCATGGAAATAAAATAAAATAAGGAATTTGGAGTTGAAAACATGACCTGGGAATGAGTTGACTATAATTGGTTCCAACGGAAGGCTTCGGTTGTATAATCCATGCATAACAAAGCAACTGACATGCTGATAAGTTGCAACAAATGGAATGAAAAATTAATACATATTACTATATGATCAGTGTGTTATATAATGTAGTTAAATGATATTACAAAAAAACATACCAGACGTTCTTCATCAGTTTGAGGGTCATGAAACTTGCAGTAGAAAAATCTACCAGGTGCAGTTATAGCGTCTTGATGAAACGTAATCATATTGAAACAGTTGATGGCCGATTCGTATTGAAAAACAAAGTTGCAAACGGATGGGTAATTTAATGTAGTCATTAGGTGATTCCATCCGTCACAAATAAACCACTTCCCAGCTATATGCATGACCTTAACGCGAAATCTTTTTTCATCCAGTGTATGAATCGTACAATCACCTGTTGGGTACTTATACTTTTTAACCCATTCTGTGTACTCCTCAGGTAAAGCCTACAATTCATAAAGAAATTTGTATTTATGAATAAACATTATAAATCTTTTTTTAATGAAATGAATAAATCAAATATTACCAAGCAAATACGATCGTTGGCTTCTGACTGTACCCAAAAACCGTAAGTCATTATCACACAAGCTGTTACCAATCTGTATTAGAAAGAAGTGAGTTAGTATGAAAAATAAATCAGTAAATGGAAACATTAAAAACCATTTGATTATAAGTTTTCAGAGCTATGAATCCGTTTGTAGGTATGTAAAACAATGAATGAAACCTCATAAAATCAGTTGAAACCTAAAAAATGGAAATCGATACCTCAAACATAAACGACTAATAAAAAAAAAATCTTAACAATCCATTCTTAGATGTATGTAAAAAGGTAATTAAAACCTAATCATAAACCTAAAACATTCAAGCTTAATAGAATCCTAAAATATTAATGCAAAATCATTCTCAGTTGAAAGCTTAAAGAATAACAAACCATTCAAGTACGATTCATAACCATACGTCGAGACCTAAAACATAAAGAATCGATCAAAAACTAAATCATAAGAATCCTTTCTTAGCCATCCTTAAAACATTAATTGAAACGTATTCATAAACCTAAAACATTCAACCTTACTACAAACCTCAAACATAAATGCAAAATCAATCTAAGTAGAACGCTTAAATACTATCAAACCAATAAACTATTTCTTAAAACATAAATCGATACCTAAAACATAAACCACTAATAAAAAACTAAACCATAACAATCCATTCTTAGGTTTCTATAAAACCTGAATCGAATCATAAACCTAAAACCTTAAAGCTAAATACAGACCAAAAACATATTTTCCATAATAATCATCAGTTGAAACCTATAAAATACCCGATAATCAAAACCCCTATTATTACTCTAATCACAGATCCGTAACCCATCATCAACCCTAAAACACGAACCCTAAAACATGAACCCTAAAATTAAATATTAATAAACCTGACCAATAATAGACTTAAACGCAAGTATTATAAGGTAAATAATTGAAATCAAACAAAACACACCAAAAAAAAAATTAATCGACCGACAAATCTGGAAGAAAAACGAACAAAAACCAGAAAAAACACATATATGAAGGACCATTGATTGCCATAAGAATAGAAGAGAGAATACCTTGAAGATTTGATGAAAAACACGGCAAGAGATGCTTTGATTTGAAGAATCGCCGCTGGAAGTTGATGATTAGGGTTTAGGTTTTGGAGGAGGCGATCTTGATTGTGGTCTGATGTTATGTCCATGCGTTTGTAATTGGTTTATATAATTTCGTGATTTTTGATTAAAAAAAAAAGAAAATTTTATAAATTACCACATTGTGCCATGAGGGATGACCATTAAATGCTAGGAGCCTACATGATTGCCAAGTGTCCCATATTTTTTTTTGAAAAGAAACTTTCATTAACACCAACCAAAACCGACAACTATCTCCAAGACAGAGACAGAAGCCGAAAACCAAGGAAATCCACAACAAATAAAAATTACGTTACATCAAAAGACACCCATCGGTTCCAGTCCACCACCCCACCCTTGAATCTATGTTTATACCAAAGAAACCCCAAAGTCTTGATATCCACCACCAGGTTAACCACGTTCGGGTCTTTATTTTCGAACACCTTCTCGTTCCTAGCTTTCCATAGCCTCCAACACGTGATAATATTGATACCTTGAATGACCGCTTTTTTGACAGACGTACCACTATACTGCTCATGCATCAATACTACATCTCTGACATGAAAAACAAACGGACGCGGAATCATACACCAAGAAGCCACCTTGTCCCAAACCCCATGTGCCACCCCACAACCGGTAATAATATGCTCTATGGATTCTTCAGCCACATCACACCACACACAAAGGGGATTATCAACGGACATATTTCTATGAGCCAAAGCCACCTTTGTAGGAAGACGGTCCAAAAACGCACACCACATGAATATATTACATTTCTGAGGAACCCAAGAACTCCATGTAAACTCGAAAGGCTCATTACTGGCCGAAGATCCACGAAGCCAATTCTTGGCCGAAGACACCTCTAAACCAACAGACGACCCATATGACCACGACCATGTGTCAACCGACTCGTCTAAAACCACCCCTTGCAGCAAATTTTCCAACGCCATTTTAGCGGACACTTCATCGCTGGAAGACGGCGCACGATAACAATCCCATTTAATCAACCGGCTGCTACCTAGAACCAATAACCGATCATGAACCTTAACCCGTTTTGATTTTTCTAAAGCGAACAAGCCCGGAAAAGCATCTCTAAGCGGTTCGACCCCCAACCAAGTGTCAAGCCAGAATCGAATACTAGTACCATCCCCAGGTTTCCCACGAAGAATGTTAACAATACCCGTCCCCTCAACCTTGTGCCTATTCCAAAACGAAACACAATTTTTCCAAACTCCCGTAAAAGCGTTGTTACAAGGCGCCACACCCCAACTCCTAGAAGAACCATGAATAGCGCTAATGACTCTCCTCCACAGCGCACCTGGTTCGTTGCGAAACCTCCACAACCACTTGATTAACAAAGCATTATTATTAATTTCAAGAGACGCTACCCCCAACCCCCCATCTGTGACCCGTTTAGTAACAGTCTCCCAAGCAACCCAATTCATTTTCCGAACCTCATCCGAACCACCCCATAAGAAACGCCTCATAAGACCTTCCAGCTCCCCAATAATCTTCTTAGGTGCCTTAAATAAAGAAAAATAATACGTAGGCAGACTATCCAGCACTGATTTTATAAGAGTCAACCGGCCTGCTATGGATAGAGTATTCGCTTTCCACTTTGAAAGACGACTCTTGAACTTCGAAACTACAGGCTCCCAATTCCCAACTCTATTCATGTTGGCCCCAACCTTTATACCCAAATACGTGAATGGCAAAGAACCAGTTTTGCATCCAAGCTCTTCAGCCATGCCTACTACCTCAACATCATCAACACCAATACCATAGATAACCGATTTATGAAGATTGATCTTCAAACCGGAACATAAATAAAAAATGCGTAGGACCCGCCGCATATTACTAAAATTAAACGCCGACCACTCTCCCATTATCATTGCATCATCCGCGTACAAGAGGTGTGACAAAATAGGGCCATCGTTGGGAAGCTTAATCCCATGAAAAGCCCCTATATCGCTAGCCTGACTGAGCATCCCAGAAAACGCCTCCATCATAATAATAAATAAAAATGGAGAAAGCGGGTCCCCCTGACGAATACCTTTTTGGCACCCGAACTCAAAAGTAGGAGACCCGTTAACAAGCACTGCGGCTCGAGACGACTCAAGAATACCACGAATCCATTCGCACCACACATCAGGGAATCCCATTTGTGCCATAACAGACAACAAAAACTCCCAATTAACATTGTCGTACGCCTTATCAAAATCGATCTTGAACAAAAAAATCTTCCTATTTCTCTTTTTTGCCCAAGAAATAACCTCACTAATCATCATAGGACCGTCAAGAATGTATCTACCAGATAAAAACGCCGATTGTGTTTCCGAAACAACGCGATTTATAACCGACTTCAACCGATTTGCCAAAACCTTAGAAACCACTTTAATAATGCTCCCAATAAGGCTAATAGGTCTAAAATCCCCCAGATTCGAGGGATCGCCTGTCTTGGGAATTAAGGTGATGAAAGAAGAACCCACCCCCGGGCTGAAACGACGCATCTCATGAAAATACCCCAAGATGTCGACGAAATCAGCCTCAAAAAAGCTCCAAAAATGCCTTATAAACCGAAAATTAAACCCATCAGGCCCCGGAGCCTTATCCGCACCACAATCGAACACCGCTGTTTTAATTTCTTGAGTCGTAAAAATATCCGCTAACCCTTCGGCCTCGTGAATGGTCAATGCAGACAAACCATAACAAACAAGCTTCGGCCGAACCTGAATAGACTCTTTAAACTTATCCCTGAAAAAGCTCATGACCTCCCTTTTAATGATACTAGGATTCGTCTCCCACCTACCATTCACTTCTAACCCCGGAATGTGATTAGACGCCTTACGCTTATTAATACACCCGTGGAAGTATCTCGAATTTTCATCCCCATGAGCGGCCCACTTGCATCTAGCCTTCTGTTTCAGGTCACGATTTTTGAAGTCGTCTAACTCCCCTATACGGCGCTTAATCTCCAACAAAGACCAAACTTCATCTTCATCCAAATTTCTATTCTCCACAGTTTTATCCAACATATTAAGTTCTTCAACCAAAACTCGTCTTTCCTCTGTTTCAGTGGCTTTGGTACAATTCACCCAATCTGTAATATTTTTTCGTAACATCTTGAACTTTGACATAAGTCTGGCATCAGGAACACCACTAAAAGAATCATCCTCTAACGTATTTTTAACAATCGAACCAAAATCCTCCCGACCAATCCATGAGTTGAAAAACCTGAAAGGCTTGGGTCCAAAATTACTCGAACCCGTCTTCAACAACATCGGACTATGATCAGATTTATACCTTTCCAAAGCAATATACTTGGCACAAGGCCACTCCATGAACACCTCCCAACTGACAAAAATCCTGTCAATTCGGCTTAATTTATCACCTGCAACAAAAGTAAAACGTCTCCCTTTCAAGGAGTACTCATGCAAATCAGAATCATCAATAAAATCATTAAATTCAGCCGCCTCAACCGCATTAAAAATAGAGTTCCGTCTTTCGTCCGCTTGTCTAACAGCATTAAAATCCCCGGCCACAACCCATCTACCCCCACCTTCACCCACCATGCCTTTAATTTCTTCCCACATAACCCGTTTAGATACTAGATTTTGAGGCGCATACACACTTAACATATGGTACGGACATCGGCTTCCTTTCAACACCCCCGAAACAAGCAACCAGATTGCGTTTTTAACCACCCTATCCATTTTAAAGATTTTAGGATCCCATAAAGACAACAACCCTCCCGACCTGCCTGATGAAGAAACCCAATCAAAAAGAAATTCCCCAAAACCCCAAAAACGCCCAAGATTAACCGTATCCATAGAATTAAATTGAGTTTCTTGTAACAAAACGAAACTAACCTCGTTCGTAGCCCGTAAACTACGAACCCAATCTGCTTTATCAAGATTCCCTATACCACGAATATTTAGAGACAACACATTCATTGATCAACCTCTTGAAAGCCTTCACTACGTAGCACCTCCTTAACGTTAGGGACAAAATCATGTAAATTTTCCACCCCCAATGCACGGCTCAACTCCACAGTTTTAACGGATTCCACATCAATGGGTTGAGGACCATGCAAAGCTTCGTGACTCACTGAATGGCCAGCCACCACAGAAACTTCTTCTTCCTCTACATCGGCATTTCTACGGTTCAAATCCGGAGTCAAAAACATATCCTCGTTACCTGATTCTCCACCATCGGTCGAAGATGACCCATTAGACAAAATCCCAATCAATCTATCCACCCCAAAAATATCGTTATTCTCCCTCGGCCTTTTCTTTGGTCGTTCAAGAGAGCCACTACCTGTAGTTCTAGTTTTAGTCCGCGACTTACGCCGATATTTCTTTCTGCTATCTGCCACCTCCGGCTGAACCAAAGCTTGAGGCGTGCTAACATTCCCTACCGCGGATGAAACCTGAATGGACTCTTCAGCAAAAGACGCGTCCATAGCCGGAATAGATTCTTCAACAGTAACATTTGGTACCTCACCCTCTTCAAGTGGTACATGACCCTGGTTATCCTGCTGCATAGAGTCACTCTCTAGCTGTTCATTTTCTGTGACAGAAACGTCATCAACATTAAACTCCTCAACACACTCGGGTATCCACTCTCCCGCATCCTCATCTACCCAGACATTGAAAGAAATTCCCCTCCACATAATGTTCACCCTATCCTCAATTCTCTTACATACCTTCGACAACACTCCAATAAGTGCATACGATAGATTATTATCATCACCTGAAATCGAAGCCGATTGAATAACTTTACCGTACCTGCTGCCAATGGAATCATACACGTGATCAAGCGCTAACTGAGCCGGAACTCCATGTATTTGTAACCAAGCAAGGCGACCCTCTTCCACTCTGCCATCGGCTACCCATTTATGCAGCCCCTCGAACCAACCAGACCATGTATGCACCTCGCTCATAAACCTGTCTGCGTCCCCACTCTCGTAAAAAACTAACACAACAGAAAGACCTCCTAGATACTTGATGTCTAGCGAGCTCCAACCTTTATCTTTTAACAAATGCCTCAACGAAGTTAATGTGTGTAAATCAACCACCTTCCCTCGCAAAGCACATTCAGACCAATGTCCAAAACGTTCAACCGAATCCTCAACAGTTATCACATCAACCTTATTCCTATTGAGTACCGAATCAACAAAGGATCGGCCATTACCTGTCTTCTGTATCGGAGATACGAAATCTGGAGTGTTCCCCTGATTAGGGTTTGCATGGGTATCATGAGGAAACGAAAACGACGTCCTACCCTGGTCCTTAGCCGGCCTAGAAACCTTTTCACCATCAACGAAACGTGCTACCGTAATAAACAACTTGTAAGACCCCAACCAAACATCCGATAACTCGTTCTCCAACCATATGATGTCCCGGACCCCTGAAAACGAAACGAACCCGAACCGCTTGCCCCACTTGTCCAGCTTTCTAGCGATGTATGAACCTTCAAAGTTACCGAACCTGCCCAAAACCTCCTTCAGATCTTGCGAAGAGCACTTCGGAGGAAGATTTGAAACGAAGAACTTGGATATTGTTTTATTTCGGCCTTCAGGATGGTGTTCATTCCGTCTCTCTCTTCTGTTGCGTTGCCGTTCCCAGCCTTCGTCGTCCATTCCGCCGTCTGATCGCCCGAACTTATCGGAGCGACTAGGGTTTTTATATTGTGCTTAATTACTTAAGGTAGATTTCTCAATTATTTTTTCCTGCCAAGTGTCCCATATTGCTCCTAAATATTATATGTATAGATTTTAGTAGTATGTTTGTGTGATTCTCGCCTTCTCGGTTTTAATAAGTTGTATCCATATAAAGTTCATCAAATATTCAAACCCTAACCAGAAGTTAAATTTTAATGAACGAAATAAATAATATTTTGAGTTTTGCCAATGAATCCAAAATTATCATAGGATTGCTTTATATATTTTGAGTTTTGTCAATGAACCCAAATTATTAGCCCTCAACTTTTAACATGTAACCCGACCTATCCCCAAACTTTGATATAATGTCAATGTAACCCTCCAACTTTGTGAATTTCATTTTAATACCCTTGGGTTTCTAAGGTTTCAACTTTACCCTAAAACTATTTTCTTACATTTTTATTTTTATGGACGTGTCGTTATAAATTCGAGTTTGTCTACGCTTGAACGTATTTTTTTGTTTGAAAATAAGCCGTGTCAATTATTAAATGTTACGTTTTGACGTAAGTTTTGTTAATAAATCAGGTCAAATGTAACACGTTTGATTCAACGTTATAAGTTTGAATGACCATAAGTTTCCACGTAAATTTAGTTCGGAAATGAGTCTAGTCGATTTTAGTCTAAATGTTATGATTTGCATACGGCGTCACCGCAATGCACAACAGGTAAAAAAACCAGTTTTTTTTTAATGGCAAATTTCTTCTCCTTGTAGGACTTGAACTCATTACCTCCCCTTTAGGTGTTCCTTGAAACTTTGCTTCTACCATTGGGCCACCAACCCCAATGGCACAAAAAAATAAATAAATAAATAAAATAAAATAAAACAGTTAGATAATCAAAATCTAAACCTTGGCCACTACGTTGAAATATTGAACAGTTTAAAATAAAACATTTAATAAAAATATATTATGATGTAGTTCTCTTTGCCTATTAAATTAGGGTTATGCGTTTTATTAAACTAGTAGGAAAGCCCGCGCGTTGTTGCGGGTGTGTAATTTGTATTTTTGCGCTCGTTTCATAAGTGAGTTTATGTAAGTTGTTTACAAATTAAGTTGGTTATATATGTGTTATATATTGAAGATTCTTAGTTTACTCTTAGCAAATGAATTTTTCACAAAAGTCAAGAATATATAATAAATAGTTGTTTTAACGGCGCATTGAGGCGGAGGCACAATGTTTGCTAAATTTGTTACGACAATAATCAAACGTTAATTGTATAAAAATGAAGCATAAGCTAGCTATAAATCAGATTGTCGCATAACAAAAATCTCTTGTTGGACATATCAGAGGGTTGCACCGGTACATCTGATTCTTGTAAATCAAATTTGTAAGAATTAAATTTGAGTAGCAAACTCCCACTTCCTATTGCTATTTAGAACTAGTATAACATAATCAAATGCAATAAAGAATTTATAGTGGTAACATGTTAATTCTCAAACCATGTTTTTTATAGTTAATGTATTACATCTATTGGATTTTGAGTTGTTTTGTAGTATTCCATTGCCCTTTATACATATAGATAATAAAATTAAAAAAAATATAACAACAATAATTGATTAAAAAAAACTGAAACTTGTGTGAAAAATACAAATTGCAAATTTCATATGTGATAAATAAATATACTATAAACAAATAAAAGTATTAATAACATGATGGTAATTTGGTAGGGATTAATGATTATGTTATTGTTAAATTATTAAATGAGTATAGTAATTTGGTAGGGATTAATGATTATGTTATTGTTAAATTATTAAATGAGTATGCTACAGCTTCGGAGGCATGTCAATGTGAAAATATCTTAGACATCGAAAAAGATACAGAATCACATAAAGCATACCTGTGCGCTTCTGGATTATTGGCTGCAAAACATGTAACAGTTGAAGACGGTAAATTGTTTATGATATCCCTGCGGCACAAGTATATAATAATAATCACCATTAAATAGATTGACAACAATTATATTGACAACCAATTGATAAACAATATATATGTATATATGTATGCAAAAAGAGTGTAGGTAACCTGAAAGTAGCAAATTTAATCTACATAATTAACATTGGTGAGTATATAAAGGTAGGGGGTTGAAAATGATTTGAAGATGGAAGGGATTTGTAAGGGTGTTTCAAGAACGATGGTTACAATGTTTATAAACAATCTTTAAAGGGGATATTAATTCCTAATTTCATAACCAATGGGAGGATTGAAATGCGAGTTAATGAGTCCAGGTAAGGGATTTGTATCTAATCAAGCATGGGATAGGGTGTTTCAACAACGATGGTTACAATATTCCTAAGTTCATAAACAATGGGAGAATTGAAATGCGAGTTAATGAGACCAGGTAAGTGTGACACCCGGCAAATTCTGGTTAACAACATGGTCTAGATTAAAGTCTACCTTAGCGAGTCACGCGTATATTATACTTAACGAGGGTTATCTAGATAGCTAGATAGGACATACGAGCATTATCTCGGGTTATGAGATGCTTTGACTCCTTGTGTGGGTCGGGTTCTGACTCCTTGTGTGAGTTAACATGTGATTTCATGATTAGTGAACCTCGGACGTTGGTGAATAACAAACTTATGTGTCTCGGTGATATCTGACAAACTTATGTGAAAACCATACGTGATTATGTGAACCTAAATCGAACACGTTAATAAAAATTATTAAAAGCGGAGCGTGAGGTTGATTAGGGTCTTAACGCATGGGGTTACACTTGTTACGGTTCGAAACAACGAAAACGTCAAAGGATAACGCGTCGGGAGACGAAACGAGAAAAGAGCGCGCCACCCGGACCTGTGAGCGGCCGCTCACAGGCACCGAGCGGCCGCTCGAAACGAACTGACGGGTTTAAACCGCCTTAAACTTATATTTAAGCAACCTAAACTCCCATGCAACCCCCATACTCAACCCTAATCGCCCCCTTACTGCCCCACACGAATATTTCACTCCAAAAACACCTGCTAAGGCTTAAGATCATCAATTGGGAGGCTCCAAGGCGCGCGATTGATTGATTTGAAGAGCTAAGGGTATAACTCATGAATTCTTACGCTTTTTACTTTATGTTTTATTGTAAAAATCCTATAACAAGTTTGTCCAGGTCTGATTGGATTTAATAAACATTAAAACATGAGTCTTTTTGAAGATTAAACGGATTAAACCTATTAATAAACGCGTAGTAACATCATAGGATGCTTGTTGCGCAAGTTATTGGTGTTTTGATCTTAAAAGCTTTGATCTTGACATGTTTGATAATAGGATCTGATGGGAATAGGTATTAGGAAAGTTGTATGATGATTATTAGGTATTATTGATTGATAATATGCAACTAGGGTTTGATATAATTGATGATATTGTACGATCAGAATCTGGACAGATTCTGAAAGTCGACTTGTAGGGTCTGTTTCGTGGCTTGAAAACAATTGATTTGATCGATTCTTTGCATGATTGTAACGTACAAGGTCTTAGCTTTTCATAATGGGCAAAACCATCAAATTTGGACGTCGTTTGAGTCGTTTTTGGAATTTTAATTGATTAGGGGTCATATCAGATTTTCGGATTTGTAAATTGGGTTAACTTTAAATGGTCATAACTTGAGATTTACAAGGAATTAGATTATGAAATTTTTACAGTAGGTCAATACTGGAAAAATAGAGCTTTTCCAAGTGGATTCATCTCGTTTGGATGAATACACAATTGTTAAGAATTTTCCTACTAAACTGACCTGTTGAGGAGATTTTCTGGACCTAGCTGTGTTGTACGAATTTTCATAATTTTTGTGTTTAGAATTGAGACAAAACAAAAATAGGAATTGTCGAGTGAATCCCAAAGTAAATTCAGTAAAAATTTGGGAGGTTAACTCACTGGGTTGCTATTTTAAATAAATTCGTTTTGATGGCGCACAATCTGTCCTGAAAACACAGATTGTGTATTATGTGCTTATGTGCTTAATTGAGGTCTTAAGTGGTATGGAATTGACATGTAACTGAAGTACACTTGTCTGAGACACATACGGAATGTAGAAACTAATTGTAACCAACGTATTCACCAACGGGTCCGTAGGGTTTACTATTGCATGTAGAATCACTAGGCGTCGCATACACACTTTTTGAACATTTAAAACGCCTTGGACAAACGAGTTATATGGGTAATGATATTACGCCTATACTCACTAAGCGACACTGTTATTAGGGTGTCGGTAGCATATATTGCTTGCTGTTCGGATTCTTTGCTTGCACGTTAAGGTGAGTTTACGGCCCCTCTTTTAAACTGGTTTTATACTTTCGGGGGGAGAAAACATGTGTTTAAACGATTGTTTGGTAAATTCTGTCATACTATGGGTTCTAACGTATACTACACGATCTTTGGAAGTCCCGGGGGGAACCATGAATGTGCGGGTTAGCACAACGGGGAAATGTGAATAGCGCTATTGGGAGTGACCAACCCCGCTCGTCGGCTTGGAGGGCCGGGCGAGTGCATATTGTCTCAAACAGGAACAACAGGAACATTTGGAACTATTCGGGCACAACAACTGGTATTCGAGTTAGTAATGGTTTTCCAATCGTGGTAGTAACAAAACGTACGCCTAGCTAGCGTATACTGGTTTTCTATTTGTTATAGTATGGACAGGTGAACTTGGTACTTGAACTGCAAACCTGTAAACTCACCAGCATTTTTGTGCTGACGTAAACTTTTACATGTTTTCTCAGGTCGCTAAGGTAGCACAATGGAACTAGGGCGCACGCGTCTGCACGGCGTCTAGATAGAGTTGCATGATTTCATAAACATTGAACTTTGGTTATTTATGTTGAACTTTATTTTGAATAAGCTTCCGCTGTAAACGGGATTTTAAAACTATGTTTTGGTATTGCATTAATTTCATTTAGACTTGTTTATTGTGATCGTTGGTTTGGATCCTGGTTTGTCATGCGCCTCGCGGTAAAACCCCGCAAGTGGATTTTGAGGGTGTGACAGATTGGTATCAGAGCCAGGTTATAGTGAACTAGGACTGCATGTAGGGTCTAGTCTATAGCCGAGTCGCACACACTAGACGATCACATGGTACTAAACGTTATAGTGGTTTACGTATGGTCTTGTCGGGGTGTCTCTAAATCGTTGGTCTTTCTATGTTACATCATCCGTACTATCTTAGGTCGGGTTACTTGTTTTCTAGGCAGTGTAGTCTATTGGAGTAACTCGTGTGCTCTCGAGATTTGTCCAAGGCTCGGACATCTCCCTTTCGCACTCCAATAGAAACACTTGTCATGAACTACCGTAGTATTACGGTGTGTAGCTAAGAGTCTATGTTCGGTGATTTGAACTTTGAACTAGGAGAACACTGGGAGGACCATGTAGAGCGTTTTATCATTTTGGGTGCACACAAAATCATAAAACGAAATGCATGGAAGCCCTAGTGAGCTCTGGGTTTGAGGGGATAGTCCTGGATTGGATCTGGCTTTGATCTTGTGAACATTAGTGGTTATCCTTATCTGCGAAACTAAATTTTCTCGCTCTTTCTGCCAGAATCATGTCTGGAGTACGAGGAGGACGTGGAGGTGGTCGCAATGGTGGACGTGGTGGTGGTCGCGGTGGTGCTGGTGGTCGTGGAGGTGTTAACCTATCACAGGATGATCTGAATAACTTACTCCAAGCTGCCTTTCAGTTAGGGCACAACGGTGGTGGTAAGTTGTTTTATCCGTTTTCGTTGCATCATTGGTGAACCTTGTGTACGTTATTCGTGGTTTCTCATACGTTTCATTTCAGGTGGTCCGGTTGACCCACCCCCACCCATGTGCACCTATAAGATGTTCCGGGACTGCAAGCCCCAGGAATTCTCTGGCACCGAGGGTGCGGTCAGTTTGCTTAGGTGGTTGGAGAAAGTGGAGTCGGTATTCCTGATGTGTAACTGTCTCCCAGAAGATCGGGTGAAGTATTCGGCTGCGTTATTTCAGGACGTGGCATTGACTTGGTGGAATGGTATTACCCAGAATATGGGTATTGGGGAGGCATATGCTATGCCGTGGGAGAACTTTGTGCAGATGCTGAAGCGGGAGTATTGCCCGAGAGAAGAGGTACAGAAGCTGGAACATGAGGTGTGGAACCTCAAGATGACTGGATCGGAAATCGAGAAGTATACTGTGAGGAGGAATGAGTTGGCAGTGCTGTGTCCCGATCTGCACGTGCCAGAGTATCGTAAGATTGAACACTATGTATCAGGGTTAGTACCGGAAATTGCAGGGTTAGTGGCTGCTGGAAATCATCCTACTTATGCGGAGGTAGTTCGATCGGCCCATAGGATGACCAACTTAAAGGTGAATGAGGGGATTTTGCCTGCGAAAGGTTCGACTGTTAAGGCCCCAGAGAACAACAAGCGCAAGTGGGAGAACGACGGGAAAGGATCTGGGTCTACACAGCAGGGTAAAAGGTTTGATAATGGGGGTTCATCTTCTTCGGGTAACAAGCAGGGTGGTTATGCGGGAAAACTGCCCAAATGCAACAAGTGTGGACGCCATCACCAAGGGAACTGCGATAGTAACCGTTGTCACCGCTGCCAGCGAACAGGGCATTATGCTAAGGATTGTCGGGCTACACTTCCATCGACTCAGGCTCCGACTAACAGTTCAGCTCCGACTACTCAGGGGACTATAGGGAAACAAGGATGCTACAACTGTGGTGACACTGGGCATTACAAGAAGGATTGCCCAAAACTGAAGCAGGGTGGGAACAACGGGAATGGGAACAACGGGGGCGGCGGCAGAAATGCACGTGCCTTCGTCATTGGAGCTGCTGAGGCTAGGCAGGACCCTGACACAGTCACCGGTACGTTTCTTCTCAATAATCGCTCTGTTAGCGTGTTGTTTGATTCTGGTGCCGACAAGAGTTTTGTATCCATGGGTGTTAGTCGACTGCTAGATGTAGTATCTGTACCATTAGAGACCAAGTATATTATTGAGTTGGCTGACGGTAAAACTATTGAAGCTACTAGTGTTCTTCGGGAGTGTCAATTAGAGTTGTCGGGTTTATCGTTCCCCATCGACCTTATGCCGGTACCATTGGGTAGTTTTGACGTAGTGGTAGGCATGGATTGGTTATCATTGTACCGCGCGGAGATTGTTTGTTACGATAAGGTTATTCGGATTCCTCTCCCTGATGGAGAATTCCTTTCTGTTTACGGTATCAAGGGTGGTGTTCCGCTGAATATCATCTCTATTATGAAAGCCCTTAAGTGTCTTCGAAAGGGTTATCCAGCCGTTTTGGCACTTTTATCTGTTTCCCCTGGTGATGAGAAGAAGATCGACGATATTCCGGTTGTACGCGAGTTTCCTGATGTTTTTCCCGATGATTTATCTGGTCTTCCTCCTCATCGTCAAGTCGAGTTCGGTATTGATCTTGTACCAGGAGCTGCTCCTATTGCTCGGGCCCCCTACCGTCTTGCACCTCCCGAGATGCAGGAATTGTCTAGTCAGTTACAGGAACTCTTGGACAAGGGTTTCATCCGGCCAAGTTCTTCCCCTTGGGGAGCCCCGATTTTATTTGTTAAGAAGAAGGATGGGAGTTTCCGATTGTGTGTGGACTACAGAGAACTGAACAAATTGACCGTCAAGAACCGTTATCCTCTTCCACGTATTGATGATCTATTCGACCAGCTTCAGGGTTCTAGTTATTATTCCAAGATCGACTTGAGGTCCGGTTATCACCAGCTGCGCGTCAGGGAGGCTGACGTTGCAAAGACTGCTTTTCGAACACGTTATGGCCATTTCGAATTCTTGGTCATGCCTTTCGGTCTCACAAACGCACCGGCGGTTTTCATGGACTTGATGAACCGCGTTTGCAAACCATATCTGGACAAGTTCGTCATTGTGTTTATTGATGACATTCTGATCTACTCTAAGAACAAGACCGAACACGAGGAACACCTACGTTTGGTTTTGGAACTCTTGCGACGGGAACAACTTTACGCTAAGTTCTCAAAGTGTGACTTTTGGTTACGCGAAGTTCAATTCCTAGGACATGTGGTCAATGAACTAGGGATTCATGTCGATCCAGCTAAGATCGAAGCGATCAAGGACTGGGGAGCACCAAAGACGCCAACTGAGGTGCGGCAATTCCTAGGCCTTGCGGGCTATTATCGTCGTTTCATTCAGGGGTTCTCGAAGATTGCTCAACCCCTCACCACTCTCACTCAGAAGGATAGGAAGTTCGACTGGGGTGAATCACAAGAGTCAGCGTTTGAAGAACTGAAGTCTAAACTGTGTTCTGCTCCTATTTTGTCTTTACCTGAGGGTCCTGATGATTTTGTCGTTTACTGTGATGCTTCCATTCATGGACTCGGTTGCGTGTTGATGCAACGCGAGAAAGTGATTGCGTATGCTTCTCGTCAACTCAAAGTGCACGAGAAGAACTACACAACTCATGACTTGGAGTTGGGTGCCGTGGTATTCGCGTTGAAAATTTGGAGACATTACTTGTACGGTACCAAATGCACCATCTACACCGATCACAAGAGTCTCCAACACATTTTCGACCAACAACACCTGAACATACGGCAGCGTCGCTGGATTGAACTTTTGAACGATTATGATTGTGCTATTAAGTACCATCCTGGCAAGGCGAATGTTGTAGCAGACGCCTTGAGCAGGAAGGAATCTTCTAAACCTCGTCGCGTTCGGGCGTTGCAGCTCACTATCCATTCGTCGCTACCTGATCAAATCCGTTCTGCCCAATTGGAAGCTTTGAAGGAGGAAAACCTTAAAGCTGAAACTATGCACGGTGCCGACAAGCACCTAGAGCGAAGGCCTGATGGCCTGCACTATTTCGCAGAACGCATATGGGTTCCTTTATTCGGGGGACTACGGGAGCTTGTTCTTGATGAGGCTCATAAGTCCCGGTATTCTATTCATCCTGGTTCGGATAAGATGTACCAAGATCTGAAGGTGCTTTACTGGTGGCCAAACATGAGGTCGGACATAGCCTCATACGTGAGCAAATGCTTGACCTGTGCTAAGGTCAAAGTGGAATACCAGAAACCGTCGGGTCTCCTGCAACAACCTGAAATTCCGGAATGGAAATGGGAACGGATTACTATGGATTTTGTCACACAACTTCCTAAGTCACCAAGCGGGAACGACAAGATATGGGTGATTGTCGATCGGTTAACGAAATCAGCTCATTTTCTTGCTATTAAGGAGACCGACACCATGGATCGTTTGGCTCGTCTCTACTTGAAAGAAGTTGTTTCTAAGCACGGGGTGCCAGTTTCTATAATCTCGGATCGCGATTCTCGCTTTACTTCTCACTTCTGGAAGTCTTTGCACAAAGCTCTGGGTACACAACTAGACATGAGTACGGCTTACCATCCACAGACTGACGGTCAGAGTGAGCGTACGATTCAAACTTTAGAAGACATGCTGCGGGCATGTGTGATCGATTTTGGGAAGGGTTGGGAAGCTCATCTACCGTTGGTAGAATTCTCGTATAATAACAGTTATCACACGAGCATCAAAGCTGCTCCGTTCGAAGCACTGTACGGACGGAAATGCCGTTCTCCTCTTTGCTGGGCTGAAGTGGGTGAGAGTCAACTCACTGGACCTGAACTAGTGTACGAAACTTCGGAAAAGATCGTACAGATTCGTAATCGGTTGGCGGCGGCACGGGACCGGCAAAAGAGTTATGCTGATCAGCGTCGCAAACCACTGGAATTCCAAGTCAATGACAAGGTACTTCTAAAAGTCTCACCGTGGAAGGGCGTCATACGCTTTGGGAAGCGTGGCAAACTCAATCCGCGATATGTCGGCCCATTTACGATCCTGGAACGGATTGGGCCGGTGGCATATCGACTTGATCTACCGACGGAGCTCGGTAACGTACATAACGTCTTTCACGTGTCAAACTTGAAGAAGTGTCTGGCTGACGAGTCTCTCATCGTTCCACTAGAAGAGATCAAGGTTGATGATCGTCTTCGGATTGTGGAAGAACCTGTGGAGATCCTTGATTACAAGATTCGTAGCCTGCGTCACAGCAAGATTCGTATCGTTAAGGTTCGGTGGAACTCGGACCGGGGACCGGAATATACATGGGAACGGGAGGATCAGATGAAGTCTAAGTATCCTCATCTCTTTCCTAAGGAGGCGTTCGAGTCGAGACATGTCTCTTCGGCAGCTGAATGAATCTCGGGTCGAGATTCCTTTTAACGTGGGGATGATGTGACAACTCGGGTAAATCTCTCTCTTTTGGTTTCTATCTTTTGTTTGTCCCTTCGTTATTTCTTTTGTTCTTTTGGTACTTGAGCAATTTTCGGGACGAAAATTCTTTTAACGTGGGGATGATGTGACACCCGGCAAATTCTGGTTAACAACATGGTCTAGATTAAAGTCTACCTTAGCGAGTCACGCGTATATTATACTTAACGAGGGTTATCTAGATAGCTAGATAGGACATACGAGCATTATCTCGGGTTATGAGATGCTTTGACTCCTTGTGTGGGTCGGGTTCTGACTCCTTGTGTGAGTTAACATGTGATTTCATGATTAGTGAACCTCGGACGTTGGTGAATAACAAACTTATGTGTCTCGGTGATATCTGACAAACTTATGTGAAAACCATACGTGATTATGTGAACCTAAACCGAACACGTTAATAAAAATTATTAAAAGCGGAGCGTGAGGTTGATTAGGGTCTTAACGCATGGGGTTACACTTGTTACGGTTCGAAACAACGAAAACGTCAAAGGATAACGCGTCGGGAGACGAAACGAGAAAAGAGCGCGCCACCCGGACCTGTGAGCGGCCGCTCACAGGCACCGAGCGGCCGCTCGAAACGAACTGACGGGTTTAAACCGCCTTAAACTTATATTTAAGCAACCTAAACTCCCATGCAACCCCCATACTCAACCCTAATCGCCCCCTTACTGCCCCACACGAATATTTCACTCCAAAAACACCTGCTAAGGCTTAAGATCATCAATTGGGAGGCTCCAAGGCGCGCGATTGATTGATTTGAAGAGCTAAGGGTATAACTCATGATTTCTTACGCTTTTTACTTTATGTTTTATTGTAAAAATCCTATAACAAGTTTGTCCAGGTCTGATTGGATTTAATAAACATTAAAACATGAGTCTTTTTGAAGATTAAACGGATTAAACCTATTAATAAACGCGTAGTAACATCATAGGATGCTTGTTGCGCAAGTTATTGGTGTTTTGATCTTAAAAGCTTTGATCTTGACATGTTTGATAATAGGATCTGATGGGAATAGGTATTAGGAAAGTTGTATGATGATTATTAGGTATTATTGATTGATAATATGCAACTAGGGTTTGATATAATTGATGATATTGTACGATCAGAATCTGGACAGATTCTGAAAGTCGACTTGTAGGGTCTGTTTCGTGGCTTGAAAACAATTGATTTGATCGATTCTTTGCATGATTGTAACGTACAAGGTCTTAGCTTTTCATAATGGGCAAAACCATCAAATTTGGACGTCGTTTGAGTCGTTTTTGGAATTTTAATTGATTAGGGGTCATATCAGATTTTCGGATTTGTAAATTGGGTTAACTTTAAATGGTCATAACTTGAGATTTACAAGGAATTAGATTATGAAATTTTTACAGTAGGTCAATACTGGAAAAATAGAGCTTTTCCAAGTGGATTCATCTCGTTTGGATGAATACACAATTGTTAAGAATTTTCCTACTAAACTGACCTGTTGAGGAGATTTTCTGGACCTAGCTGTGTTGTACGAATTTTCATAATTTTTGTGTTTAGAATTGAGACAAAACAAAAATAGGAATTGTCGAGTGAATCCCAAAGTAAATTCAGTAAAAATTTGGGAGGTTAACTCACTGGGTTGCTATTTTAAATAAATTCGTTTTGATGGCGCACAATCTGTCCTGAAAACACAGATTGTGTATTATGTGCTTATGTGCTTAATTGAGGTCTTAAGTGGTATGGAATTGACATGTAACTGAAGTACACTTGTCTGAGACACATACGGAATGTAGAAACTAATTGTAACCAACGTATTCACCAACGGGTCCGTAGGGTTTACTATTGCATGTAGAATCACTAGGCGTCGCATACACACTTTTTGAACATTTAAAACGCCTTGGACAAACGAGTTATATGGGTAATGATATTACGCCTATACTCACTAAGCGACACTGTTATTAGGGTGTCGGTAGCATATATTGCTTGCTGTTCGGATTCTTTGCTTGCACGTTAAGGTGAGTTTACGGCCCCTCTTTTAAACTGGTTTTATACTTTCGGGGGGAGAAAACATGTGTTTAAACGATTGTTTGGTAAATTCTGTCATACTATGGGTTCTAACGTATACTACACGATCTTTGGAAGTCCCGGGGGGAACCATGAATGTGCGGGTTAGCACAACGGGGAAATGTGAATAGCGCTATTGGGAGTGACCAACCCCGCTCGTCGGCTTGGAGGGCCGGGCGAGTGCATATTGTCTCAAACAGGAACAACAGGAACATTTGGAACTATTCGGGCACAACAACTGGTATTCGAGTTAGTAATGGTTTTCCAATCGTGGTAGTAACAAAACGTACGCCTAGCTAGCGTATACTGGTTTTCTATTTGTTATAGTATGGACAGGTGAACTTGGTACTTGAACTGCAAACCTGTAAACTCACCAGCATTTTTGTGCTGACGTAAACTTTTACATGTTTTCTCAGGTCGCTAAGGTAGCACAATGGAACTAGGGCGCACGCGTCTGCACGGCGTCTAGATAGAGTTGCATGATTTCATAAACATTGAACTTTGGTTATTTATGTTGAACTTTATTTTGAATAAGCTTCCGCTGTAAACGGGATTTTAAAACTATGTTTTGGTATTGCATTAATTTCATTTAGACTTGTTTATTGTGATCGTTGGTTTGGATCCTGGTTTGTCATGCGCCTCGCGGTAAAACCCCGCAAGTGGATTTTGAGGGTGTGACAGTAAGGGATTTGTATCTAATCAAGAATGGGATATGGTGTTTCAACAACGATGGTTACAATGGTTATATAAAAACTTTAAAGGGGATATTAATTCCTAAATTCATAACCAAATTGAGAATTGAAATGGGAGTTAATGATACCAATATTTAGGCATGGAAAAATCTCAGTATTACTATTTGAACCTCAACACCCATTATGGTCTTCATTCATTACAAATGATCTCTTAATGTTCTGTAATGAATGGTTTGTTAATGCTGAAGAGTTACAAAAAATATTGACATCAATCACTTGCATTAGGTACTTGTAAAATTATCATAAAAAGTTGTATCATAGGGGCATAAAGGGAACAAATGGTGTAAAATATGGAGATGATAGTTGTGCCCCTTCACATGCCATCTTAAAATTGAGAAGAAATTACCTTTTTGTCTGTCGAGTAATAATAATAATAATAATAATAATAATAATAATAATAATAATATAGATAACCAAAAGTCATGAGTTAACTTTCATTATTGTTACACTTATTAAAATTTAAATAAAAGGTATTTTTTTTTTTGAACGGCCAACAAATTGGAATCACTCACGGAACACTGGAGTATTATCGTGCCACCAATGTTGCCACGCGATCATATTCCACCACCAAGTCACCAATTCAGGAGGAAACTCATAATTATGAGAAAACCCCCTTTGTGAGATTCGAACCCAGGTCCTTATGGTCTCTAAGTCTTATCTCACCACCAAGATGCCGAAAGGCTTTTTTTTGTTTAAATGAAATTTAACAAATCTAATTATAGATTTGAAAGACAATATGATATTATGTAGAAAGGCAATTTTACCTCTTTACAAAGTTAATTAAGTATTGTACCATAAGCATAAGATATTGTAATTACTTAAATTTTGTAGTCATCCTTTCCAAATGCTTTATAATATAATACATACGATATTGTAATTACTTAAATTTTGTAGTCATCCTTCCCAAATGCTTTACAATATAGTATAGATATCGATATTTGCCAAAGAAAATATAGAATTCATGATGATAGAAAAGTACTAAAGAGTCAAGAATCAAAATTAAGAGAATAAAAACATAAAGAGATAGCACGTATTAAATCTTATAAAAAACATGTAGCAAAATGCTTGATACTTATAAAAAATTGGTACATAAAACAAAAATCACCTCTGCTTTTGAAAATCTTTATAAGAGTATAAGGAGATGATGAGACCTTTCACGTCATCCCCGGTGATCTCGAATCCATCTTTTGCCATTTAGAGACAATGTTAATCCCACATGTCAACTATCATCAATCACCATAAATCCACAAGCTCATTTTTTTCCATTAACACAGTTTCATGCTTAAAAAAAATTATTTGACCAACTAAATCAAGATTCCTAAAAAAAAATACCAATTAACATCACAATGTTTGTGTATCAAGCTTCAATAAAATGCCATAGAGAAAAAAAAAACAATAAATAAAATGAAAGATAAGGAAATGAAATAATGTTTGTGTATCAAGCTTTAATGAAATGTCATATATAAAAGAAAAGAAAATGATAAATAAAATGAAAGATACGGTAAGGAACCTGTGATGATAGAAGGGTTTTGAAGCGAGAAACCAAAGAATTGTGTTTGGTGATTTATGTGGTGATTCTTGTTGTTGTTGACCCCATATAGATAATATATAGATGTATAAAAGGAAGAAGTTACTAATGAATTAATCATAATGATGATGAAAGGTTGAAAATTGTGATAGGCTGATGATTAAGAGGGGTTGAAAGGTCTCACATTTAAAATGCATAATAGGTAGTATTTTGTATTCTAAATGTTGGATATGATGGTAGAATTGGGATAAGATTTTAGGATGTGAGGTATTGGATTATGGTAAATTTACTATTCTACCCTTCTAAGTGTCTTAAATGTCCATAAAGTTTCAATTATACCCCATCATGTAAGCATAACTCAATTGTACATGTTGCTTGAATTGTTGGATACTTGACAAAATTACAATCTTGACCATCACTCCTCCTTAATAAGATAATATAGATTTTAAACATGTTCATGAATTACTTTTTTTTTGTCGAGTTAATATGTACAACGCATAGCGTAACTTCTTAATTGCTCTATCAACATATAACGGACCTTTTAATTGGTCATCAAACCAAACATTTTTTATATTAGTTGACATTATGGCTTTGCATATATTCAATCAAATATTCATATGCCAGTGTAACTAGAGGTATAGCAAATGTTTGGTAAATAGCTTTTATAAGCTTAAAGCTACAAGCTTTAAAAAAAAAACTCATACTTAGCCTTGTTTGATTGAAGGAGCTAAAAATTTTTAGATTAAGAGAAAAAGATCCATAGTGAAAAGCTACTATAAAAAATGGAAGAGTAGTCTTTAAAAAATCCTTAATGTAGAAACGCATATATATAAATAGATACAAATTTTTTTAAAAAGTTAAACATATATTAAATCCATTGTTATAAGCAAACAAATTTATGCAATAGATTGTTTAATTTTTTTAAAAAGAAAATGAAAGGGCCAAAACTTGCATCCATTGGCTTGTTTTTCATAACGAACCACAAAGTAATAAACATGTGTTTTAGTTCTTTAGACACTGATGGACCCACCTAATTACGACATACGTGGCTTCACCGTTCATCACCCAACACACGGGACCCGTTTCTTGCATTAAACTTGTAAACTTTACAGTGAAAAGTGAAAACTAAAAATATTGTTACGGATAAAATGTTGTTAAAAGTATAAAATTCCAATAATTGAATCCTAAATTTTGATGCGAATAATATTCGTGGAAGATCCATTGGTTTAAACTTTTCCATCAAGTGGTAGGTTTACTGTACACGTGATATTGATGTCCTTTTTAATATTCGTAACGGATTAGCATTTAGCCAAGTAGCCAACATATCCATTGACATCACGAGAAAGTTTGTTTGTTTTTTTTTTTTATTTTTTTTTCATAATTTATTTATTTATTTATTTTTTTTAAGGGAAAATGGCCAAAATAGCCCGTTGACCGTGTATTTTGCACAAATAGCCCTCTCCACCCTCTTTGGAGAGACGGGACACGGCTCCCAACGAGCCTGAACCCTCTTTCGAGAGGCTTCCCATTTCAGCCAACAGAGGACCGCCACGTGTCGTTGTTGATCCCGAGACAGACCTTTCTCTCTCCTGAACCCCCTTTCTCTCTCCTAAACCCCCTTTCTCTCTCCTGAACCCCCTTTCTCTCTCCTGAACCCTCTTTCTCTCTCTTGTGACGTCTCGGAAGACGCTTCCGGTGACGTCTCGGAAGACGTCTCCGGTGAAGACGAAGAACAAGAAAAAAACAGTAAACTTCGTCGGAGAAGACGGAGAACTCACCGGAGAAGACGAAGAAACAAGAATCAGTACACCAGCAGGGTCACCGGACCGGTGACCGGAACCGGCGCCGCCGCCCTTCTGTTTCCGGCGAACCACCCTGGTCGGCTTTCCGTTCTGGTTAAAGCGAATCAGACAGTCACCGAGTATGGTGACTGTCACCGGTGACCATCTCAGGCCGCCGCCACCTTATCTTTTCCGGTAAGTTACTTCTCCCCAGTTAAGCCCTCTCTTCGTTTATTATAATAATCGGACAGTCACCGGTTTAGGGTGACTGTCGTGCGCCTGCTATAACCCCAAACCATTCTTATGTTCCTGATTTGTATATCGGATAACACAACCCCTTGAACTTGCCCTTCGATTCTCCGGTGAGTTCTCCGTCTTCTCCGACGAAGTTTACTGTTTTTTTCTTGTTCTTCGTCTTCACCGGAGACGTCTTCCGAGACGTCACCGGAGACGTCTTCCGAGACGTCACCGGAAGCGTCTTCCGAGACGTCACAGGAGAGAGAAAGAGGGTTCAGGAGAGAGAAAGGGGGTTCAGGAGAGAGAAAGGGGGTTCAGGAGAGAGAAAGGTCTGTCTCGGGATCAACAACGACACGTGGCGGTCCTCTGTTGGCTGAAATGGGAAGCCTCTCGAAAGAGGGTTCAGGCTCGTTGGGAGCCGTGTCCCGTCTCTCCAAAGAGGGTGGAGAGGGCTATTTGTGCAAAATACACGGTCAACGGGCTATTTTGGTCATTTTCCCTTTTTTTAATCCAATAATGTCGCTCTTGGTGATTGATTATCGTCAATTAGTGGTGAACAGAACCTAAAAAAAAAAAAAAAAAAAAAAGAGAGAGAGAGAGAGAAAAAGGAAAAGGTAATTGATGCAACAAGCCATGTAGAAAGGTGAATGTCCGATATATAACCTAAGCAAGTTAAAGGTTATCAAGAATCAACCTTGTTTGCGAGCAACAAATGTAAAATATCAAACGTTTTATGATTTCGCTTTTATTCTCAAAGATGTTTTTTTTTTAGAAAACTTTATTAACTTTGATTGAAGATGTCAACTCAATATTTCAATAGAGTTTGTCAATTCGATATTCAGTGTGTAATATTTTAATTGAATTTTAACAGTTCATAGAATAATTATTATGTAATATTTTAAAATAATATTTAATTAGTATTTAGTATTTGATTAAATTTAGCTTTTAATATTTCTTTTACTCCATTCACATGTAATATTTTATGCAGTCTATTTCATATTTGATGATATCATTACTTATTTTTCTATTATTCTTAATCTATTTTATTATTGCTGTATTTTTTTAAACATATACTTCATGAAAACCGTCAAAAACTCACGAACCGGGGCCGGCACAAACCACAACTAAAAGCAAAGAGAGAATTACATAATAACAAATTTACACCACTTCTCCCAATCAAGGTCCACTACTTTCGCCCCATGCCTAGCCCAAAGAAAACTCACACCTTAACTTCACCAACAATATCTTGGACACTCACCGGCTTATTATCAAAGACGCACTTGTTCCTCGCTCTCTAGATACTCCAGCAAGATATCAAGATGATACCCTGCACCAACTCTTTCCTTATACCTTGGAGACCAACATGATTGTTTATTTCTAGGAGGTCCTTAACCGAGAATATGAAGAACCCAGCAAGCTTGCACCATCTGCACATGAAATCCCACACAGCCGAGGCATAAAAATAGGAGGTGAAAATATGATCAGCCGACTCCACCCCACACCTGCACATTGGACAAATCACCTCAGGGATGGGAATGTTACGATCTCTAAGTGCCGATAAAGTTCGCAACTTGCTCATTTCAGCTCTACAACCGAAAATGTTGCACTTCTCTGAGACCCATTTACACCATTCGAACACATGATTGTTGTTGAAGTCGCACCCACTGTACAAAAGACGTTTCACCTCCTTGACCGAAAACTCCTCAACCGTATTACCGAGCCAAGACCAAGAGTACGGCCTATTGGAAAGGGTAACAGATTCGAGAAACGCCTCTAAAAACTGCAGCTCCTCAGTTTCGACATCCAAAATGGGTGAATGACCCCACTCCCAACACAAACCATTGCTAGTAATCCGATCCCAAACCGAACATTTTTCACCTTCTCAAAAAGAAACAAGGCCGGACATAAATCTTTCAAAGGAGACGAACCAAACCACGTGTCGAGACAGAAACAAATACCCGACCCATTTCCTACCACACCCTTGAAAAAATCTACGAAGAGGCACCCCGGCGATCATCGTTCTAGACAAAACTTTAACTATATTACCCCACACACCTCTAACAGCTTTTAAAGAAGGCAAGAATTCCCACGCCCAACCCCATATAACATAGACTTTTCGAGGTTGATTTTAAGCCCCGGGCATAAGTGAAAACACCAGAGGATACGGACCACATTAGACACATTACTCAAGTCCCAATCATGAACAATAACGACATCATCCGCATATGAAGGTGAGAAATTGTCAGCCCCCCCTAGGAGTACACACCCCGTGGAAAATCCCCTCGACACACGCCGCCTCCATCATACAAGAAAAGGCCTCCATAACCAACAAGAAGAGAAAAGGAGAGATCGGATCTCCTTGTCTCATACCTTTTCCATGCTGGAACTCGAAGGTCGGCGCCCCGTTAACCAACACGAAAGACCGACCCGATCTAAGCACTCCAAAATCCAAGAGCACCATAATTCGGAAAACCCCATCTGACGTATCACACTATCACATTGACGAGAAAATTCTAATTGACCTTGTCATAGGCCTTTTCGAAGTCAATCTTAAGAAAAAACGCTCTCTTGTTGATCTTTTTATACCAAGCAATAATCTCATTCACAATAAGCGGCCCTTCTAGAATGTATTTACCTTGCATAAACGCCGATAATTTAATGTCATCTATCAATGCTAAAAAATAGTAGAATGTAATAAAGCCAATTTCATACACCCAAACTTTAACCCGTCTAAGGCCATTGGGTGTACACTAACATCTGGGGCATTAAAGGTGACATGACATGTTAACTGACGTTTCACACCACTCCCTGCTTGTGTTAAGGGGAGTTAAATTGGTTATTTGTTAACATGTTAACACGGAATGTTAAAATTGTTTTCCTTTTTTAAACAAAACACCGTTAAAATGTATTGTTATGTGAATTTAAACCATTTCCTTGACGTAAAGTGGAATGAAATAAGGGTGAAAGTATACCCAATAGCCTAATATCCAACAAACTAATTTAATTTAACATTTATAACAAAAAAATTGATTATATGAAATAATGAAATTTTGTGGTATCTATACTACTATATAATGGGTTCTGGATGGGTAAGATTGTCATTTTATATTCATTTAAATGGGTAAAAATGTAATTTCATTTAGTTTTCAAGACAAATTTAATACAACTATTAAATCAACTTATTTAACCTATTAAAAGTAATTAATAATGGTATTAAAATCATTGAATCATTTGAAAAGTTTAACATCATTTCATAAAAGATCTTAGAGAATTCATAATATAAGATGACATCAAGAATGATTGTTATGAAATTACACAAATATTACTTAAAACTATAAGTCAATTTTGTACTTTCTTTAAAATTTATGCTAGCACTTTGCTGAAAAATCTATAATAATAATAAGAAGAAGAAGAATCCATATCAATGTGTATAAATATCTCTATATAAATATACCTTATAAGGTTATCTGATTTGCCAATAAAATAAGTCTTAAAGGTAAATGTAGAACATGTGCTTCACGCATCCACTCTCCCAACAGAGACGCGCCTGTTTAAATTCTTTAAAATGTCATCGTACGGTTATAGATCCGAATCGATGATTCTAAGAATTAATGGTAGTGTTCTTAATTTCATTCATGGGATCAGTTAATCCATACGTTATAAACCAACGGTTCTTGGAATACATGTGTATGTTCTTTTATCTCAAGTTGGTCCCATAAAAAAACTCCCAATCAAACCCTAATATGTTCTAAATTAAGTTTGTCAATCATCTTTCATTCTACGATCGTCATGTCACCGGTGATTGTGGATAACTATTTCTAATTAGATTTTGCTTCGTGGGTTTATACAAGAGTCTTTGATTGAATGAATCAAAAGTGTTTGATTGATGTTGGTTTGTCATTGTAGTGCTGCAGTCCAATTTCATCGAAAGGCGCCATAATATCTTCCAAGTCCTTTTATTGTTTACATTGTTGTGCAATTCAGCTCTGAAACTTACAATGTACTATTAATTTTCCTTGACATTCCGAAGTTTAGGTCTACATGGGCACGATTCCAAGTCATTTTATTAAGGTCAACTGCTGGAGCACAATCAGATACGTATGTATCAGAGTCTATCCCTATTCCATTTTCATGGTTTGATCATCACTTTATGAAATGTCGTAAGTCGAACACATCCTGTAGTCAATGATTCGTCTGACGTCATTAGAAAAAAAAAACTTACCACAATATTAACATTATTGTTTTATTTTTGCATTTGATCTATGAAGCATACATAAAGTAATGCATGAGGTGATCATGCATGCAGTTTGCACAACAGGAAGCCAATTCTACATGCTTTTGTTGCCTGAACATTGTTAAATGCCCCTCACACCCCCTCGAATGCTTCTAAAACTTGCATCGCCACCACCATTCCCATCCCACCACTATGTGTTTGTGTTTGTAATTTTACAATTAATTGATGAGACAACGACCTCCGTTTTGTGATAAATCACATGTCAAGAAAGGACCGTGAATAGTTGAAGAAGATGTAACTAAACATATTAATTACATACATGTCAATTATATATAGCCAAATATCGTACAGCCCCACCGCAACACGCGGGTTCCTGCTAGTATCATTAAAATAGTCGACAAGCAAATTAAGTATCTAACAGTTTCTATCATTGCATAATGGACCACACCAAAAATAACCAATAATTCATTCTTATCAAGACACGCATGACCATTACATTTGAAATCAAGTCCAAGTCCTTGTTATCTTCTAACGTACGGTACAAATAGTGGTTTTCGAAGATGCAAAAACAGAAGTCACTAATAATGTGATCAAACGAATATATAATGTATAATAGAGTATAAGAATACAAATGGTCCCGTTGATATTTATGACCGGTCTATGTCTACCTTGCGTCATGTGAATGTTCTTGTGTTTGGATGGGTTAGGGGCAAATATGCTTTTGTTGACCTGACAGGGGTTTCTCCTTACGAGACAACGGCTTTGTACCGGGGCACACAGTTTTGTGGACAGAAGCTAAGAAGGTCGCTAAGCACGAAGCAACGTGTTTAGATAATCAACATGTGTTCCTGTCGTTTGCTTTTGACACATTTCGATCTCTGGCCCCTGAGGCAGTACGGTTTCTGAAACGAGTGCAGAAGGTGGTCCACATGCAGTGTTGAAAAATAATCAAGAACAACGACACAATCAATCTCAACAATGATTGAACTTTTATTACGAATAGAAAAGTATACTGAATACAAAAGGAATTATAAAACGAAAGAGTAAAACAGATGATTACAATCAAGCCCTATTTATAACCTAATTCCCAAATCTGCAAGTTAACGACTTGTTAACAACCATACTTTGAGCTTGACACTTTCAGTCCTCCATCTTTGTATCTTTAAGCACTTGTAACTTGAAACATTATTAACACATAAAAGAACTTTGAAATATGGCAGAACTAGTCCCTTGACTTTCTAATTCAGTTTATTTCACTTATTAACAATCTCCACCTTGAGATCAACTGAATTCTTCTAACCAATTCCCAAACCATCAACACAAAACTTAAATTTTGTCCCTGGTAACACCTTGGTTAACATATCAGCAAGATTTTCAGTTGTATCCACTTTTAGAACATCAACTTCTTTAGCATTGATAATTTCTCTTATGAAAAACAACTTAACTTTAATATGCTTGGTTCTGTCATGTAAAACATTGTTTTTGGATAGTTGAATGGCCCCTGAATTATCACAAAACACTTGTACACCATTCAGATCAACACCCAAATCTGTCAGAAAACCTTTCAACCATATTGACTCTTTTACCCATTCAGTCAATGCTATGAACTCAGCCTCTGTTGTTGATAAAGCAACAACATGTTACAGCTGAGCTTTCCAACTCACTGTATTCCCTAACACTCGAAAAACATAACCAGTAATAGACCTTCCCTTATCAGGATCTTTAGCATAATCAGCATCAACATAACCTGTGACAACTTTGCCCTTTTCATCCTGATTGCAAGCAAATATCAAACCATCATTCTGAGTACCTTTTAGATATCTCAGAATCCACTTTACTGCATCCCAATGATGTTTTCCTGGATTAGATATATACCTGCTCACTATACTAACTGCATACCCAATATCTGGTCTGGTACAGACCATCAAATACATCAGGCTTCCAACTGCATTAGCATATGGAACTCTATCCATTCTTTTCCTTTCTTCTTCAGTCTTAGGAGAATCAGTACTTGATAATTTGAAATGAGCAGCTAAAGGAGTCTTCACAGCTTTGCAGTCTTGCATCCCAAAGTTGTTCAAAACCTTCTTAACATAAGATTTTTGAGACAACTTCAGTATTCTATCTTTCCTGTTTCTTTCAATCTCCATTCCCAGAATCTTCTTAGCTTCTCCTAATTCTTTCATATCAAACTCCATTTTCAGCAGCCCTTTTGTTTCTTCAATTTGATTCTTATCTTTGCAAGCTATCAACATATCATCCACATACAGCAGTAAATAGACATAATTACCCCTGCTGTATTCTTTATGATAAACACAACTATCATAAGAATTTCTTGCAAAACCACACTTTATCATATGCTCATCAAATCTTTTATACCACTGTCTTGGAGACTACTTCAATCCATACAGTGATTTCTTCAGTAAACAGACCTTATCTTCATTTCCTTCTTCCACATACCCTTCTGGCTGTTTCATATAAATGCTTTCTTCCAGATTACCATGTAAGAAAGCTGTTTTAACATCTAACTGCTCCAACTCATAATCATGATAAGCAGTTAAAGACAAGATTACCCTTATAGAAGAGTGTTTGACTACAAGAGAAAATATCTCATTGTAATCAATACCTTCTCTTTGTGTGAACCCCTTAGCAACTAATCTTGCTTTGTACCTAGGTGCTTCACCTTCTTTTACACCTTCTTTGAGTTGAAAAATCCATTTGCAGGATACTAACTTCTGATCAACAGGCTTCTCAACTAGTTCCCAAGTACCATTCTGATACAAGGAATCCATTTCTTCATTCATAGCTTGAGCCCACTTATCAGCATCTTCTGATTGTACAGCCTCATCATAAGTCAGAGGCTCATAAATGCTCTCATTTTCAGCAGCCATAAAAACCACTGCTGAAACATTATCACAATACCTAGCAGGCTTGATAACTTCTCTTCTTGTTCTATCCCTGGCCAAGCTGTAACTACTATTACCAGCAGTTTCAGACCCTGAAGTCCCTGAAACTTCACTTTGAGTTGCTTGAGGATGTTGAGTTTCATGAACCTTTTCATCAGGCTCCACCTCAACCTGTACTTCTTTCTCTTGATCATCAAACACCTTTCTATTGTCACCAATCAAGTCTTTATACATAACTTCCTCTCTGAATGCAACCACATCTCTACTTTGAAAAGCCTTTGGACTGCCACCATCCATTCTCCACAACCTATAGCCTTTAACTCCCTTAGGATATCCAAGAATGACACACTTAATGGCTCTTGATTCCAACTTTCCTTGGCTTATATGAGCATAAGCCAAAGAACCAAACACCCTTAAGTTGCTGTAATCTGCCTTTTCACCTGACCACATCTCCATTGGAGTCTTGTAATCAATGGCAGATGAGGGTGACCTGTTGATTAGGTATGCTGCTGTTGTTACTGCTTCAGCCCAGAAACTTTTAGGCATTCCAACACTAATCAACATACACCTGACCTTATTCAACAGGGTCCTGTTCATCCTTTCCACAAGACCATTTTGTTGTGGGGTACCAGGCACTGTTAAGTGCCTTGCAATCCCATGTTTATTACAAAAATGATTGAATTCTTTTGAACAGAATTCAAGCCCATTATCAGTTCTCAGCTTTTTAACCCTTTTATTACTTTGGTTTTCAATCAAAGCTTTCCAATCTTTAAAGCAGTTAAATGCTTCATGTTTATGTTTTAAAACATATATCCATACTCTTCTAGAATAATCATCAACTAGAGACAAAAAATACCTTGCACCACCAAGTGATATGTTCTTTGCTGGTCCCCATAAATCAGCATGAACATAATCCAAAATCTCTCTAGTCTTATGTCTGCATCTGGTGAACTTTACTCTATGAGCCTTTCCCATTATACAATTTTCACATAATCCAACATCAATCTCTTTAAGATCACCAAGAACCTGCTGTTTTCTCAACTCTTGCAGGCCTTGTTCACTTATATGCCCTAACCTTCTGTGCCATAATGCAGCTTCACTTATCTTTTCTTGTTCAACATTACAGTTCACCCCTTTGACAACTTTTCCATCTAAAATATAGATGTTGTTATCTTTCCTGGAACCAGATAACATCACCATTGACCCCTTGATCACCCTAGCTTTTCCATTCTTCAAACTTACATGATACCCTTCTCTTTCAAATGTTCCTAAAGACAACAAACTCCTTTTTAACTCTGGAATGTATCTTACTCCTTTTAACTCCACATCCATTCCATTATCCATTTTGAATACCACAGTACCAATTCCCTTGATTATGCATGACCTATCATCACCAAGTTTAACAACTCCAAAATCACCATAATCAAGTTGTTTGAAGAACTCTTTCAAAGGTGTCATATGAAAAGATCCCCCTGAATCCATCACCCACTTTCTTGTAACTCCATCTTCACAAACAACCATCAATACATCTGCACTGTCATATCCATCAGATGAATATGAATCTTCTTGTGCAGAATGACTGTTTTGCCCTTTTGAGCCACTAGACTCCCCCTTTCTCTTTTTCCACTCAGGACAGTCTTTCTTAAAGTGATTTTCTGAGTTACAGATGAAACACTTTCTCTTAAAATTGTTCTTTGATCTTGATCTTGAATTTTTGTTACTGAAATTCTTGTTATTAAAACTTTTCTTCTCAGGCCTTCCTCTCACAAATAAGCCATCTCCACCTTCTTCTTTAGAATCTGTTCTTTTCTTTAACTCTTTAGAATTCAAGGCAGACAATACCTCTTCCATTGAAAGAGTCTCTCTACCATACATCAATGTGTCCACAAAGTGTTCATATGATGATGGCAGAGATGTGAGAAATATAATTGCCTGATCTTCATCTTCTAACACTACTTCAATATTTTCCAGATCAAGAATCAACTTATTAAATTCATCTGTATGATCCTCAAGACTCTTTCCAGAATTCATATGGAAAGTATACAGTCTCTTTTTCAAATACAACCTATTGGCCAAAGACTTAGTCATATATAATGACTCCAACTTGGCCCATATACCGGCTGCACTTGCTTCTTTAGAGACTTCTCTTAAAACTCTGTCTCCCAGGCTCAAGATGATAGCACTATGTTTTTTCTCAAGAATATCCTTCTTCTCCTTGTCTGTTAATGTACCAGGAATGTTAGCCTCACCCAACAGGGCATCACTAACCCCCTGATGCACTAACAAGGCCCTCATCTTCACACGCCATAGACTAAAGTCATTCTTCCCATCAAACTTTTCTAATTCAAACTTAGTCGACACCATTACAACAACCAGTCAACCTTCAAAACCTTCGTCTTCTTGAATGAGCCAGAACCAGGCTCTGATACCAATTGTTGAAAAATAATCAAGAACAACGACACAATCAATCTCAACAATGATTGAACTTTTATTACGAATAGAAAAGTATACTAAATACAAAAGGAATTATAAAACGAAAGAGTAAAACAGATGATTACAATCAAGCCCTATTTATAACCTAATTCCCAAATCTGCAAGTTAACGACTTGTTAACAACCATACTTTGAGCTTGACACTTTCAGTCCTCCATCTTTGTATCTTTAAGCACTTGTAACTTGAAACATTATTAACACATAAAAGAACTTTGAAATATGACAGAACTAGTCCCTTGACTTTCTAATTCAGTTTATTTCACTTATTAACATGCAGTGACTCGCAGAGCCCTAAGAACCAAGGGTTTATGTTTAGCAGGATAGGTTTTGCGTTTCAAAAGGGGATAGCGGTACAGCTTGTTGCCCGCTTACCTCCGCTTACCTACCATCTAAATGTAACTTGTTTTGTCTTTGTATTATTATATAAGTTTACAAGATGTATTGTTTGTGATTAAGGTTGATGATATATTCTCTAAAACTGCACAAGATACCCAAAACCAAGTCGAGAATTCTTTATTTTTTTGGGTCGAAAATTCCATACGCGTAATTCTGAATTTTGTTCCAGGTCAACGTGATCCTAATGAGATCTCAAGTTCCTCAAACTCAAAGTCTCAAACACTACATGATTTTGAATGAATCACCCACGCCCCACCATCCCCTTAATTTTGGGATGAATCATTCTTTGCTAACGTAGTAGACATGTGTTGCTCCATGCGACCACGCCCACTTTATTCCTCTTACCACACCGTGTAGTCTAAGGGTGAAGGGGACATCCATCACACTATCACTAAAAATCAACCAATCAGTTGTCACCCCATTCCACCAAATTTTATCACACAATCACTAAATCACTCCCAATTAATCACGAAAAAACAACCAATCATAACATTCAAGCTCGTCCCCCTAACACTTTCAAACAAACCACACACGTAATGCCACCAAAAAAGAAACCATCACGCAACCGTGATGGTTGCGATGGTTTTTCACGCATGATAGGGCATTACAATGGCGCCCCACCATCCTAATCGATAACCATCTAGCTTTATATGTAAAATTTTAACTTATATTCAAGTCTATGATTCTCGGCTTTAGAAAACTTGGCGTTTTATGCTACTTTTGTTTTCGTAATTAATTTGTCATTGTCTTAATATGTCTAATACAGTAGTAACAAATAACGTAGTGGTTGGCAATTTATAAAGTCTCTGTCAAGAATACCTTATGCTAGATAGGGTATGTATCACTTGTATGATACGTTATGCTAGATAAGGTAAGTAAGTGTTGATTATGATTTTGTGTTTGGCTAAATGTAATATATGATGCTATGTTTATCTTGATTCTTGATGATAAACTCTTTTATTTATTTTAACATAATCAAGTATCATGTCTTCACACAAACAATAACTACTATGTTGGTTGCATATCTTCATAAGTTTCATTTACTTGGAAGATGCTCAGCCACTTTATGGTGTAACAATTTACCCATAAACCTTTATTCTAACCGCATGCTTCATCAGTAAAGGAAACACTCAAATTAACACAGGAATGTTCGAACATTTTACATGCGACATGGTTCTAGTTCAAACACACTTGGTTTCAGTGGCGAAGTTTGACTCGAAACTTTGGGGGGTCGGAAGTCACCGTGGGGTCGGAAGTCACAAGTTTCGGGGGGCCGAAACCTTATATACCAAAAAATTTCTATACGAATACTATATAACCAGAACTTCTACGCGAAAATTCGGAGGGGTCGGCCGCCCCTCCTCACCCCTTAAAAGCTACGCCCCTGCTTGGTTCGTTATGCTTCAAATACACGTCGATGTGCTTACCAAAGAGCTTTCATCCTTACATTTCACGAGTTTTGTTTCAAGTTGCTGTGCAAACGAGCCTAGCCATGTTTGAACTCGCCTAAGCTCAAATTTGACTCGTTTAGCTTAACATGGCTTGACTTCTACTCATTTGTAACTCTATTAACTAGTGGGAACAAAAAAAATTCAAACTCAAGAATGGAATGTGCTTAACTTGTTCACCGTTTGTAGGTTATTGCACTTGTTCACCCTGTAGGTTATTTAATTGTTCTGTTCCACGGCAAACCCTTCACGGGTTGGTAACCGGGAACGGCAACACCGCCGCCACCCGCACGGGTGGCTTGCTTTCCACGGTTTCTTCTTGCCGCTATGTTTGGAGGTGGGTACTTGTCTAATTTATTTGTTTAAATTAAAAAAAAACAAAAAAATAACTTCGAGGGTACTTGTGGGTAGGTGCCACCAGTGTTTTTGTTGTTCTAAGGTACTTGAGGGTGGTTTTGACATGACACTGCAAGATCGGATGGAGATAGGATACTATCCTAGGGTGCCCCTTTCACCGCGTGGGTACTTGTATGTATGTGTGAGTATATATATTAGTGAATGTTTATAACTTCATACATATGTGTTATTTAGGGCATGTTTGGTAGCCTCTTAATAAGGCTCTGAACCATTTAGCTTTGAATGGTTCAATATTCAGACTGTTTGTTTCAACTAAAAAAAAGCTCTGAATGAATGGTTAAGAGTTGAATCATTCAGATTTTGTGCATAGCTGAACCATTCAGCACTTAATCATTCAGAACCTTTTAATGATTCAGCACTTACCTCTTAAGACTATCTGAGTTCCCTATCTATATGAAGCTCGGTCTCACTTATTTATTTTTTTATTTTTTTTAAAGTAAAAACACAACCTACGAGGATTGATTTTGTAAACTACCTGAAAGTTTATTAGTTTTTATTTCTAGACTTAAACTTATTTAAACTTCTAAATAATTGTGAACCAACTCTGAATAGGTCATGAAGGGGCTCAATATGTTTAGATAAACTTTAAATCTATATCATTAGGGTTGGTAGCTTAATAGAAGAAACAAAGCTTCTAGCAGCACTAAAGTTTAAGAAGTCATTGATACAAGTCCGTAAAGAGTAGAAATTTGTGGTTAAAGAAAATAAAAATAAAAAACACTCCAAATCTATGTTCAACTTGAAAGGCATGATAAGAGTGCATTCCTTATGCCATGGAATCATATGGTATATCCTTGTAATCCGTAGTTTGTTACTTGTTTTTTAATAGTTAGTTATAGCTATGTGTTGAAAAGTATTACAACTATGAGTGGTAAAATCAAACACGTGTTAGGAACCATTCAATTGAGCAGTTCTAGACGTGTAGCTTGCTGAGTATATGCCTTATCCACATTCATGCAGAGCGGTTAATTTTATCCCCAATTTATAGCTCTCCTACATTAATGTAAAAAAAAAAAAAATTAAACCTCATCCTAGATAAATACATAAAATATTAATTTATCCATAAATCCATAAATAAAGCCAATTGAAAAGCAAAAAAAGCGAAGATTAGTAGACCAATTAAATCCAGACGTTTGCTGATATTGTTACACGCGTCTGGCTGCCGCTTCTATAGAGTTTTACGTTAGACCCCTTGTTGTTTTTGCCCTTAGTTAATGTATCCCTTGTTCTTTCTTGATATTACAAATGTAAAAATAATAATACATTTTCATACTTTTATCATTATACTTTTTCTCTCCTTACTCGCAACCAATTCCAAAAATATTAAAATATTTTTAGAGGTGAACAGTAGCTTTTCAAATATAAAGGTGAACAACGCTTTCACCAAATATTTTCTCTCTTCATCACTCACAACTACTTACACCCACCTCATATAATTTGGTGGACACACTCACATACATTTGATTCCCCAAATGAGAATGTTTTTAGACCATGTGTAATGGTGAAAAAAACAAACAATAGAAATGGAATGGTTTTAATGGGTTGAAAGTTACTTGAAAATGAGTAAAACATTGTAAATTATTAACTCTGGTGCAACGTGTGGGTTCTTCACTCGACTTTGACGATGTTTTAAAATCACGTGAAACTCATCGCACAACATGCGAAAAAAACCTGAGTGGTCAAGAGTAGATCCAAGGACCACAACTTATCATGGGACACGAATTGTTTCTAGTTATTGAATTATGGATTAACACACTTATAAACCTTTTTTAAATACGTAATGAAAAACGTTTATGTTTTGTATACACTTGTTGGTATACACACATGCACAATAGAGGCGTAGCCAAGTACAAACCAAGGTGTGGCCGCACACTTTGAAAAAAATTTATATTGCATTTTATAGGCGAAAATCCCGACCGCATCCCTTAAAAGTTTGGAAAAAGTCCTCGATCGCACCTCTTAAAAAACAATCATGGATCCGCCACTGATGCACGAGTATTACAAGCGTGAACTTGATACACACTGATACATTTAACCTTTTTAAAAGTTATAATAACAAATAAAAGTTGGTTAGACTATTGGTGTCATCTGTTTGTTATCTACTAACATTCTTATGGCCTAAAAACGTTACATACAAATTATAGTTTCAAAACTAACTGATCAATTATAAAAACATGTCTAACTTAAAGGTCTTAAAAGTAAAAATATAAAAAGATTCCAAAATCTGACTAGGACGGGATCGATAAGCCATGTCAACCACAAAACACAGATATACACGTCATCATGTTGCAAGCTTAACGGATAAGGACCGCTTTTCTCTCACTTTCTCTCTCACACACAACACCTAAACACACACTATCCTCTCTATATCTTCCATCCAAACAATGCCTTATCTCCCAACTTATTGACCTTTTCTTTCACTAAAACAATTATTTCATTTATCCAAATCGTTTGAATTAATATTAACTCAAAACCCAATCTCTCATATATACAAATCAATATTCATATTCCATAAGGATATTATTATTATTATTATTAGTGAGACGATTTACCTTAAGAAGCTATGGCGAGTGTGGCTGGAATGATCAACGGATACGCTTCATCATCAACATCATCATCATCGTTTGGAAAACTAAAGAATTCGCACAAGAAAAAGACGAATCGTAATGATCGAAGGTTTAGGGTTGGGGTTACGTGTGTTTCAACCAGTCCTGTTGCTTCTGATCCGTATAAAACGTTGAGTATTCGTCCTGGTGCTTCTGAATCTGAGGTTAAGAAGGCGTTTAGACAGTTAGCTTTGAAGGTAATTATTATTATTATTAGGTTATGAATTTTATAATAATTTTGTTTATTTTGTTTGATTTAATTTGTTAATATTAACAGTTGTTTGTTTTTTTAAATTGGATTGCAGTATCATCCAGATGTGTGTAGGGGAAGCAATTGTGGAGTTCAGTTTCATCAAATTAATGAAGCTTATGATGTACGCCATCTTTTACTCTTCACTCTTTTTTTTATTTATTTTTTATAAAATATTTTGCTTCTGATTACATGAAGAATCTTTTAGATCTGAACTATAGATCAGATCTGGTTACAAACAGTTACCAATGAATTCAAATTTAATCTGAAATTATTAATTATTAATTATTATTAATTATTATTAATTAATATTCTAGAAACTGAAATAATATAAATTATTATAACTAAATAATTTTTTGACTGACATTTAATTTGATGAAGAATTCATTAGATTTGCGTTATACACGCCCGTTTGCCCTCTGTTTCAATGTAACTTCCATTTGAAGAATTATAAAGATAATTATTAGTCCGAATTGTTTCGAAAGTTTTAGTGGCGCGTTTACCTGCAGGTCACTTTTAAAAATAATAATCTATAAAGATAATTTATCAGTCCGAATTGTTTTGAAAGTCTATTGCCCGTTTACCTGCCGGTCACTTGTAAAAAAAATCTAAAAATTAATAATAGTGATTGATTTAAAATCGAACAAATTGTGAACTGGGATCAGTGCGTAGCTTGTTGTACGTTTATCTGTTATTACTTAATTGTGATTAGCCTAAAGTGTGATTAGCCTAAAGTATTTGAACAATTTGATTGATAAAAAAACTAATGATTGTTTTAACTATGATTTGCAGACGGTGATGAATAACTTGAGAGATGAAACAAGCGTATCTGAGATGGACATGTATGGACCGTCGGATGCGGGGATAGACGAGCCGATGATGGGGATGGACGATCAGGATTGGGACATGTGGGAAGAGTGGATGGGTTGGGAAGGTGCTGGGATCAGAGACTACACTTCACATATTAATCCCTACATCTGATATGGTTTTAGATCTAATTCTGTGGTGTTTTGAGATCGGTAAATGTTGATCCAAATGCTTTGTTCTGTATATAAAACGTGTTTTGAGTGATGATGGTATTATGTTCATCTCTGACTGTACATACGTCTGATTTTATGATTAATAATAATTTGTGAAGTTGCATAATTTGCTGTTTGGGAATAAAGATTTCCTTGGATTCTGTTTGTGTTCTTGTCTGGGTTTGATCTACTTTGTAGTGGGTTAGTGGTGATTGAATATATATATTTTTTTTAAAAGTGTTTGATTACTTAAAAAAGTTTGTTGCTAATTATTTTATTGGGTGCATTATCGACTTTCTAGTCCAATAATACTAGAGAATAAAGAGAACAATAAAAGTGATAGCTTGTGGGCTCCAAAGTCTTTAAGATCTGGTTACAAGTCTAATCTAATAAATAAAATAAAACATACCTAAACCAATAATAAAATAAAAACCATAAAAGCCATAAGCCAATGATAAAATAAAAACTGTCTTGTATCATGTGGTTTGGTCTAACAATTTAACCAAAAAAAAAAAGGGTTATTCTAAATACACTAGTTACACCATACAAAATTAATTAAACTCAATCATTTGGTCCAATAATATTGACTCTCTTTCATATTAATTATTGTCTTGATTTTTTATTTTCTCTTTCTTGTAATCTGAAAACTAATTAAAATTTTATTCTCTCCTTAAAAATGAAATATATTTATATTTAAATAATTATATACTATTAATAGGGCTTTTGATTTGAACAATAATTTGGATGTCATCGTGGTAATTCCATCGACTTTTAGGGCTTCTTTGGTCTTTGTAAGTGTCCACGAGGTTGTATAGGTGTCCACATCATTTTTACGCACCGCATAATCTTCTTTAGGTGACACGTGTTGTTTTATATCACACCTGTTTATATGTTGTTGTCTTTTGGTGTTGAGGTGGTGCAAGCTTATGCATGTTCCACTACACGTGCCCAGTTTTCCTCCATGGTTTTATCCTTTTTAAAGCCTTCTTTCCTTCATTTTGAAAGCCAGAGAACACACAGTAGAGAAAGAGAAAAGGGAGAGATGGAGCAACCCAAGAAACACGATCGTCACACCTCCACCGAAGTTACTATCAACACCGTCGCACCAGTACACCATCATCACCGTCAGCTGCAGCCGACAATGACAGAGCAAGCGGGAAAGTAACCACGGTGAAGTAGAGAGAGGCGGGTATATGGTTGTGCGGTAGTGACAACGGCAGTGGTGTGAACTGGGACACGAATGGAGAATACATGGCGACCCTCCACGAGCATGGCTATGGACTAAGAAAGTGGAGATCTTTACGGTGGCAGTCAGTGGAAGGTGGCGGGTGGAGGTGGATGTGTGGGTGAAGTAGAGACAGAGAACGAGAGGGACACAGAATCTGTGTTTGCTTTGGTTTAATCTTTTGTTTTAACTTCATTTTGTATATTTATATTGAAAGTAAAGAACAGAGCATTAGCCTAGGTTAAGGAAGATAATAGTTATTTTATTTTGTTAATTGCTTCATGACCATGTATCCAATTAGTCATGCAATTACACCATTTCATTATTTCATTGTAAGCCTATTGCGATGACAACCCTCACACTTTACCCTGACTTTTATAGCTCAAATATTGACTATACGGAACAACTTTTCAACCATGGGTAAGGGTTCGTGTGTGTATATAGTAACAAGGAAATTTGAATTAAGCAACTAACATTTTTTTTTTAATCAAATGAGAGAGCTTCTCATTAAAACAAAATACGAAAGTTACATCATAATAGCAGGTAGACGGGCAACAAGCTATGGTTGAAATTTATTCATTTTAGTGTTTAACCTAAAAAATGATTAATTTCTTATTATTTCTTTATTTTTTTTGTTCTTCATTTATTCATTTTATACCCCGTAAACAAATTAGCATTATTTTTACGATCACGTCTACGCTTCCCGCCGCGAAGCGCGGGAATGAAATTATAATTATTTGTTTATCTATTATTTTAAGGTAAATCAAAATGAAAAAAAAAAGTAAAAGAAAAAAAATCAGGATACGAGCATAGATCAAAATCAGAAGTTTTTTTTTTTTTTTTCAAATAGTCAAAAAATTAATAAATTTTTTTTTTTTTTTTATTCCAAGACTGGTATTAGGTAAAGTTGGGTTAAGGGTCCAGTTATCCTACACAGTGTAACAAAAATAAGAAGAGTGAGAATGATACAAAAAACACATTATATCATGAAACATGACACAATAAGTCACAAAATATAATACAATGCCAATAAATATAACACAATGCTAAGGAAAAATGACACAGTAAGTCGCAGAAATGACACAATGATGAAAATAAAGAAAAGACACAATGCAACATAAAAGAAACAATGATATACCACAAATTCTAAAAATTACAAGCTAAATATCCAATAAATCAAAAACCTAAAAACTAAGATTGTAGGTTTCGATGAGACGGTTTTAATGCCGCTTGAATGAGTTTATTCGGACTCCGTTTGATACCCTTCCTACAACTTCCTATTTTTTTCACTGTGTATTTGATCCTAATCTATTAATATATATTTATATTTGAACAATGAACTTTTGTAGAGTTTTAGTATTTGATTTGTGTTCGGTGTTTCTTATTTCATATTGAATTTTTTTAGGATTATGTTTATAATTTGACAAGGGTAAAGACTCAGTGGCGGATCTAGAAACATTTTTCAGTAATAACGTTTTTCATTTTTTTCATTTTTTTTTCATTTTAGTAGCAACTGTTTTCAAATTTCGTAAAAAAAAAACAAATTTTCCACTAATTTTCCACTACGCGCGCGAAGTTTAGCCGCAACGTCCGCACCCCCTGCTATTACTATAGATCCGACCCTGGGTAAAGTTATAATAAGTTAGTGAAAACGTAATAAAAGAACACAATAATTACTTGATCGAAGAAAAAAGAAAATATTATATTCACAAAAATTAAAAAAAAAAGAATTATAATAAAAGATACAATATGGCTGGAATAAAAAGGAAAACATATGAGGTCTTTCGTTAAGTTAAAAAAAAAAAGACTCGCGTAATAAATTATAAAATAATATTGGCTAATAAAAAAAAATATTGGCTGCATTTATTGAGAACTTATGGTTATCAAGTTAAACTTAACGAATCATCACATTTATTGAGATATTTTATAGAGTAAGGTGTATTAGAGTAGGGTGCAAATAGCAACACCAAAAAAAAAACCTAGAAAAATACAAATTTAGGAAAAACAAAAATCCCAATAACAGAAAGAAATGTCCTACCATTAGTCCAACACTTGTAGCCCAGTTGGTTGAGAGCCTAAAGTTTTCTATGGGAGGCTTGGGTTCAATTCCCACTAGCTACATTTGGAGGACATTGGTGGATGGGAAATGAGGGATGACCCGGCCATTGGCTTGGGTTCGAGTCCTGATCCCGACCGGTTTTACCGACTATTTCACCGTCGTGCCTTCGGGCGGGTGAGTGGTCGGGTTTTCCCGGGAATTGGTGGCAATTGGTGGCCCGGGTACTCTCGAGTACCTGATTCGCCAAAAGGGTGCCCGAGAGTGCTCGGAATTGATTCGTTGGCCGTTCAAAAAAAAAATGTCCTACCATTAAAAAAAATGATACGTCTTGGGATGATCATAATTAAACATACCCACACACAATAAAGAAAAAAAAAACACATAAAATTATGAAACTAAATAAAAATTCAAATCACAAAGGATATGTCACTTTTCAAGAAGTCCGTAGTCATCTGGTTCGAGTGGTTTTTTTAACGGCCAAGGAAACAACTATATTCTGCACAAAGAGAAACTAGCAAGATGTTAGATCTCCAACAAAAATCACCACAACCAACCATCTTAAATAAATGTCAAAACAGTCCGGATAAAGAGAGAAAATACAAAGCCAAAGCAAAAACACCAATGCTAGACATCAGAGAAAACACTGAAATTCCTCCGTTCGTCCCATGATAAGTTGTGGTCCTTGGATCTACTCTTGACCTCTATTTTCAAGGCTCACTCAGGCGCGCGTTTAGACCCAATTTCAGGCTCATCGCAGCCTTCTCGTTTCTCTTCAAAACCTCCATTTCCAGGCCCTCAGACGCATTTTTCAGGCCATGTTCCGACGGAATTTTGACCAATAATCGTTTGAACAGGTCTAATACATTTATACAAGCCCTAAACAAGTCTAGAATCAATCTAATCCTAAAACATGTTTAAAGCTCATAAATATGTAATTTATATTGTGTGTCTTGCTTTTTAAGCGTCTTGCATTGAGAGTACCAAAGGCTCACCCTTGGCGCCTTAAGTGCGCTTTACGCTTTTAACAACTATGCTCTTGACACGCATCGATTCCACTCATATATTGGGTTAGATGCCTTTGCATCAAAAAGTATAAATTTATTGTGTTTGTTGCTTCTACATCAAGTCTACCAATGGTTCATAATAATACTTCATATGTGATGTTTGCATTCTTAATTCGAGCCTTAAACACTCTAATTCTTCGTCCAAACAAGAATGTATATTTCAAGAATTATGATCCCTATATTGACCGCTTAAAGTCAATAAAAAAAATACAACTGTCTTTTCAGTTACAATTCATCCCAATTAGCAATTGTAGTCATCTCAAGTTTCAACTAAGTTTTAATCAATTTTCATTCTATTCTAACCATTTTAGAGCTTGAATTGTCTTCCTAGGCTTGAATTCAATTTAAAGTAGATACGTATTTTTACAATGACCTGGATCTGAAAACAATTTAACGTAGATATACCATCGGTTCGATGACATACAATACTAAATCAAGTGATGGTGTATTTGTTTGTTATGATTTTACAAAATATGACATAATCATGACAAAATTCCAAACTGTACGTAAATTTCAGTTCAGATCCTTGTCAACACACCAAATTCATACTAAATGGTTTCCAACACTACAAGTACCCAATTTGCATTATCAAAACACTTTTAGAAACAACATAAACAACTTTCGACTTATGTAATAACAACATGGCATTTAATTGCAACAATTTTCTGTTAAAAAAATTACAATTAGTGTTATGAAGATAAATTACAAATACATAAGAAACATGGGCATACTGCAATTGGAATTAAAATGACTGAATGGGCCTTGGCATCGGTTAACAATAGAATGGATCCATTATTCTATTTCACAGCCCCTAATCAATAGAATGGGCCTTCGCTTCGGTTAACAAGCAGAGTATTAAAATGGGGATCGAGCGGCAGTTCCTCTCTTGGGGCTGTTCGCTTCAGAGTTGAGCTTTTACAATTTTAAATGATCACCAAACTTTTATCTTTTACGATTTTAAATGACCACCAAACTTTGACCACCAACTTTCTTACTAACTAATGTACTTTCATTTCTTTCAATTTGACCACCAAAATTTTAGCTTTTAGCTGCGACTATTTCTTTTAAGCCCATGCGAGAATAACAGTCACTTAATATTATCTTTTATGCCCACAAAACCCCCCACGCAACAGGAGCTCCCACAGCGGCGCGCAATCTTTAACGTCCACAAAACCCTCAACGCAACATGAGCTCCCGCCGCGAAGCGCGGTGTCATAGAATCCTAGTTACATTTAAAGAAAAAAAATTAAAAACCGAAATTTCATTCTTCTGTTGCCTAAATCATTTCTCTGAAGGAACGATTCTCGGATATTATTGTTTGGAGAGGACAAAGCTTGAGCTTTGAAAGAGTGGCTTGGATTAAGGTACAAGGTATTCCCTTGCACCTTCGTTCCAACCATGTCATTGATACGATTGGTAGTGTTGTCGGAAAAATCGTTCACAAAGGGAATATGTCGGAGTCGGATCGGGATTTATCGTATGCTTATGTGGCTGTACTAGTCGGAGACGGGAAGAGGATCTCCGAGGAAATCACTCTGAACTGGAAGAATCGGAAGTTTCAGGTTTCGGTGACGGAGGAACTGCGTGAATGAGTCCCTGATTTTTTTAACATTTGTGATGGAAATGTTTCGAGCGATTCGGAAGATGATGCCATGGAGGATGAAGAGGATAACGAGTCGTCGGAGGATGAGGAGTGCGATGGCGATAGGCCGGAAAAATCTGCTGACGTCATCGCTGAGAAGGAGGGTCCGAATTTGGAAACTATTGAAGGTGCAATAAATGGTAATGATAACTCCCAATCATTGCCATTTAAGGAGCAGTTTTCGGTTGGAGTGGAGTTTATTCCCGCAGCAGATTTTGACTTTGAACAATCTTGTGGTTTTTTACATACTAGTCCCTCAACTTCGAAGATTGTCAAGAGAAAAAAATGCAAAAAGGCTGAAGTGGACCGTTCTAGCCAGTTCTACACCAGCAGCAACGAAAGTTTGAAAGCTACTAAGAAGGCCAAACATGATGAGGATCCTTTTGGGCTCAATTCTCTGTTGGGCCTAAATGACAACAACCCACCTATGGATGATTTTATTAATGATGCAGCCCACATTTATTCGGATAACGTTTCTAACAGGGATGAACCTTTTGATCTTAATAGCCAACCTGTACAGCAGCAGGTGATTGATGCGGACACTGCTACGGCTGTCGATGCTCATGCCATGGCCGCTGAAATTGAAGCTACTAAATCGATGGGGGAAAAGTTAGGCGTCAACCTCAATGATCGGGACAGTTTGATACACCAATCGGTTCTTCAAGAAGGTTTACAACCGGGTAAGATATGAATTTTTTGTCGCTGAATATTCGTGGGATTGGGTCTCGGGGCAAACCGGGATGGATTAATAGATTGAAGAAGGAGTATGGGGTTTCTTTTATTGGGCTACAGGAGACAATGTCCTGCGATATCCCAGTGGGTTTGGTTTCTAGCTGTTGGGGAGGTTTGGGTTACGAGTTTGAAGCTGTCAACTCTGAAGGTAATTCGGGGGGTTTGTTAAGCATATGGGATCCAAAATTTTTTGTGAAGGATATGGTTCGAAAGGATTCGCACTTCCTTGTTGTTTCGGGTTTTCTTGCTGATGGGAAGACACGTATAAATATCATGAATGTTTATGCTCCGCAAAACAACGTCCAAAAAAGGAACCTTTGGGAGAAAATTATTCAAGTGATTCTTTCGGGTCAAGGGTGGTGGATTTTATTTGGGGATTTCAACGCTGTTCGGGATGCGGGGGAAAGACAAAACTCGACCTTTGATCCTATTTGTGCCAGAGACTTCAACGAATTTGTGGATGAAGCTGGCCTCAGGGAATTCGATCTTAAAGGCTTAAAGTTTACGTACATGGTTAACAGACGGGGAGTTTGTAAAATGAGCAGAATTGACAGGGTCTTTGTTTGTGATAATATCTTTAACAAGTGGTCTAACGCTCACGTTAGAGCTCTTAGTAGAGAGTTTTCGGACCACGCTCCCTTATTGCTTTCTTTACTTGACACTAACTTCGGGCCGAAACCATTTCGATGGTTTGACTCGTGGTTAGAGAGACCGGGTTGCTCTGATGTGGTTACCTCTGTTTTGAGCGGGTGGGTTTCGGTCGGACCTCCAGATTTAAATCTGACTCGTAAACTTTACACGCTTAAAAACAAACTCTCGATTTGGATTAAAGAATGCAGGTCTAAAGAGCTTGAAGTTGAATCGAATCTTAAGCAAGAAAAGGAGGATCTAGAGATTATTATGGAGCAAAAAGAGCTTGAGGAGTCCGATTTATGGGTTTGGACGGAGTGTACTAAGTCTCTTCAAGAAATTGATGGGTTGCGATCGAGGGATATAAAACAAAAATCTCGAATTAAGTGGGCTGCCCTTGGTGACGAGAATTCGAGGTTTTTTTACAATATTGTTAAAGGTAGACAAGCTAGAAATGCTATCCCGGGCCTTGAAGTGAGAGGTGAATGGATCTCCAAACCGACTTTGGTTAAAAGAGAAGTTCTCCGCTTTTTTAGAGAGCATTTCAAAGAAGAGATGAAGATTCGGCCGAGTTGTACTTGTACGGGTTTGAACCGGTTAACTGAACAAGACGGAGCTGTTTTGGTCGATACGTTTTCCAAGCTAGAGATAAGAGAGGCGGTGTTCGAGTGTGGCTCCAATAAGGCTCCCGGGCCTGACGGGTTTAATTTCCGTTTTATTAAAAGGTTTTGGGATGTTTTTGAAGATGATTTTTTTAACATTATGCATGCTTTTCATGAGACTGGCACGATAAGTTCGGGTTGTGGTGCGGCTTTTATCACCTTGATTCCTAAGGTTAAATCACCTTTGGGCCTCAAGGATTATAGACCCATTACTTTGATTGGATTGATTAGTAAGGTTATTTCTAAAGTACTTACTGTAACATCGTCAAAAAAATTTCGAATTTTGAAACGTATATTATTTGCATAACGTGCCTAAGTTTTATTTCACGACCATACAACTTATATATATATATACATACATATATAATAATAATAATAATTTAAACCATAATTATTTTGTTGATTTTTTTACCCAACCCAAGTTCAGAGCCCAAGCCTTGTAGCTCGGCCCAAGACAGCAGGCCCATCAGGCCGGCCCACCAAGCCCACCTTCCCATTCTTTGTTAAAAAAAAAAAGAGTGTCCACTGCAAGGATCGAACCCGGGTTAAACCAAACACACACACATATGCACAACCAACTGGGCTGGACCTTCTTTGTTGAAATAACCCGGATACATTATAATCTTATACGCGTATTAAATCCTCACAGTTGACAAGGAAAGTCAACTGTGGGATTTCTTGATGATCAATCCATCAAATTAACGTGTAATTGATCTATTCTTGGTAAATTCGTGTAATCACCGGCCTTGTACAACACGAATACACGACTATTACACGTCAATCGTTGACTAATCATTCAAATTATACACGCATATTATTAAACGAGGTCAACTTTCCAATTAACCTTAATCATCAACCCTCAGTATAAATTGATGGTCTGCGAACCTTGACAAATCGCTCACAACTCTCTCTCAACCTCCCAATCTCTCTAATTCACTCTGATTATTATTATTATGCTCGTTGGTTGACTTTTTCTTTGACCCGACGTTTGCAATCAAATCAACACGGTGAGTCCTCGTTTTTTTGTGGGGTTTATTCATCGGCAATCAGGCAACAAAAGCCCCATCTTTAATCGGGCTCATGTTGTCTTAATCATCTGATTGCAAATTCTAGGGTTCGTTGATTTGAAATTGGGGATAAACCTGGGTACGTGTATTGTATTTATTTATTTTAAAACAGAAGATATCACAACCACCGGCCTAGGCCAAGTGGTTGTGACCCTTGTTTCCCACAGAGGTTACCCGGGTTCGAGTCCCGGCCCTAACCATTCTTTTTGTTCTTTTCTTTTCTTTTCTTTTTAAACAAACAATTATATTATATATATATATTAAAACCTTTTAAACTTTTAAATTCTTTTTAAAATATCAAAACTATTTTATAAATTCTAAAAAAATTATATTTGTTTAATCTGATATAAAAGTTTTATTTGTAATTTTTATTTTTCAGAAATTCATTTATTTAATATTTATAATAATTAAATCATTTTTATACTATTATATTTATAAAAATCCATTTATATATCAGAACAATTTTATTAAATTCTCCAAAATTTATCCTGACTTTTTATAAAGTCAAACTTTACTGAAATAATTTTTAATTCAGTAAAATCATTTATTTTATATTTTTAATCAATTTTTGTTAGATTTAATCATAATTAAATCATAATAAATCCAATTTTCATCATTTTTGCACCAAAATTTTATACAAATTATTTTTAATCATTTAGAACAGAAATATGATTTTTAAAATAAGAATTCTTTAATTTTAGTATTTTTGAATATTAAAGTTAAATATTGGCTATTTATAAATAAATAGATTTAAAAATCTATTTTAAATGAAATAATTTTATAAAAATTATTTTATTGCTTCAAACACTTTAATGTGCACATTCAAAATTCAAATTTTATAAAAAGACTATCTTTCATTAATTATCCAATTTTCCTTTATTAATTAAACATTTTAATTTAAATTTCAACAATTGATTATCCCCAAATCGAAACCCTAGGATACACTTGTAAGTTAATTAGACTTAGACTTATTATATATTACCTTATTATAGGGTGATAATTGGAATCTTTTTGGGCAACACAATTACCACATCTTTTCAACAAGTTAACATTTGCTAAGGTGAGTTTTACATAGCCCCTTTTATTTATCACCATTTTTGGGGTGAAACATGTTATAACATTATCATTGCAATTCAATCATCAATGTGTCTATGTGTTTTCTATGTTGCATTATGTCTTGAGCATGATTAGAGTAAGCACCATTCTAGCATAATCATTAACATTGATCAGCCGACGGTATACATTGATAGATCTATTGGACTGACAATCCCACCCGGATACGTGCCTCCTACAAAGGTTACGTGGGTGTTTGTTATCGCATAACATATTCATTGGGACCATAAGTGTATGGTATGTATCATTTTATAACAGTCAGCAGGGTTGATTATGCACTCGATTTATTTCTAATATGTTCTCACATATGGGCTAGATTAACATGACACATGAATTACACAACATTTTATTCATTTTATCATCAAAAACCTATGTAATTCTCACCAACTTATGTTGACCCAAAATACTTTCAAAATTAACATGTTTCAGGTAACAATGAAGCTGAGGCTTGAGTTAGCATGAGGATTTTACTTGAAGTTTATTTGAAGTCATTGAAGTTGTTATTTGTTTTTATGTATTTGAATTCTTAGACATCATTTCACATTTTGGATATTATGTTTGAATAAATTATTTAAAATTTATGTTATACCATGTGCTACTGAAAACAATCATCAATACGTGGCACCCCGATGTTTCCGCCATCGGTTGGGGTGTTACAGATTGGTATCAGAGCCATGGTTATAGGGAATTAGGTTATTAGAAAAATAATCTAGTCTATAACCATAGGATTTAACAAGTACTTGCTTCTTTTGCTTGCTATTCTCTATCTCCTACTTCTTATCCCTACTTTCATCCCTACAAGAAGGTTGCTCTCCATCACTGGATTCACTCTTAGACTAATAAGGCAAAACTCTCAGGTTTAACCTGAACCACCTTGAGATCTCGTCGAAGTTCTAGATTTTAATAACGAACACGTGCAATCTGGAAGGGTGAACGCCTGTATTCTGAGTCTTCTGTCTAGGCTGGCATTGCGCATATATCCCAATCAGACGAGGGACCCGGATGCCTACCTGGGAATTCTCGGGATGAGTGTTCACTTATAGGCTAAAGCATGTCTTCATATGTTATTAGAATATAGAACCTTTGATAAGTCAACGTTTTCGTTTATTCGTTTTAATTAATGAATAAATGATTACATTCCTTATATAAACTCTCATTCATTTCATTGTGTCTATTACAGATCATGCCTCCTCGTCGCAGCACTCGCAACAGCAATGGTGAGAACCACGAAGAAGGTGGTGATAACCATAACCATGACCAAGTTCCCAACCACAACAACAATGGTGTTGATGCCCAATTGGCTGCAATCATCTCTCAACAAATGGCGCAGCAAATCGCAACTCTGGTTCCCAACTTACTCGCGCAGGTCATCCAATTGAACGGCAACGGGAATGGTCACAACAACGGGAACGGCAATGGTAATGGGAATGGACCCCAAGCCTGCACCCTTAAGCATTTCAATTCTTGTAACCCTCCAAAGTTTAGTGGTGAAGAAGGAGCTTCAGGACTCCTACAATGGTTTGAGGGTATTGAAAATACCTTCATTAACAGTGAATGCCCCGACAACTTTAAGGTCCGTTATGCCATGAGTGTTCTTCATAAGCGAGCACTCACTTGGTGGAATGAAGAAAAACGCACTCGCGGAGCCGAAGCTGCACTAGCCTTAACCTGGGATCAAGCTAAAGACATTATGAAGGCAGAGTTCTGTCCTCGTAATGAAATTAAGAAGCTGGAAGATGAATTTCATGATCTTGCTCAAGACAGTGGGGAAAACCTCGCTTACAACACTCGTTTTCACGAACTTAGCTTACTGCTACCCCACAAAGTCACCCCTTTGCCCATTGCGATCGAAAAATACATTGGTGGCTTACCGATGCAGATTCAAGACACGGTGTGGGGAAGGAACCCTGCTACTTTGGAGGAAGCAAAACGTTTGACTGCCACCCTAACAGATAACCATGTGAAGGCAGGAACCCTGACTCGTAAAGGGGAAAAGAAAAAGGATACTCCCCAACCTGCCGTTGATATTAAAACCGAGGCCTCAACCAACGGGAAGAACAAGGTCAGGAATTTTGCAATAGACACCACTGCCCCACCCACCAAGAAACAATACAATAGGAACCTACCTAAGTGTGACACCTGTCAGTATCACCATCCAACTCAAGTACCCTGCCGACAGTGCACCAATTGTCAAAGGTATGGGCATCTTGCAGATGCTTGTCGAATCCCTGCTACAAACGCTCTTGATGCTACAAATAACCCCGCTTGAAACCCTCCAGCTACTTAACAGCAAGTCCCACCATTTAAACGTTGTTTGCTTTTAATTCCATGTATTGACATTTTTATTTTCAAGTAATAAAATTCAAGTATTATCATAACATCTGTGTGCATGCTTGTTTTAATGTGAACTGATTGCTTGCTTACTTGTACTACAAATAGTTGACTACCAAACAACCTACTTAACGATTGGTAAAGGTCATCATGTCTTTCCAACAGTCGGGAGATGTCACACCACGTCTAAGGCGGAAACACGTGGCGCGACGGTTCAAAAGTATTAAGCCAAGATTAATGCAAAGCACAATATTAATTAGAAAACGGGCATTTATTCAATGCTAATAATCATGTCAAATTATTCATACATAATCATAAATTGTTTTCGAAAATGATAAAGAGGCTTCTCCCTTTATCCCTAAATCCATGGAATAAAGAGGTAAGACCCCGTCACGACATTCCCAACGCCCAATTTGGAGACATCCCCGACCCTGCTCGCCATGCTAACTTCCATCAATCAATTACCTGAAAGATATGTTTGAAAATCGTCAATATATAAATATTGGTGAGTTCACAGGTTTTAATTTAATAAATCTTTATAGAGTGGGAATATCCTTGTTATGACATTTATAGGAGTTGCAAGGTCCTACAATTTACTTGAGCCTATAACCAAACCAAGACAATTAATAATGCCCCCGCCCAAAGTCGTTACTCGGTATTCCTACGACTTTATCTCAGAATAAGTGCACCCCAGGCATACGCCGATGCATAATCGACGCTATCGATTAGGGGTGGGCCTTGTCAGGCACCAATAGTACTATCCAAATATCCCTTTGGTTTCTCATTCCTGAATAAATGATTATAGAGGGGAGGTCTCAACCCCGAGTGGCGATCTTTACTCAAGTATCCAACCCGTCATACAATCCCAACATATCTTTCCCCCGTAAAAACGTTAAATAGTTTAGAAATGGGGCCGTGAGACTCACCTGTAACTGTGCTCGGCTCAAAGAAAATAGTAAAGTTTGTGATCCCGTACCTACAAAGGTTCTAGGCGTATAAGTCACTTACACCTATGGTGTATGTGCCTTGGCAAGTTGTACACCCAACTTCCCGACCACGTCTTTATCCCAATTCCCGTTTAATAGTTTCGTATCCTAGGTTCAATGGCGATGGATTACCCTTTCCTTACAAGTCATATATTATTCTTATAATTATTCTTTATGACTTGTACAACATTATACTTGACACGACTCCACCCAACGTATAATTATTTTCCCATTCAAATAATTATACTTAGGATCTTTTCGCTCAATATAAAGCGTTTTCTTATTAACCGACTCGACTTACTTTGCCACATATTTATTTTCTCATTTAAATAAATATGCTAAGTCTTTGTCGTTTGGTAACATAATCTTAACGCCCGACTAGACTTACCACACCGTACATTTATTTTCCCATTTAAATAAATGTACTAGGATCTTTGTCGGTATTCACGCGTTCGTAGATATATCTCATCTACTCGTCTCGGTTTTCCTTCTCGCACATCTATTTTCCCATTTAAATAGATGTACTAGAATTCCATCGGAAACGAGTATATGTACATATACCATCGCGTGGATACTACTTGTTAAGTTCATGTGTCGTTTAGCGTTTTTAGTTTGTTACGTTATGTTTCTCTTTTCCCACGAATATTGTTACTACACTTAGGAAAGTGTTACGCACGTTTCACCCTTGTTATATATATTTTATTTCCGTAAAATATATATGTATATTTTTATCTCGACGTAATAAGTCCGTTTACGTTGGTTCGTGTAACTAAGTTTGTTAGTTAACGTTTTTCATATTTATTCTCGTTGCGTGTTCTTATGGAAGTATTGTTCCAACTTCCGATTCCGAACGTTTATCTCTCGGAAAAATATATTATGTACGTTTTAGTCCGACTCGTCCAACTTGTTACCAAAAACGTTTCCGATACTTTTATATTCCCATTTATATAAAAGTACCTTATTTTTGTACAAGTCTTTCCAAGTATTTATTTTATAAAATCTTACTTTATAAAATACTCGCGTTACTCCATTTATTTTTATAAAACGTCCATTTTATAAAATTATACTTTTTACTTAAAATGCCCAAGTAGGCTATTATTATTTACCAACTCAACCTTGTAAATCGTTACTTACACTTTTTGACACTAATATTTCCATCATTGTGTTCTTGGTCCAATAACTTCTAAAATATTCATTTTAGTCCATTGGTTTCCAAGGTTGTCATTTTAAATCCTTTAATTTACACTTGTAGCATTTTTCACTAAATCTTCCAAGGTTAGTATTTTTCTTCCACTTTAGTGGACTTTGAAGAATCATTTTCACCATGTTTAGTTGTTTTTACTCCTTTTTACTTTTAATGTTCTTCTAATCCATTCTAGATATCAATAACATGTTTATTTCATATCTTTATCCAAAACATCAAATTTTTACTCATCTAAGTGAGTGGACTTTGAAGAACTAATTTTTCCACCTATGGCTTTCTAATCCATTTTAATATTTTTATGACTTTATCATATCATCCTAAGATGATTAAAACCACTTTTCATCATATTCAAGTCACTTCTCAAAATATTGCTTTTCTCATCTTCAATCATCCAAACATGTTCTTATTATTACACTTTCATCAAAATACTACTTTTATTAAAAATAACTAAGATTTCATCATATTATTATTCTCTCATCTTCATTTTTAATAAAAACCCATTACTTATTTAAAACTCATTTTTATTGCCCACATTGTACAACTTGCATCATAGCACAAAAACAAGATATTTAAATTAATAAAACAATGCAAGACTTACAACTAGCTCAAGGCTAGGGAAGACAAAATCTTGGATTTTGGGTGTGGTTTAGTGTGTTCTTCCAAGTGGGTTATGCTCCAAGCTCTTAACACACAAGAAGGGGTTTGAATGAGGATGAACTAGAGGTAATTTGGAGTAGTAAAAATTGAAAGAGAGGTGGTGGTGGGGTGGTGAAATGCTACGGCCAAGAGAGGAAGGAAGGGAAGAATTTTTGTGATTTCTTCAAGTGTTCTTCAAGTGGCTTATAATGCTCTTCCAAATCTTGCAAAGATTACTTATTATCTTTTCTTGGATTTTGGAAGATTATGGAAGGATTATGAAGATCAAAAAAAAATCTCTAAGATATTATAAGAGGGTGTTTGGGGCCGAAAATTTTAGAGAGAGAGAGGAGAAATGATTGGGTTAATTCCCTTGTCCAATCCTATTGCATGCAAGCTCATGATTGATAATAATATGGAAGGATTAAGAAGCTATCTCACACAATCTTCCACCCAAGTGGGCCCATGGCCGGCCCCTATGGGGTACTTGGTGGGGTCCACTTTGCTAATTAACTCCCATATTATGTTTAAGCTAGTTCCTTCCGGGTACCGCCCGGGTATTTCTCAAATTTTCGTCGCGTTTATCCTCAATATTAAAATACCGTTAATATTTATAAAATTATGTCCAGTTACATTACTGATAATTTATTTCGGTTTCTGTCGGGTGAATTTACGTGTTACGCGCGTATCGGGTGCGGTACGCGCACTTTATTCGTTACCGGGAGATTCGTGCTTTAAGCTTTTACGTATGGCTTTGGGTTTCCAAAACTCATAATATTTTGTGAAAATATTATTTATTTTATATTCCGGGTGTCCGGTGTTCGTTTCGCTTATTTCAGTTTTACCGGGTAATCGCCAGTGTCCATACCGGATAGTTTTGTCTGCGCACGATCCTATCATGCTTTGCTATTAAACTCATGCATTCCTATGCATTATTTGGGAATTCCTATCTTTCTAAGGCTTCGATTAAATATTCAGCACATAATTACGGTTAATTACGTTAATCGCGTTTAATTAATTAGTACGGAATTACCTTAATTTTGCCGGTTGTTACATTCTCCCCCCGTTAAGAGAATTCCGTCCCGGAATTCACTTTGAGCTCTCCGGTATAGGGGTCTTCTTAAATAGGGCGGGATACTTTTGCTTCATCTGGTCCAGCCTTTCCCACGTGAACTCCGGTCCACGCTTGGCATTCCAACGCACTTTGACCAATCTGATCTTACTGCGTCTTAGTTTTTGGACCTTCCAATCGGTTACTTCGATTGGCTCTTCGACGAAGTGTAACTTGTTGTCAATGTGGATTTCGTCTGCGGGGATGATGAGGGTTTCGTCGGATAAGCACTTTTTCAAGTTCGACACGTGGAATGTGTCGTGTACACCGTTAAGTTCTTGTGGTAACTTGAGCTTGTATGCTACGGGGCCTACTCTGGACAGGATTTCGAATGGTCCAACATATCGTGGGTTTAGTTTTCCGCGCTTCCCGAAACGCGCGACACCTTTCCAAGGTGACACCTTTAGTAGGACCCTGTCTCCGACTTGAAATTCCAAAGGCTTCCTCCTCATGTCTGCGTAGCTTTTCTGTCGGTCACGTGCCGCTTTGAGACGTTCTCTAATCAGAAAGACCTTATCCGTCGTTTCTTGAACAATTTCGGGCCCGGTGAGTTGCTTTTCGCCAACTTCGGCCCAACATAGAGGCGATCTACACTTGCGTCCATATAGAGCTTCAAAAGGTGCGGCTTGAATGCTCGTGTGGTAGCTGTTGTTATACGAAAACTCTACCAGTGGCAAGTGTGTATCCCAATTTCCGCTGAAATCGATTGCGCATGCCCGTAGCATATCCTCCAGGGTCTGGATGGTTCGTTCACTCTGACCATCGGTTTGTGGATGATATGCGGTACTCATATCAAGGCGAGTACCTAGGGCTTTATTCAGACTTTCCCAAAACCTTGAGGTGAAACGACTATCTCGATCGGAGATGATAGAAATAGGTACACCGTGCTTTGACACAACTTCCTTAATGTACAAACGGGTTAGTTTCTCCAACTTATCCGTTTCGCGAATGGGGAGGAAGTGTGCAGATTTTGTCAATCGATCAACGATTACCCAGATCATGTCATGGCCGCTTGTTGTCTTGGGCAACTTGGTAATGAAGTCCATAGTGATCCTTTCCCATTTCCATTCCGGTATCTCCGGTTGCTGGAGCAATCCGGATGGTCTCTGGTGCTCGGCCTTGACCTTTGCGCAAGTCAAACATCGCGCAACATATGCCGCTATATCCCTCTTGAAGTTTGGCCACCAGTAAAATTCCTTCAAATCATGGAACATCTTGTCTGCTCCAGGGTGAACTGAATATCGCGAACTGTGGGCTTCGGCTAATACCAGTTCACGCAATCCACCGTACACTGGTACCCAAATTCTATTCATAAAATACAGAGCTTGATCCGCTTTTGACTCCAGTGACTCAACCATCTTCCGCAATCTTTCTCCTTTGACATTCTCGGGTTTAAGAGCGTTAGTTTGAGCTTCTCGAATCCGGTCAGTCAGGTTCGTGTGGATGGTTAGACCCAAAGCTCGGATACGCAGTGGCTTAACCCGTTCCTTGCGACTCAAGGCATCGGCTACGACGTTTGCCTTCCCGGGATGGTACTTTATCTCACAATCGTAATCGTTCAATAATTCGACCCATCGCCGTTGTCGCATGTTCAATTCCTTCTGGTCAAAGATGTGCTGCAAGCTTTTATGATCGGTGAAGATTGTACACTTGGTTCCGTACAGATAGTGTCTCCATATCTTGAGTGCGAATACCACGGCTCCTAGTTCCAGATCATGTGTGGTGTAATTCTTCTCGTGAAGCTTTAGCTGTCTGGAAGCATAGGCTATGACCTTCTCTCGCTGCATCAATACACAACCCAATCCCTGATGAGAGGCGTCACAGTAAACTACGAAGTCTTCCGTACCATCGGGGAGTGATAGTATTGGTGCACCACATAACTTATCCTTCAGCAACTGAAACGCTGCTTCCTGCCTTTCCGTCCATTCAAACTTCTTATCCTTTTGGGTTAGCATGGTTAAGGACTGTGCTATCTTAGAAAAGTTCTCGATGAACCTTCTGTAGTAACCCGCAAGGCCAAGAAATTGTCGTACTTCAGTAGGCGTTCTAGGGGCGTCCCAATTCTTGATTGCTTCGATCTTGGCGGGATCGACATGTATACCCCTTTCGTTCACCACGTGGCCTAAAAAGTGAACCTCTCGAATCCAAAAATCACATTTTGAAAACTTAGCATAGAGTTTCTCTTTGCGAAGTACCTCGAGGATTAATCGGAGGTGTTCCTCGTGTTCCTCCTTAGTGCGTGAGTAGATCAAGATGTCATCAATGAAGACAATAACAAATTTGTCCAAGTATGGTTTGCACACTCGGTTCATCAAGTCCATGAAAACAGCGGGTGCGTTAGTTAAACCGAAAGGCATAACCAGAAACTCGTAGTGTCCATAACGAGTCCTGAATGCTGTTTTTGGCACGTCTTCTTCTTGAATACGTAATTGATGATAACCGGACCTTAGGTCGATCTTGGAGTAGAAACTGGATCCTTGAAGTTGATCAAACAAATCGTCGATCCTGGGAAGAGGATAGCGATTTTTAATAGTCAGCTTGTTCAGTTCCCGATAGTCAGTGCACATTCGAAAAGTGCCATCCTTCTTCTTCACGAATAAGACGGGAGCTCCCCAAGGTGAGAAGCTTGGTCTTATGAAACCTTTGTCCAACAACTCTTGCAGTTGTTCAGACAATTCCTGCATCTCAGAAGGAGCTAGGCGATATGGCGATCGCGCTACCGGTGCTGCTCCTGGAACAAGGTCGATACGAAACTCGACTTGTCGGGGTGGTGGCAATCCCGGCAAATCTTCTGGGAACACATCTGGAAAGTCTCTGGCTATCGGAATGTCTTCTAGCTTTCGCTCGTCGGCCTTCTTGTCTACCACGTGCGCCAAGAATGCGACGAGACCTTTCCTTAGGCACTTCCTGGCTTTCATGCTGGTAATAATCCTCAATGGCGTTCCACGCCTTTCCCCTTGGATCGATAGGGTTTCACCGCTCGCGAGGGGAACTTGAATTACTTTGTCATTGCACACGACGATGGCGCGGTGTGCGGATAGCCAATCCATGCCAACGACTATATCAAAGCTACCCAGTACGACTGGCAATAGATCAATGTCAAACTCATGACCACAGAGATCCAACTTACAACCCTTTGCTACTTCTCGAGTTTCTATAGTCTTACCGTTAGCTAGTTCAATGGAATATGGTGTGTCTAGCTTACTAGTCTTTAAACCAAGTAATCTTTTAAATTCGACAGATACGAAGCTAAAATCAGCGCCCGTATCAAACAATACTGAAGCATAATGACCATTTAGAGGGAACGTACCAGTGACCACATTAGGGTCTTGTCGTGCGTCACCGGCACCAATCACGAACGCTCGCCCACGGGCTTGGTTGTTAAGTTTGGGGCAGTCCCTCTTCCAATGATCGAGCGATCCACATGAGAAACAGGGCCTCGCTCCACTGTTCTTTGGCGCTCCTGATCTGCAGTCTTCAGTCTTGTGCCCCGAACGACGGCACTTACCGCAGATTACTTCGTTCTTGCCCTGATAACCTTGCTTCCCATTATTTCCACGTCCAGTGGCTACATACCCTTTTCCCTTCTTCCCTGAACCTGATGATCCATCCTTCTTCCTCTCGTCGCGCTTACGCTTCCCAAACCTTGGCCTATTTCCCTGTTCACTTGACCCAACGGCTGAACTTGTACCCAGATTCTTACCCTCAACGCTGCTGGACTCAGTAAGTTTCAACCCTGACACTTTCCGGATTAGAGTGCCCATTCGGATGGCGTCTTCAGTGAGGCTCAAAGCGAGATCGATAGCTTCACGCATGGTTGTAGGCTTGGAAGCAGTAACCATGCCGCGTATCTGTGGTGCCAGTCCGAAGAGGTACCTTTCCACCTTTTTGCTTTCCGGGGTGACCAGGCGAGGCACTAACCGGGAGAGGTCATGGAATCTGGACGTGTAACCAGCTACGTCCGGTCCAACCATGGTGAGGTTCCAGAACTCAGTCTCTAGCTTCTGCACTTCACTTGCCGGACAGTACTCGGCGATCATTAGTTCTTTCAACTCCAACCATGATAAGGAGTAAGCAGCATCATCTCCCAGTGTCTGCACTTGGTTGTTCCACCAGGTCAGAACTTGATCCAGAAACAGGTTGGTGGCATACATGACAGCTTGTCGTGGGGTACAACTGCTAATACGAATCACAGCTTCGGTTTTCTCGAACCATTTGACTAGTCCGACAGAACCTTCGGTGCCGCTGAAGTTCAGTGGTTTGCAGTCCAGGAAAGCTTTAAACGTGCAGCCACGTTCTCGTGAGGCCGTTTCTGCAATAATAAAGCAATGTTAAATATAAGGTAGGAGTTTTACGAAGACTCCTGTCGCATATACCCGACGTCTTCTTACCAGTAGGGGAGGTTTCGCGTCTGTCGCTCCCGGTTCGGTCTCGCGACCTTTCGGTACGCGTGGCATTGTGTTCTGCGAGAGCCTGAGCGATACGTCCCGAAACTAGGGTTTCAAGCTCTTCAGGTGTCGTGGGTAGTCTTTCATTCCCACTGTTGCTTCTTGTGGCTGGTGCCATGTTTCTTCAATAACCAATATCAAAGGTTAATTTCCAACAATCATTCATACAATATCATCACGTATATAGTATAAACAACCACACAACATATGAACACAATAATCACCATAACAACAACACGCAATCACAACATAAACAGAATAAGTAATAATAATCGTAGATAATCACAACACATATTTTACCATAACAAAACTTTCATTAATTTCAATACCAAGTACAATGATTTGTTCATAATAACAAAAACCGAGGATACCTTCCTCTTACATTGCTCTTTGAAATACACTAGAAATATAATGTCATATGCCGGCACAATCCCGCTCGGCTAGGCAAAAAAATGCAGATGGGTGCTATAACCCATGCTGTGCTATCATACTACTACTACTACTGCTATGTCCGCGAGTGATCTCCCAAAGCGTCCCTGATGCTACTGTGGCGGTGGCGGCGGCGGGTGCTGGTACTGGTACTGAGGTGCGCACATGCTGATGGTCATACTGATCGCCATAATGCGATCGTACAAGAATTGGCGATGCGCAAAGTGTGCGTCGCCCGTAAGGCCACAATGAGCATCCATGCTCAATAGCTCCTCAGCATAATGTGCCAGTGCATCCCTGGCATCAATGATCCTGGCCCACATGAGCTGGGCCTGCTGCTCCATCTGACTCATGGTGCGCTGCACCGTGTCGGTGAAGGTCTGGAAATCTCTCTCCAGTGAGATCACCGTGGACCATGCGGGTCCTGACAGTGGGGCCATCCCGTGGGGCTGCGACGGCCCGGGGATGTCAGTGTATGTCGGCTGAGACGGGCCGACGATATCGGGTATGGGTAGTGGTGTGAAGGGTGGGGCAAAGCCCGGTAATCCAGTGAAGCAGTAGGGTGGTACCTGGTATGGGTCTCCTGCACCTAGAGTATACGGTGCAAATGGGGGTGTCACAAATGGGGCTCCTGCATCCATAGTGAATGGTGCAGGTGGTGGGGTAGGGAGCATCTCGGGTAGGGGTGGTAGTGTGGGAAAAGTGGTGATGGGTAGTGTCATGGATGAGGGTGTGGGGACTATAAGCTCGGCGAGTGGAACCATGAGTGGCTGGGTGACAGTGACCCACTCTAAAGTAGACATCACAGTGGTAGGGGTAGGAGGGCTAGCAGTGGCATGAGCTGCCAGTCCTGCTCGGTGCAACTCAGAACTGCGGGCTGAGCTGCCCTCAAGGATGTGCCCAGTAGAAGCTGGCCCATCCTGTGGTATGGGCTCGGGCATGGTAGGTAAGGTGGCTGGGGTAGTGGTAGCATGCCCTGTCATCGGAGCAACGTGCTCCTCCTGGCCTGCTGGTGGGATAGGCACAGCAATGTGCTCCACCGACGCAGTTGACTCATCGTCAGAGTCATCAGAGATCCACCCGTTGTGTCCCCGGCAGACAGGCACAAGCCTCATGCCAGAGGGAACGGGGATAGGTGGGGTGGGTAAAGGCTCACGGTCGACTGGTGCGCGTCGGTCGTATGGAGACTCGACAGTCTCCGACTGTGTAGGGATAGGTCTCGAAGGACCTGCGCAACCTACAGGGAAGTCCCTGACGGCGCGGATAGGTAGTGCTGGTAGTGGAGCTGCCTGGAATGGCACTAGAGGTAAGTCGGCCTCGGCCATCGGTAGGTCGGCCACGGCGGCCATGTCGTCTCCAGCGGGGGCCCACGCTGGGTCCTCGCTAGGGTCCGTCTCGTCGGAGCTATCTCCGTCGGCGCCCTCTATGGCGACATCAACATCCATCTCATCGTCCTCGGGATCGAGTATCACCACCTCAATCGGCTCCGCTGGCGGTGCTGGGATGATCTGGAGGCTACTGTCGTAGCTCGGTGCTACGCTCCCTGCGTTCGACATCCTGGCAAAAGAACCGTACTAATATTTAAGTATTATTCGTTAGGTAGTTAAGGCACATATCTACGGTACTCTTCCTAACCTTCTAACAAAAATAATATGTATACTTACCATGGCTAGCTTGGTCGGAATCTCCATATACCCAAATGGTCGTTGGAAAAATTTATTTTATTGCGTTTCGCATTTACTTTGAAAGATTTTGAACCATATCCGGTTATAGTTTAGATTTTTAAAATGCTAATTCGCTATAACCTTGGCTCTGATACCACTTTCTGTCACACCACGTCTAAGGCGGAAACACGTGGCGCGACGGTTCAAAAGTATTAAGCCAAGATTAATGCAAAGCACAATATTAATTAGAAAACGGGCATTTATTCAATGCTAATAATCATGTCAAATTATTCATACATAATCATAAATTGTTTTCGAAAATGATAAAGAGGCTTCTCCCTTTATCCCTAAATCCATGGAATAAAGAGGTAAGACCCCGTCACGACATTCCCAACGCCCAATTTGGAGACATCCCCGACCCTGCTCGCCATGCTAACTTCCATCAATCAATTACCTGAAAGATATGTTTGAAAATCGTCAATATATAAATATTGGTGAGTTCACAGGTTTTAATTTAATAAATCTTTATAGAGTGGGAATATCCTTGTTATGACATTTATAGGAGTTGCAAGGTCCTACAATTTACTTGAGCCTATAACCAAACCAAGACAATTAATAATGCCCCCGCCCAAAGTCGTTACTCGGTATTCCTACGACTTTATCTCAGAATAAGTGCACCCCAGGCATACGCCGATGCATAATCGACGCTATCGATTAGGGGTGGGCCTTGTCAGGCACCAATAGTACTATCCAAATATCCCTTTGGTTTCTCATTCCTGAATAAATGATTATAGAGGGGAGGTCTCAACCCCGAGTGGCGATCTTTACTCAAGTATCCAACCCGTCATACAATCCCAACATATCTTTCCCCCGTAAAAACGTTAAATAGTTTAGAAATGGGGCCGTGAGACTCACCTGTAACTGTGCTCGGCTCAAAGAAAATAGTAAAGTTTGTGATCCCGTACCTACAAAGGTTCTAGGCGTATAAGTCACTTACACCTATGGTGTATGTGCCTTGGCAAGTTGTACACCCAACTTCCCGACCACGTCTTTATCCCAATTCCCGTTTAATAGTTTCGTATCCTAGGTTCAATGGCGATGGATTACCCTTTCCTTACAAGTCATATATTATTCTTATAATTATTCTTTATGACTTGTACAACATTATACTTGACACGACTCCACCCAACGTATAATTATTTTCCCATTCAAATAATTATACTTAGGATCTTTTCGCTCAATATAAAGCGTTTTCTTATTAACCGACTCGACTTACTTTGCCACATATTTATTTTCTCATTTAAATAAATATGCTAAGTCTTTGTCGTTTGGTAACATAATCTTAACGCCCGACTAGACTTACCACACCGTACATTTATTTTCCCATTTAAATAAATGTACTAGGATCTTTGTCGGTATTCACGCGTTCGTAGATATATCTCATCTACTCGTCTCGGTTTTCCTTCTCGCACATCTATTTTCCCATTTAAATAGATGTACTAGAATTCCATCGGAAACGAGTATATGTACATATACCATCGCGTGGATACTACTTGTTAAGTTCATGTGTCGTTTAGCGTTTTTAGTTTGTTACGTTATGTTTCTCTTTTCCCACGAATATTGTTACTACACTTAGGAAAGTGTTACGCACGTTTCACCCTTGTTATATATATTTTATTTCCGTAAAATATATATGTATATTTTTATCTCGACGTAATAAGTCCGTTTACGTTGGTTCGTGTAACTAAGTTTGTTAGTTAACGTTTTTCATATTTATTCTCGTTGCGTGTTCTTATGGAAGTATTGTTCCAACTTCCGATTCCGAACGTTTATCTCTCGGAAAAATATATTATGTACGTTTTAGTCCGACTCGTCCAACTTGTTACCAAAAACGTTTCCGATACTTTTATATTCCCATTTATATAAAAGTACCTTATTTTTGTACAAGTCTTTCCAAGTATTTATTTTATAAAATCTTACTTTATAAAATACTCGCGTTACTCCATTTATTTTTATAAAACGTCCATTTTATAAAAATATACTTTTTACTTAAAATGCCCAAGTAGGCTATTATTATTTACCAACTCAACCTTGTAAATCGTTACTTACACTTTTTGACACTAATATTTCCATCATTGTGTTCTTGGTCCAATAACTTCTAAAATATTCATTTTAGTCCATTGGTTTCCAAGGTTGTCATTTTAAATCCTTTAATTTACACTTGTAGCATTTTTCACTAAATCTTCCAAGGTTAGTATTTTTCTTCCACTTTAGTGGACTTTGAAGAATCATTTTCACCATGTTTAGTTGTTTTTACTCCTTTTTACTTTTAATGTTCTTCTAATCCATTCTAGATATCAATAACATGTTTATTTCATATCTTTATCCAAAACATCAAATTTTTACTCATCTAAGTGAGTGGACTTTGAAGAACTAATTTTTCCACCTATGGCTTTCTAATCCATTTTAATATTTTTATGACTTTATCATATCATCCTAAGATGATTAAAACCACTTTTCATCATATTCAAGTCACTTCTCAAAATATTGCTTTTCTCATCTTCAATCATCCAAACATGTTCTTATTATTACACTTTCATCAAAATACTACTTTTATTAAAAATAACTAAGATTTCATCATATTATTATTCTCTCATCTTCATTTTTAATAAAAACCCATTACTTATTTAAAACTCATTTTTATTGCCCACATTGTACAACTTGCATCATAGCACAAAAACAAGATATTTAAATTAATAAAACAATGCAAGACTTACAACTAGCTCAAGGCTAGGGAAGACAAAATCTTGGATTTTGGGTGTGGTTTAGTGTGTTCTTCCAAGTGGGTTATGCTCCAAGCTCTTAACACACAAGAAGGGGTTTGAATGAGGATGAACTAGAGGTAATTTGGAGTAGTAAAAATTGAAAGAGAGGTGGTGGTGGGGTGGTGAAATGCTACGGCCAAGAGAGGAAGGAAGGGAAGAATTTTTGTGATTTCTTCAAGTGTTCTTCAAGTGGCTTATAATGCTCTTCCAAATCTTGCAAAGATTACTTATTATCTTTTCTTGGATTTTGGAAGATTATGGAAGGATTATGAAGATCAAAAAAAAATCTCTAAGATATTATAAGAGGGTGTTTGGGGCCGAAAATTTTAGAGAGAGAGAGGAGAAATGATTGGGTTAATTCCCTTGTCCAATCCTATTGCATGCAAGCTCATGATTGATAATAATATGGAAGGATTAAGAAGCTATCTCACACAATCTTCCACCCAAGTGGGCCCATGGCCGGCCCCTATGGGGTACTTGGTGGGGTCCACTTTGCTAATTAACTCCCATATTATGTTTAAGCTAGTTCCTTCCGGGTACCGCCCGGGTATTTCTCAAATTTTCGTCGCGTTTATCCTCAATATTAAAATACCGTTAATATTTATAAAATTATGTCCAGTTACATTACTGATAATTTATTTCGGTTTCTGTCGGGTGAATTTACGTGTTACGCGCGTATCGGGTGCGGTACGCGCACTTTATTCGTTACCGGGAGATTCGTGCTTTAAGCTTTTACGTATGGCTTTGGGTTTCCAAAACTCATAATATTTTGTGAAAATATTATTTATTTTATATTCCGGGTGTCCGGTGTTCGTTTCGCTTATTTCAGTTTTACCGGGTAATCGCCAGTGTCCATACCGGATAGTTTTGTCTGCGCACGATCCTATCATGCTTTGCTATTAAACTCATGCATTCCTATGCATTATTTGGGAATTCCTATCTTTCTAAGGCTTCGATTAAATATTCAGCACATAATTACGGTTAATTACGTTAATCGCGTTTAATTAATTAGTACGGAATTACCTTAATTTTGCCGGTTGTTACAGGAGAGGCCCTACCACCTCCTCAACGACTGGTGGGTACTATCAGACCTGCTCAACAATCGGTAAAGTCATAAAAGGACGCAAAACCCTAATGTAAGGTAAATTGGTAATTACGGTCCGGAACGTAATCATGAATTTACAGGTACATTAAGGTAGTGTGAAATCTTATCAAGGTTTTCAGTAGTTAACCAATTGTAGGACTTGTGTTTCTCTTAACTTCGGGACGAAGTTCCTAAAAGTAGGGGAGACTGTAACATCGTCAAAAAAATTTCGAATTTTGAAACGTATATTATTTGCATAACGTGCCTAAGTTTTATTTCACGACCATACAACTTATATATATATATATACATACATATATAATAATAATAATAATTTAAACCATAATTATTTTGTTGATTTTTTTACCCAACCCAAGTTCAGAGCCCAAGCCTTGTAGCTCGGCCCAAGACAGCAGGCCCATCAGGCCGGCCCACCAAGCCCACCTTCCCATTCTTTGTTAAAAAAAAAAGAGTGTCCACTGCAAGGATCGAACCCGGGTTAAACCAAACACACACACATATGCACAACCAACTGGGCTGGACCTTCTTTGTTGAAATAACCCGGATACATTATAATCTTATACGCGTATTAAATCCTCACAGTTGACAAGGAAAGTCAACTGTGGGATTTCTTGATGATCAATCCATCAAATTAACGTGTAATTGATCTATTCTTGGTAAATTCGTGTAATCACCGGCCTTGTACAACACGAATACACGACTATTACACGTCAATCGTTGACTAATCATTCAAATTATACACGCATATTATTAAACGAGGTCAACTTTCCAATTAACCTTAATCATCAACCCTCAGTATAAATTGATGGTCTGCGAACCTTGACAAATCGCTCACAACTCTCTCTCAACCTCCCAATCTCTCTAATTCACTCTGATTATTATTATTATGCTCGTTGGTTGACTTTTTCTTTGACCCGACGTTTGCAATCAAATCAACACGGTGAGTCCTCTTTTTTTTGTGGGGTTTATTCATCGGCAATCAGGCAACAAAAGCCCCATCTTTAATCGGGCTCATGTTGTCTTAATCATCTGATTGCAAATTCTAGGGTTCGTCGATTTGAAATTGGGGATAAACCTGGGTACGTGTATTGTATTTATTTATTTTAAAACAGAAGATATCACAACCACCGGCCTAGGCCAAGTGGTTGTGACCCTTGTTTCCCACAGAGGTTACCCGGGTTCGAGTCCCGGCCCTAACCATTCCTTTTGTTCTTTTCTTTTCTTTTCTTTTTAAACAAACAATTATATTATATATATATATATTAAAACCTTTTAAACTTTTAAATTCTTTTTAAAATATCAAAACTATTTTATAAATTCTAAAAAAATTATATTTGTTTAATCTGATATAAAAGTTTTATTTGTAATTTTTATTTTTCAGAAATTCATTTATTTAATATTTATAATAATTAAATCATTTTTATACTATTATAATTATAAAAATCCATTTATATATCAAAACAATTTTATTAAATTCTCCAAAATTTATCCTGACTTTTTATAAAGTCAAACTTTACTGAAATAATTTTTAATTCAGTAAAATCATTTATTTTATATTTTTAATCAATTTTTGTTAGATTTAATCATAATTAAATCATAATAAATCCAATTTTCATCATTTTTGCACCAAAATTTTATACAAATTATTTTTAATCATTTAGAACAGAAATATGATTTTTAAAATAAGAATTCTTTAATTTTAGTATTTTTGAATATTAAAGTTAAATATTGGCTATTTATAAATAAATAGATTTAAAAATCTATTTTAAATGAAATAATTTTATAAAAATTATTTTATTGCTTCAAACACTTTAATGTGCACATTCAAAATTCAAATTTTATAAAAAGACTATCTTTCATTAATTATCCAATTTTCCTTTATTAATTAAACATTTTAATTTAAATTTCAACAATTGATTATCCCCAAATCGAAACCCTAGGATACACTTGTAAGTTAATTAGACTTAGACTTATTATATATTACCTTATTATAGGGTGATAATTGGAATCTTTTTGGGCAACACAATTACCACATCTTTTCAACAAGTTAACATTTGCTAAGGTGAGTTTTACATAGCCCCTTTTATTTATCACCATTTTTGGGGTGAAACATGTTATAACATTATCATTGCAATTCAATCATCAATGTGTCTATGTGTTTTCTATGTTGCATTATGTCTTGAGCATGATTAGAGTAAGCACCATTCTAGCATAATCATTAACATTGATCAGCCGACGGTATACATTGATAGATCTATTGGACTGACAATCCCACCCGGATACGTGCCTCCTACAAAGGTTACGTGGGTGTTTGTTATCGCATAACATATTCATTGGGACCATAAGTGTATGGTATGTATCATTTTATAACAGTCAGCAGGGTTGATTATGCACTCGATTTATTTCTAATATGTTCTCACATATGGGCTAGATTAACATGACACATGAATTGCACAACATTTTATTCATTTTATCATCAAAAACCTATGTAATTCTCACCAACTTATGTTGACCCAAAATACTTTCAAAATTAACATGTTTCAGGTAACAATGAAGCTGAGGCTTGAGTTAGCATGAGGATTTTACTTGAAGTTTATTTGAAGTCATTGAAGTTGTTATTTGTTTTTATGTATTTGAATTCTTAGACATCATTTCACATTTTGGATATTATGTTTGAATAAATTATTTAAAATTTATGTTATACCATGTGCTACTGAAAACAATCATCAATACGTGGCACCCCGATGTTTCCGCCATCGGTTGGGGTGTTACACTTACTAATCGGCTCAAGAAAGTTTTGGGGAAGGTGATCTCGGAATCTCAATCGGCTTTCATTTCTAGTCGGTTTATTCTTGACGGCCCGCTTGTAGTAAATGAAGTCCTGGAATGGTTGAAAAACAGAAAGAAGAAAGCTTTTTTTATTGAAGATAGATTTCGAGAAAGCTTATGACAACGTCAACTGGGAGTTCTTGATTTCTATGCTAAACCAAATGGGCTTCCCGCCTAGATGGTGTGCATGGATTAAAGGTATTCTTGCTTCGAGTACGGCTTCGGTTCTTGTTAACGGGTCGCCTACTTTTCAATTTAAATGCGAAAAGGGCCTTCGCCAAGGTGATCCTATATCCCCGTTCTTGTTCTTGATCGTTGTGGAATGTCTCTCTTGGATGTTGGAGAAAGCCAAAGCTATTAGGGTTCTTAAAGGCATTAGTCTATCTGCGGAAGAAGTGGATCTTAGCCATTTATTCTACGCGGATGACGCTCTTATTTTGGGAGAATGGTCGCGTGAAAATCTTCAATGCACGGCTCAGATTCTTAGAGTCTTTTATCTATGTTCGGGTTTGCGCATTAATCTCCACAAATCCAATTTATTTGGGATTGGTACTGAAGACAATGAAGTTGATAACATGATGGAGGTGTTGGGTTGTAAAAGAGGAACCTTCCCGTTCGATTATTTGGGTATCAAAGTCGGTATAGTTCTTATTAGATCGGTACTAGAAAACTTGCCTATCTATTACTTATCGTTGTATAAAGCGCCAAGGGCGGTTATAGAAAACATGGAGACTATAATAAGGCGATTTTTATGGGCGGGGTCTAGTGTCGAGAAAAAGATTAACTGGGTAGCATGGAACACAATTACATCGCCAAAAAAGCAGGGCGGTTTAGGCTTAACAAAGCTGCAACAAGTCAACGACGCCTTACTTCTTAAGTGGACATGGCGTTTCAAAAATGTAACACCCCAACCGATGGCGGAAACATCGGGATGCCACGTATTGATGATTGTTCAGTAGCTCATGGTGAATAATAAATTTCATTAAATAATTTAAATAAGTTACATACAATTGTTCTAAGAATTTGTACATCAAATTGAATAAAACTATACAAACATCTTCAAGCATCAAATCAAATCTTCAAGCAAGTAGAACCTGAAACATGTTAAGTTGAAAATATTTTGGGTCAACAAAAGTTGGTGAGAATTACATAGGTTTTGATAATCGAATAAAATTGTTATGCAATTCATGTGTCATGGCAATCTAGTCCATATGTGAAAACATACTAGAAGTAAATCGAGTGCATAATCAACCATTGTGACTGTTGTATTGTGGTACATCCCATACGCTCATGGTTCACTCGTTTATATTGCAGTAACAAACACCCACGCAACCTTTGTAGGAGGCACGTATCCGGGTGGGATTGTCAGTCCAATAGATCTATCAATGTATACCGTTTGGCTGATGAATGTTTATGCTAGAATTGTGCTTACCCTAGTCATGTTCAAGACATAATGCAACATAGAAATACACATAAACACATTGATGATTGAATTGCATAAATAATGTTGTAACATGTTTCACCCCAAAAATGGTGATAAATAGAAAAGGGGCTATGTAAAACTCACCTTAGCAAAATGTTATGTCTCGTAAAAAAAATAGAATAATGTGTTGTGAATGTATGCGAGGCGAATCCCAAAGACTCAACAACGTAGCTAGTCCAAATTGAAGAAAACGAAAAAGAAGAATATCAAGCTTCCAATTCGCCAATTACAAGAGCTTATAATCAAAGCTTCAATTGTAGAAGTAATAGACTATAGAAGAAAGGTATGAGGGAAAGTTTAATCGGATTGAAACAATCGATTTAGAGGTGCAAAGTATAATGGGTCATAGGTGGGTTTTTATACTAGTTTTGGATTCAATTAACAATTAAAATTGGTCAACATCATAAAGTAAGGTTTTATGATGAATTGACTATTTGACTAAGACTTTGACTGTTTGACTAAGACTTTGACTGTTTGACTAAGACTTTGACTAGGACTTTGACTATTTGACTCAAGGCTTTATTTAAAAAAAAAAAAAATCTTGTATGTGAAAAAAAAAAAAATTTAGAATCATATTATTATTATTATTATTATTATTTATATACATTTATGTATGTATATAAGTTGTGAGTTAGGATAAATAAAGACTTAGGCACATTTGTATAATATTAATGATAAAGGTGTAATAATAAAAATATATATATATATAAGGACTTTTTATGTATTAAAATTTTGGGGAAAATTTTGCGATGTTACAGTCTCCCCTACTTTTAGGAACTTCGTCCCGAAGTTAAAAGAAAAACACCAGGTATACAATTGGTCGACTACCGAAAACCTTGATAAAATTTCTCACTACCTTAACGTACCTGTAAATTTATGATTACGTTCCGGACCGTAATTATCAATTTACCTTACATTAGGGTTTTGCGTCCTTTTATGACTCTACCGATTGTTGAGCAGGTTCGATAGTCTCCACCAGTCGTTGAGCAGGTTGTAGGGCCTCTCCCGACTGTTGGAAAGACATGATGACCTCTACCAATCGTTGAGTAGGTTGTTTGGTAGTCAACTAATTGTTGTACAAGTAAGCAAGTATGATTATAGATATAGCAATTAGTTCACATTCAAACAAGCATGCACTCAGATGTTATGATAATACTTGAATTTATTACTTGAATCAAAAAGTGTCAATACATAGAATTAAAAAGTAGACATCATTCAAATGGTGGGGTTTGCTGTTAAGTAGCTGGAGGGTCTTGATCTCGATTTAGTTTAGGGCATCGGTTACGAAAATGATTTGGGTTTCCACATTCATAGCATTGACCATAGTTGTATTTACTAGGACGATCAAGATTAGCAACCTGAGCAGGGTTGGTTGGTTGGTTGGTATTAGGGTTTGGGGTCTCACGACATGTGTTGACCAGATGGCCATACCTACCACAATTGGTGCACAGGCGACACATTGAAACAGTGGGGTGATGTCGTTTGCATGTGTTACACAATGGAAAGTTTCTTGTATAGGGTTTCTTGTTAGAAGCTTGTGTAGTGAGGTTTACATTAGGATCCCTGGTCTTGCGCTTCTGGTTCTCGGTAGTTACCGCGGCCACAATACTTGTTTTCTCGCCTTTCCGAACTAAGGTCCCGTTCTTTATGTGATTTCCATCGCCATTTCCATTTCCATTGCCGTTCCCATTCATTGGGATGACTTGAGCCAACAAGTTAGAAACCAGAGTTGTGATTTGTTGCGCCATTTGTTGGGAAATAATCGCAGCCAGTTGGGCATCAACACCTTTGTTGTTTTTGTTGTTGTTGTGGTTGGTGTTGTGGTTGTTGTTACTTTCCTCTTGGTTTTCACCACTGTTATTGCGAGTGCTGCGACGTGGAGACATGATCTGTAAGGGACACAATGAAGGTTCAATGTGGCATGAAATGAATGAGGTGATATAAGGAATGTAATCATTTATTCATTAATTAAAACGAATAAACGAAAACGTTGACTTATCAAAGATTCCAGATTTTAATAACATATGAAGACATGCTTTAGCCTATAAGTGAACACTCATCCCGAGAATTCCCAGGTAGGCATCCGGGTCCCTCGTCTGATTGGGATATATGCGCAATGCCAGCCTAGACAGAAGACTCAGAATACAGGCGTTCACCCTTCCAGATTGCACGTGTTCGTTATTAAAATCTAGAACTTCGACGAGATCTCAAGGGGGTTCAGGTTAAACCTGAGGATTTTATCCTATTAGTCTAAGAGTAGATTCACTGATGGGGAGCAGCCTTCTTGTAAGGATGAAAGTAGGGATAAGAAGTAGGAGGGAGATAGAGAATAGCAAGTAAAAGAAGCATGTACTGGTTAAATCCTATGGTTATAGACTAGATTATTTTTCTAATAACCTAATTCCCTATAACCATGGCTCTGATACCAATCTGTAACACCCCAACCGATGGCGGAAACATCGGGATGCCACGTATTGATGATTGTTCAGTAGCTCATGGTGAATAATAAATTTCATTAAATAATTTAAATAAGTTACATACAATTGTTCTAAGAATTTGTACATCAAATTGAATAAAACTATACAAACATCTTCAAGCATCAAATCAAATCTTCAAGCAAGTAGAACCTGAAACATGTTAAGTTGAAAATATTTTGGGTCAACAAAAGTTGGTGAGAATTACATAGGTTTTGATAATCGAATAAAATTGTTATGCAATTCATGTGTCATGGCAATCTAGTCCATATGTGAAAACATACTAGAAGTAAATCGAGTGCATAATCAACCATTGTGACTGTTGTATTGTGGTACATCCCATACGCTCATGGTTCACTCGTTTATATTGCAGTAACAAACACCCACGCAACCTTTGTAGGAGGCACGTATCCGGGTGGGATTGTCAGTCCAATAGATCTATCAATGTATACCGTTTGGCTGATGAATGTTTATGCTAGAATTGTGCTTACCCTAGTCATGTTCAAGACATAATGCAACATAGAAATACACATAAACACATTGATGATTGAATTGCATAAATAATGTTGTAACATGTTTCACCCCAAAAATGGTGATAAATAGAAAAGGGGCTATGTAAAACTCACCTTAGCAAAATGTTATGTCTCGTAAAAAAAATAGAATAATGTGTTGTGAATGTATGCGAGGCGAATCCCAAAGACTCAACAACGTAGCTAGTCCAAATTGAAGAAAACGAAAAAGAAGAATATCAAGCTTCCAATTCGCCAATTACAAGAGCTTATAATCAAAGCTTCAATTGTAGAAGTAATAGACTATAGAAGAAAGGTATGAGGGAAAGTTTAATCGGATTGAAACAATCGATTTAGAGGTGCAAAGTATAATGGGTCATAGGTGGGTTTTTATACTAGTTTTGGATTCAATTAACAATTAAAATTGGTCAACATCATAAAGTAAGGTTTTATGATGAATTGACTATTTGACTAAGACTTTGACTGTTTGACTAAGACTTTGACTGTTTGACTAAGACTTTGACTAGGACTTTGACTATTTGACTCAAGGCTTTATTTAAAAAAAAAAAAATCTTGTATGTGAAAAAAAAAAAAATTTAGAATCATATTATTATTATTATTATTATTTATATACATTTATGTATGTATATAAGTTGTGAGTTAGGATAAATAAAGACTTAGGCACATTTGTATAATATTAATGATAAAGGTGTAATAATAAAAATATATATATATATATATAAGGACTTTTTATGTATTAAAATTTTGGGGAAAATTTTGCGATGTTACAAAAAACGAGACTCGTAGTTTGTGGAAACGGGTCGTCCTGGGCTGCCATGGGTCGAGTAGAACCTGGACATCTCTGCCATGTTCTCCATCGGCGAATGGTTGCTGGAAACATATAGTAAAGGTTGGTGAAAAAAGAGTTGGAAATGATACGCTGTTGAATAGTTATTTCGTGGCTGCAGTTGGGAACGGGTCGTCGATAAGCTTCTGGGCAGATTCATGGCTGCACAATATCCTTCTTCGTTTCGTTTATCCGAATCTGTTCAGGATTGAAAGATCTAAATGGGCGACCGTAGCGGACAGGATTCGAGTTGTCGATGGGGTGAAAACTCTGACTTGGGATTGGCGTAGAGATTCCTCTGAAGCGGAACAGGTGTCAGAATTCCTCTCATTGCTTTCAGACATTTTTGATTACGATTGGAAAGGGGGCTGCGATAGTTGGAAATGGACAGCAGCGTCCGATGGCATTTTTTCTGTGAAAAAGGCAAAACAATTGATGCAATCTTTCAACTTACAGCCGCATACCTGGATAATGAAGTGGAAGGGTTGGATGCCGCTGAAATGTAAAGTTTTGGCATGGCGAGCTGCTATTAATCGTCTCCCAACGAAAGATGCGTTGCTGGCTCGTGGAGTTTCTGTGCAAAACCAGTTGTGCGATTTCTGCAGCTCCGCTGTGGAGTCGTCAATCCACTTGTTCACTGGCTGCTGTTTGCAGCTGAGCTTTGGTCCCGGGTCGCTTCTTGGTGTCGCCTCCCACCTATTTACGCCTTTGAAGTCACTGATTTGGTGGATTTGGCAGATTATCAAGGTGTTACGTCCAATGGAAAACACATCTTGCGGGGTATTTTGATCACTTCCATTTGGGTGCTTTGGAATGAAAGGAATAATAGGCTATTCAACGATAAAAAAAGAAGGGCCGTAGAACTTTTGGAACATATAAAGTCGACGTCTTTCTTCTGGATTCGTAATAGGTCCAAATTTAAAGACTTGGATTGGATCGCTTGGTGTAACTATCCATTGTCCTATATGTAATCGGTTTGTTGCCCGGGGGTCCTTGCTTTGAAAACCGTTCGGTGCATTTTTGAATGAAATTTAACTTCAAAAAAAAAAAAAAAAATAATAGCCCTAGACGCCTTATTCCTTTGAAACTCGTTTAAAGACTCAAAAACAGTCAAGTGCTTGTGTGCCTTTTTTTTTTTTGAACGGCAAATTTCACTCCTTGTGGGACTTGAACCCATGACCTCCCCTTAAGTGTTCCTAGAAGCTTTGCTTCTACCATTGGGCCACCACCCCAATAATTTTAGGAAGGGGCCGCGCGAACGCAGGCCCCCACTGCCACAAATTATGACATAGGCTCGACCACTTGGGCCGACCTTAGACGGGCACCCCTCCTAAGTGCAATGGAGGTCACCAACCTAGGCCATGGACCTTCTTGATCATCCATTGACCCCGTCCAGGTAAGTGCTTGTGTGCCTTAATCAAAGATAAATCCTCTTTAATGTTTCCTGCTTATCTTGCTCGCAGAATCAACCAACGCACACACTCCCATATCCTTCTACCCATTATCCTAAGATCACAACCTGCCCAACATATTCTTTCACCTCCCACAAACACTCATCCAAGACACACTTTCTTTCAGGCATTTCATCAAACACCTTGCACCCATTCCCTAAAACACGATTACAACCCATCCCATGTTCACAAGCTATACGAAACCGTAAACTTCACCCAATTAACACAGCCCACCAATCAATATACAAACATCCATGTGATCAACTTAGTCAAATTATTACGGAATGACTTTGACCCTGAAGAGGGTGAGTCAACAGATTTTCTTGATGAGTCTGGGATTAAACCAAATGAAGATTTGATTAATTCAGTGATATGGGGTTTAAGGGATGATTGGAAGTTAGCGTTTTTTGTATTTAAATGGGGACAGAAATGGAAATGCAGTGATGAAAAAGCTTGGAGCTTGATGATATGGGTGTTGGGGAATCATAAGAAGTTTAATAATGCTTGGTGTTTGATTAAAGATTTGTATCAGTCTTGTATGGATACTCAGTGCCCAATGCTCATCATGATTGACAGGTGAAACTTAAATTACATTTTATGTTTCTTTTAGTTATTTGATTAATAAGTTTTCAAGAATTTGACAAACAATATCTTGTGTTGTTGGTAGAATGCTATTACTTTTTTAAGGACTTGAAATAGGTAGGAATTTTAGGAAGTAACATTTGGACTTTGTACCATTTGACCTAAGCAGTTAATGCGGTAAAATATCGGATATCGGTGAAGGACCGATATTTGAGATATAGGTTATCGCGGTCTTGGTTTTAAAAAGCGCGCTCGAGGCGCGCTTAAGCGCAAAGCGCACCTAGGCGCAACCCCGTGCGCCTTATGTAACCCTAGGCGAGCAGTGTGAAAAAAGCGCAGGAAAAGCGCAAAAAGCGCGCTTTTTGTACACATGCTATTTTTGTGCTTAAAATTGTTATACATGTAGCTAAAAAGGTTGTACATTCAAGTTAAATCATACATATACCTTATTTGTATCTATATTTTGAGTAAATAATGTTAAAAACCTATAGCATATATAAAAAAAATTATATAATCGTCTTGCGCCTCGCGTACGAAAAGCCCACCGCTTTTGCGCTTTGCGCCTCGGTTTTAGACCTCGTCGCTTTTGTGCGCTTTGCGCTTTTTAAAACCAAGATCGCGGTGAGATATCAGTAATTTTTATATCATGCAAAATCCATATATAGAGCAATTTAACACTTAACAATTGTAACTTGCAAAACACTAACAATTGTAGCAAGTGGGAACTTGTTAAGACATAAAACACTAATATTTAACGTTAACAATTAACAATTAAGACTTAAAACAGCAATAACAACAATAAGAAGCAAGACAAATCGAAGAACTAAGAAGAAAGGTAATGATATCGGGAATATCGGTGATACATCGGTCAAATATCGGTCAATATCGCTGATGTTATCAGTACTGATATTCTGACCGATATTTTTTACCGATATATCGGTTGATGACCGATAACCGAGATATCGGCGATATATCACCGATATATCGGCCGAATTAACTACTTAGCATTTGACATCGGCATAGAACTTTTTAGTCGCAGACTTGCAATCATCATAAGGTTCTCTTGTCTACTAGTTACAACCAAGGGGTCAAACTCATGTTTTTATTTAAAAGAAAACTTAGCCAAAATTTTTAGACTTTTTATAAACACAAAGGATTTACTTGTTACCAATACAACCACGTCTCTCTGTCGTTTTTTAGACCCAGTTTTTTTCTCTCCGATAATATCATAAATTGCGTCAATGCAAAAGAAACAAAAACCTTTTATACTATACTATTAAATAATATGAAGTTGGGTGAACTAGATCTTACGGAGCCTGCTCATGTATGACATGATTCGTATCTGATCATAGACCGTCTGTAGCATTCATAGTTATGTCTCTAACTCAATTGTTTCCTAAATCCTAATAATTGTTGTACCTCACAAGTCACAATAATTGGTTGACCAACAGTATCTTGACCCTTAACTACCAGAGCATTATACATAATAGGCGTTTTGCCTGGCTGCGGATATCCAGTATTCCAGTTTACTATGGCATACTGTATGTGTGGTTCTTTATATAATTTTTTTTTCGTATTTCAACAGATATGCAGCTGCAAATGAACCAACTGAAGCTATTCGCGCATTCCAAATAATGGAAAAATTCAAATTGACACCTGACCAAAAGGCATTCTATACCCTTCTAGATACCCTATGTAAGCATGGAAACGTTGAAGAGGCTGAAGAATTCATGTTCCAAAACGCAAAACTCTTTCCGCTTGAAACTGAGGGCTTTAACATTATTCTTAACGGCTGGTGTAATATATACGTCGACATAATTGAAGCCAAGAGGATTTGGAAAGAAATGGACAAAAACCGAGCTATCCCAGATGAAAACTCGTATACCCACATGATTTCTTGCTTCTCAAAGGTCAACAACCTCTTTGACTCGCTTAGATTGTATGATGAAATGAAGAAAAAAGGGTGGAAACCAAACCGAACGGTCTATAATTCTTTGGTTTATGTTCTTGCGAATGAGAATTGCCATGAAGAAGCTCTTACAATATTAGACAAAATGAAGGATATGGGTTTTATTCCTGATTCTACTGCTTTCAATTTTATAATACGCCCCTTATGTAAAGCAGGAAAAATTGTGGATGCACGACGTGTATTATCAAGAATGTTGGAAGAGAACATAGATCCTACTATCGACACATATCACGCGTTTCTTGAAGGAAAAGACTTGACTTTTGTAGAAAGTTTTGAACTTTTGGATCGAATGATGAAATCTGGAAATGGTCCGAACAGGGATACTTTCGTATTAATGCTTGGTAAGTTTTTGCAGTTAAATGACGTTGAAAATGCGTTGAAAATTTGGGTGAAAATGAAGGAATATGAAGTTTCACCGGATTCTGCGCATTTTGTGATTATGGTGGAAGGGTTAGTGAAGCATGGGTTAGTAACCAAGGCGAGGAAGTTATACGCTGAGATGATTTCTGTTGGAATTACAGTGGATCCGAAACTTGCAAAGCTATGTAAAGATTTTTCGCAAGATGGTGAACGTAAGCAAAAAACGAAACCAGGAATGAGATATGGGAAGAAGCGGTTTCGTGGTAAGCGGTCAAAATCATAGACTACAATGGTTTTTTTTTGAAAGATCATAGACTACAATGGTTGATTAGGTGTATAAGAGAATATGTTGCAGTGTTTTGCTTTTGTATTCTAACATGGCAATATTAGATGAAGTCTTGTTTGACAAACATATTTATTTCCTAGTTTCTGGTTTTGTTTTATAATAAACCCCGCTTACGGCTGTGCACATATAATGTATATATGTGTGGCCCTCGGGGGGCAAAAGTAAAGTTGCACTAATTTTAACGTTATTTTACTAATTTCGTGAAAATAACGTTAAAAATGACGGACGGTTAATCATGCATCAGGTGGTGTCGTTGATAGCCAAAAGACAAGGGGGTACATGCACCAATCGGGTTTGTCCCGGTTGCCAAGTGTTATGTGCCTTATGTCCAAGGCTTGATACAAAACCACTATCGAGCCGGGGGTCTCATTGGAAGCAGCCTCTCTATTCCCACGAGGTAGAGGTAAGGCTGTCTACATCTTACCCTCTTCAGACCCTACCTTAGCTTTTGCTATTGGTGGGATTAACTGAGTATGAAGATGATGATGGTTTTGTTTTATAAAGAAACTAGTGGGATTCCCCGCACACCATGATGGGATTTTGGTGGTAACAGTTTGGTTTGTTACGGTACTGGCACATGTTATAGCGATCTTAAAAGAACACAAATGCCAAGGGAAGATCGAATCAAGCTACATGTGTAAATCTTATTTGGTTTTCAAAATAACATGCGTGATTTTAGGTGGGTTCAAAACAGCGTGAGTGAAATTACATTCTCAGATCAAATTGAAGCGTGCGTGATTTTTATGTGTTCAAAACGACATGCCTTATTTATGGTGATTATCAAAAGACATGCATTTTTTGGTTTTTAAGAGATTGCATGCGTTTTTTATGGGGATTTTTAAAGACAACATGAGTTATTTTTTGTTGTTTCAAAAGACCATATGCGTTAATATTTGGTTTCATCATGCATTATTTTTGTGCAGAAGTAAGCATGCGAGATTTAAGGTTTTGTCATGCGTTTTTCATGGTTTTCATCTTGCGTCATTTTCTTATTTCTTGTTTGTTCAAGCGTGATTTCAAAGCTAATCATGCTATACTCTTCATTTGAAAAAACAGAGCTAGGTTTTGTTACATTTTTTATGATTGTAAATCTCTATCTAATTAATGAAAAATGAAAATGGTTCGGTTTAAGTTTTCGGATACCAGATAATCTAATTATCCGATCTTCTTAGAAATCCACATCCAAATGCGTAAATACGGATTAACTGATTTTCTAATATACGAATTTTGAGATATAAAAAATTACGCACATTTCGGATGCGAGTTTTCAGATAATTCAGGTTCGGTTTTGGATCCGGATTAATCAAGTATATGGCAAGGGTTTTTCACTGCCAAACGGGTTCGTGCCCTTTTAGTTTTATACATTTGGGCTCCTATTGGAGCCAATGTGAACCTAAAAAACATTGGGCCTTTTGACAATACATTTCTAAAGCATAAAGCCCAATGTATACCAATTCCCCTACCCAAACAAGGCCCAAAGAAGCCTTCTGACTTCTAAGGCAGAGTTGACTAGCAAAAATACTTGGTCAAAGTCAAATGAGGGGTGGGTCCTATCTTAGATAAGTTTATGCAAAACCTTGAGGTGGGTTTTATTATAAAGTTGTAATTAAAGATGACCAAAAATAAAATGTCAAAAGTCCAAGATGCTAGAATAAAAACACATACACATGACGGTAGTGGCGGTCTTTGGGCTTTTTATTTGTGGTGGTCTTCGTGGTTTGTCAACTCAAAAGGCTAAAAGTCTCTATATTTATAAAAAGTGTGTTTGAAAACAAGATGAATTTGACGTAGCCTCCATTCTGTGGGGCTAAAGTAAACACTAGAATCCAATTGCATTTTCAAATCTTGATTAGTCGTGTTATCATTCGGGGATGGTGCCACTGATTCTGATTAGTTAACGCGTTGTTATAAGGTTTGGGTGGGGCGCTACCAGCAAATGGGGCTGGTACCCCACTACCCCCACGGCAACACCGTCGCCGGTGGCACGGGTATGTTTCACGAATGGAATGTGTGTGTGAGTTTTTGCCTTTGATGAGTTGGCTATAGTGTGCCTTTAAATTTGTGTTTAAGGGTAGTAAATCGGTGAAATAATGTGTCAGTGCAGTATTGGTGGAAGTCAGGCTAGTTCAGGGTAGCGCCCCGCCCTCCTAAGTAAGCGTGTGATGGTACCAATGTACAATATCAAACCGTATAAAACCAAAAACTTTTATGAGTATCATAATGTGTACTTGGTATAAGGCTGCCCGGAGTGGGGGCGGGAATGGGGCGGGAAGGGGGAGGGCGGGGGCAGATTGCTTGGCGGGGGGGGGGGGGGGGGGGGGGGGGGGGGGGCTTGGGTGGCACGTGGAGAGTTTTGGTTGGCTGGAATTTTTTTTTTTAACTTTACACACACAATAATAATAATAATAATAATAATAATAATAATAATAATAATAATAATAATAATAATAATAATATTCCTTCCCCCTTCCACTCCCCACAATTTTCATCCCCTCCACATGGGACCCAAAAGTACCACATGACGCTTTATCCCCCTCTTTCCCGCCCCACCACTCCGAGTAGTATAAGTACAACCTCAAAGTAAATCAAGTAGTACCGATGTCAAACATTGTGCTAGTTATTTAGTTTAATAATTTCCAACACAATAAAAATGTTTAGTTAAAACAAAAGGGAAGAAAAAAAACAGGTTCTTAGCGTTCGCATAAGAGCATTCACATCATCTCTATCAAACCTCCCACTATCTCTAAAAGAGAGAATCACATGGTTGGTCTCTGTGCTTTCCAAATTTTGCACTTTTGGTCCTAATAGTTCACTAATTACAAGATTGGTCCTGAAAGTTGTAAACTTATTACTAACATGATCCAAATGTATTAATTTCGTTACTCTATTGGTCCTTACCCCTAACGGTCATTAAAATTTTCTGTTAAATAGATATGAAATGTCTATTTTGCCCTTATAAAAAAACAAAACATTATAAATAAATATCTATGCCGCCACACCCCCACCCTTACCATCTTCTTCCCTATCACCACCACCCCACCACCATTGCCATCCAAACCATTTCCCTGCCCATGACCAAAACACACACACACACACACACGTCTTGAGAGAGAGAGAGAGAAGCGGTGGAAGACAACCGGCCACCACCACATGAAACCAGCAAACAACGCAACACCCTACCCCCTTTCACCCAACAATATTCTAGAGAGAGAGGGACGACAAAAAGAAAGGGAACAGAGAGAAAGGATACCAGGCACGATGATCTGGGTTCCGATTAGAGTTCCTGTTCTGATTTGGAGACTTCAGGTGTAGATGGTGACTAGGGTTTCGAGCAAGTCAGGTTGTGGCAGAGGAAGAAGAAGGGTTTCGAGCAAGTCAGATTGTGGCAGAGGAAGAAGAAGGGTTTCGAGCAAGTTTGATTTGGGGACTTCAGAAAGAAACGGATCGGGTTTTGGGTGATGGTTGTGGCAGAGAAAGAAGAAATGTGGTTGTGGTTTGGGGAGATGTTGGTGGTTTAAGGAAGAAGAATGAGGAGGTGCAGAGGGTGATGGTTGTGGTTTGGGGATATGGTGGTGGTTTAAGGAAGAAGAAGGGGCGGGGGGGGGGGGGGGTGGGTGGTTTATATTGGGCTCAGACATAAAAAGACTATAATACCCCCACGTGGGTGGACTTAACTAGAAAAGTTAATAGTCGTTAGCCATGGGGATCAATCAAGTGCACTTTTGTTAAACCTAGATACCAATCTTGTAATTAATGAATTACTAGGACCAAGAGTGCAAAATTTGGAAAGCACAAGGATCAACCATGCGATTCTCTCTCTCTAAAATTTAAAAAAACTTACTAAAAACACCCTACATCCCATCCACCATTTCACATCATTATAACACATTATTTAGAGAGTCTTTGTTTTATTTTTGGCAAAAACTCTTCCTGGCCTCTTATGTCTGCCCCGCACAGACGTTTTGGTCTGTAGAGTGTTTGTTTTTTTAAAAGACCTTTTATTAACAATAGTATGCGCGTCAACTTCTTGATGCAGACATGGACCAACATCTTCTAAGGTCTTCAACCTCTTCTAAACCTTATAATCATCAGACATTTTTTCTCAAAACTCAAACTCCTCTCAAACCTCAAACCCTAGCAATCTTCCTCCCTCCCTCTTTCCTTGCCGTCGCACTCCATGCTCTATATTTTAAGGTTTGTTGTTGTGTTTATTTTTTTTATATCTTTGTCCTTGTTTAGATGATGGATTTAACCAATATTTTGTTTTGTTTTGTTTTGTTTTTTTGTTTTGTTTTTTTTTTTTTTTTTTTGTTAAAATAACTTTCATTCTAGAACAAGGAAAATTACATCAAGATAACGGGCAGGCGAGCAACAAGCTGCGCCGCCACCCCTTTCTGAATAACAAATCCTAATCTACTAAAAACGTAACCCTGCCCACCCGGAGCCGAGACACTACTATGAATAACCCGTTGGACCCTTGTCAGGAAACGGGTAGCCTCCGGTGCCAATGAGCCAAAGGTATCAAAGGCCAAGGTCACAAAAACGTGTTGGTTCTCCTCACAGGCTTTAGCATGTTTTTCTGCCTTCTTTGCCTCTGCTTTCCGCACCGTTTGCCCTGCTACAAAGCCACTATCCCTCAACCCAACTAGGGGAGATACACCCGTCAGGTCAACACAAGCATGCTTCCCCCCGGCCCACCCAAAGATAAGGAGATCTGCTGGTCGTAGAGTGGATCTCCCTTCTGCTGGATCCGAGAGGAAGTTCACAGGGGCCTCCTTCTTGGCTGAGATCCCTGCCTGTCTTAAAATGTCCCACAGAATGTCCCGAACCCAATCATGCCGATATTTGAAACCGGGTAACTCCTTACAATGAACTGCATGTTCCCCGTATTCATCCATGAAGACCTTACGGCAAATCGGACATATTCCATCCTCCTGGTACATGGGGATCATCAGACGATATTTAAGAATGACCTTGTATTCAATAGCGGACATGCTTTGGCCTAGACCTTCGATCGGGATAACAGTCAGGAAATCTTGGGGCGTGGTGGCTTTGCAAGCAATCAATAACTGCCCTCTGACGAGGGGATAAACGAAAAACTTCACCCAGGCTCTGAGCGATTTTGCCAAAAAGGGCATTCGCCAAAGTTTTCTGAGGCTTTGGGGGGGGTGTCCTTGTTAGAAAAACCGCCAATATCAAAACCTGGGAGATAATCGTTTAGCTTTTCGAGGGCCTGCACGTAGTCCAAGTCTGCGCCGAAAACCCCGCTATTTCGTAGGATGTGGTCTTGAAGTTTCCAAGACTGAGCTCGCGACGCCACAAACGCATACATGCCGACATCCTTCGCGGAGAGGAGCCCTAATCCTCCCATACGCATTGGCAAAGACGCCATCCGCTATTGTAGGTCACCAAAGAAAGGCCCCCCACATACCACTATGTCTTCAATTGCTTCCCTTAGACCCTTGTCAAAACATGACACTGCTTCATCCATCATGGGGGGTTGGCAAGTCCGTAACCCAAAAAGAAACTTAGCAACCCCCATACAGGACCTGAGCAAGAGTAGTTCACTCTGGGGATCTCTAAGGCAGGGCAAGAGTTTAATAAGTTCAACCGCACGCGATGCCCTCTGCCTTGCCAATTCACAGATAAATTGAGAGTCCTGGCTAACGGCCCCTCCGAGGAGCTTCACCCCTTTTTCTGGCCTACCAATCTCACTGAGAAAAAGCCCGTCCCGAAGTTTCACCCCACTACAAGACGGCCAAAAAACCTCTGTTTTCTTAATATTAAGCTGAAGCCCCAAGGATGGCCCCTCCAGTCGGATAATGTCTAAGGCTTTAGCAACTTCAGTGGCCTCACCAATAATCGTCCCATCGTCCAGGTACCACGCATGAAATGGGAGTTTACAATTTTCTTGTACCCAGAGAACCATAGGTGGTAAAGCAAGGGCAAAAAGGAGGGGACCTAAAGGGTCCCCTTGCGGAACCCCCGTAGTAGCCCCTATACACTCATTACCAACATACAACCTAGCTGGCTGGGCATATAAGAACTGGACCCATGGATAGATAGACGGGAAATGTTGATGGACCTCTCGAAGAAGAGCCGTGCGGTCGATCATATTAAACGCGTTCGAAAAATCCACCGTGAGCATAGCCAAGGACCCGTCCGCATGGAAGGAGTTTAAGAACCTATTCGCGCTGTGAAGCACCGCCTCTGCCCCATTGGGAGTTCCCACCCCAAATTGAAAGTCCCCAAGGTACTTAGCCATTTCCTTCCCGACCTTCCTCATAGCCACTTTAGAAACTAATCTGCGCCAAATGGCCCTTACTGCAATGGGCCGAATCCCGTTATCAGGTTTTAATAAAGGGGTAAGAGGGGCCGAAGAAATGAATTCAGCTAGTTACCTTGGGCACAAAGCCCCTAGCCAAAGGTTGACGACTTCAGTAATAGCTGAGAGCAGCCCCGTGGAAGTCACTGACCCTTCTCCAGTAAGAGCATCTAGCAAATGTTGGGCCCTCAGACTGTCCCTCCCACATGAAGTCCCTTTAGGGAAAGATCGGAGACATCCAATCACACAATCCATATCCACAATAAGGGCGGGCATGACGTCAGGGTTGGCAGGCAAGGACGGAGGAGGCATCACCGGATGTTTGTCAATAAGGGCTGATTAGTAGAAATGATGCTTTGTTTGTTTGTTTGATTAATAAATTTCAATGTTGAAAAAATATTTTAAGTTTAAAAAATCATTTTATTTCAGCAGCCCGCAGAAGGTAAAAACAAACAGTCTTCTTCTTGCAGACTGCACAGGTTTAGTCCACCTCTTCTTCTGCAGATGTAGTTCGCAAACTGCAGACCTTTTGCCTCTGAAAAGACAAACAACACCTTAGATATGATAAAGCCACTTGCTATACATATGCAACCTAGGTGAAAACACTTTCATTATACTAAGTTTAGTGACTCTATTCAGCGAGATCAGGTCGGTTAGGTAATTACGGTTCTAAAACAAATCGAAGTTTAAACATATACTTCTTAGATCTAAACTGATGTAAATTTGTAATTATGTAGTTTTGTGTGGTGTCATGTCGGCCAGTTTTCAGATTGGTGTCCTTTTTAACTATGTCTTCCTTTCAGAAAAATTATTAGTAGAAAGTGAAGTGTTTATGAACCATGTGGTGTGCAGACAATCCAACGCGTGGGAATTTGAATTATTGTTGTGTAGCCAAATAATAAATAACACATTATGGTTATGGCTGTCGATAAGAAAGTATGAAGTGTAAGTGTGAAGGCAGCCAATGGGTGATGGGTCTTGTTGTAGGCGGGACGAAACTAGACGAGTCTCCTTCAGACCCCACCTTCTAGAATTTGTCTCTCAACTTTAATTTTTTATAAATTTTTATTGTCACTCAAAACTTGTTTTTAAAGATATTCACCCACTTATTCTTTATCTTGTCATTTTTTTTCCTTCAATAATTTGACCTCAAAGATATGTGACATGTCACTTGTGTAAAATAATTGACGTGAATTTCAAGTTGGATAAGCTCCATGACTTTAAAGTAGTTGACTGGATGTCATGTCATATATAAACGTATAATATACGTTATACATTAGTTAAAAAAACATTGATTAGATTAAATCATAAAAGCAAATTTGAAAATTGTAAGGTTAATAGGTTAATAATATGAAGCTAGTCTTCGGTTTGTTAAAGTGTAAGCCATAGCACATAACTACAAAAGTTTATGCATCTTTTAAACATGTGTTTCCGAGGCCAATTCCTTTTAACTTTTAATCATAGGTTCTTTCCTTTTTTGTGATTAGAGGTATGAGTTTGTAGAGTTGTTTGTAAGCTATTCGAGTTCAATTTGTTAAAAATACGATTCAAGTTGAGTCTAAACAAATTTAGGTCAAGATTGAGTAGCTTAGCAACATATTATACATTTAATAATGTATATGTAATATATCTATACTACTATATAATATGTGCTGGACGGTAAAGTTATCATTTTATTTTCATGTAAGTGAACAATATTGTAATTTCATTTACTTAGCTAGACAAATTTAGTACTAACAATAACTAATCCTCAAAGTAACATTGAATACTTACAATAATTAATCCTCAAACTCAATTAAAGAAGCAACATAAATGCGAAAGTGAAACAAACATGTAACCAATTTCTAACAAAAATTTGGAAACGGTTTTGTGACATGGGAACCAGTGAGCCTCCATCAATTCAAAATATGATGGTCCTTAACTTACTAATTGTTATCGGCAAGTCATGTTTGCGCTTCATGTTTCGTAACCAATCGGACAACGAGGAGCCACCATCAATTCACAGTCATCATGGTCTTTAATTTACTAATTATAATTATTATCAGTCCAAGCCACAATCATTTTATAATTATTATCGCCCAACCTCACAAATAAAATACTACACATTATATCGTTTGTTTCTCTATGGTTACAAATCCTCCACCGTTGCTTGTTGAACCAGAGACGAGATCACAACCATCGTTGTCACCGTTATGCCTCTGCTCTCTAGTGTCACCCACAATCTACGCCACTACGTACTGTGTTCTTTTTCTCGCCTCTTTGTGACCAGGTACAAATCATCAACACTGATTATTATTTTCGAATAAGGCCCTAACATGAAGAAATACAAGTCCATCAACATCTAGCACAAGATATAAAATAATATATTTAAATAATAAATTCAATGATTATTTACAAAATAACACGAGGTTGATTATTGTAACCAAATATGGTTTAAGAAACAGAACATATATAGAAAAATATATTATAAAAAGATGCGAGTTTTTTTATATAAACCAGGCCTATTACATCATGTATTCCACCATTTTGATACCATGTTTTGCTTGATTCTCCAACGGAAAATCCATTTAATTATATGCAAACACACATTATACTTTTGTTTCGAGATTTTTATGGGTTTAGGGTTTCGACTGTAAACAAATTTGTGGATGAATGGTTTTCATTTACAATCTCGGTCAGAAGTATAATGGATATAAAAGTCTATGTCAACGGAAAATCCATAAATTAACATAATTAATGACAAAACATAGTGTAGCCCCGTCGTAACACGCGGGACCCTGCTAGTAATATATACATACACACGTTACATGAGCCGAATGCAAACAATTAAATAGTCATAATTAGTATTTAGTAGGGTCTCTCTAAAGTAGAAGGTGGTAAACCTTATCATTATTATAGTAGGGATAAAGAGACTACGTACAGACCTTGGCACTAAATAGTAAAACATGAACTCATTTAATATTATTTTTTAACACTCAACAAATTGATCTACAGACTACTTGGGACGTCCACCATTGTGAAAAAAAAACCCATACACTCATGGGTGAAGACACGTTTTAGGTGTCCGCCCATAAGTAGTGTTGGGTAGCCAAAACCCATCTAGTCATCAGACCCGAGAAAAACCCGACCTCTGAGGGCACGACCGTGAAGAATCAGTAAAAGCGCAGCAGGATTAGAAGTCGAACCTGACACACCTTCAGTCCAAATCCTATCCTTCACTTTCCATGTCACTCTATCACAAGTGTGGGGACTCATTTATGCTAAACGAGTTACACTCTTGTTTACTTAGGCTCGAGTTCAACTTAACTTGTTTACATTGTTTAGAAGCCGATACTTCATTTTGAAGTAAAAGATGTTAGTGGGCTATTGAGTAGTGAGTGAACACCTATCGAATGGGTGAACTCAAAAGTCATGCGTTCATTCAATAATTATTGAAAAGGATTAGGTGGGTGGACTTGATCAACTATCAACTATTCACGAGGATGAGTCCATGTTTGACTTGTGGTTTCTATATGTTAAGGTTGTTTACGTGAGTTTTACACTAAGAATGAGTTGTGGGCCGCCGACGACCAAGTGCGAGCGGTCACATTGTCCACGTGTAGTGGCGGATTCAGGAATTTTTTCACTGGGTTCCTATTTTTAGGTGTTTCAATTTCATATGATCAAGCATAAAAATTTCGGGTCGAGTCAGGTTATTGTGTTTTTCTTGGTGACAATCTTATTTCATGGTCTGCTAAACGCCAACCTACCGTCTCGAGGTCTAGTGCGGAAGCTGAGTATCTTGGAGTGGCTAATGCGGTTGCAGAAGCTACTTGGATTAGAAATTTGCTACTCGAACTTCATACTCCTTTATCTCGTGCTTCAGTGGTTTTTTTGTGACAATGTTTCAGCCGTGTATCTGTCCAACAATCCGGTTCAACATCAACGGACGAAACACATAGAGATTGACATCCACTTCGTATGAGAGAAGGTTCGACTTGGCCATGTTAAAGTTCTTCATGTCCCATCTTCAATGCAATATGCGGATATATTCACTAAAGGATTATCTCGTGAACTATTCCAGTCCTTTCGGTCCAGCTTTAGCGTTTGTCCTCCGTCCGCTCAAACTGAGGGGGTGTCTTAGCCAGCCGATAATGATAGATAATTTAGGAATAGATTATGTTTGTTATTTAGAGATAATCTTTGTATTATTTTATGTATATCCTTTCCTATTTCTTGGTTGTATCTTCCCCTATATATAGGGTCATTGTTATTCAATAATATCATCGAATACTTTACAACCACAATTACTTTTAAAGGGTTCGGGTCGGTTTGTCGGTTCGGGTTGGATAAGGTTCACCACATAAAAAAATACGATGCAATAATGAAAAAAACGTTGACATTAGAAATTTAAAGCACATAATATAAATACGACTGTCTTTATGGATAAAAAAACATACCAGTTGTTCCCTATGAGTTTTCATCTTTTGAAAACGTTGCAATACATTCTCGACTGAAACTTGTTGTAGTAACTCCCTTTAAACGTAACAAATGCAAGTGTCATTCATGTATCCATCACCCATCTTAACAGAACAATAAACAGGGCGATATACAGAACAATAAGTGTTAATACACCGTATTATTGAAGATTCATTTTCATCAGCAAATGATAAGATTGTTTCTGTAACATCAATAATTAATCGCCTAATAACATCAATAAACTATCAACTTTCATCACCTAATTGAAGATTCATTTATGTAAAAAACCTTCATTTGCTACAGAAGATATACTCAAGGCAAGTTCACTTTTATGCTATGCATACTAACATGTATCTGTACCATTAAAGTGTCATTTGACCCATACAGTAAAAATGTTTCTGTACAGAAACATCAAATTTCATCACCTAATTAATCGCCTAATAACACCAATAAACTATCGCCTAATAACATGATTAACATCAATAAACTTACATATTTTTACGATACGTTTCATTAATATATCCAACACGTTAACCTCTCAAAGAGGGAAATATATATTGTTTACTTGGTAAAAGAAAACATGTGAAAGTGTTGCATATATAACCTAAAGACTAGTCTATTTGTGTAATTAACATCGTAAAATACAACCCTTATTACGAGTTATGTGATTTGATGGGTTATATGAGGTAAGTTTTAGATTCGTCACTATATAACACTAGTGGGAATACCCGCGCGTTGCTGCGGGTACTTTTTTGTGTGTGTATGCTTCTTGACGGGTTTCATGTAATTTATTTTTAATTGCAATTTGTTAAGACAATTAATACATTAAGGTAGCGTTTGGTATGATGGAATGAAAGGGGGAATGGAATGGACCATTACAAGGTAATGAAAAATAGTGTGTTTGGTTGGTTAAAGGAATGGAATCACCCATTCCATAAGGCATTCCATTCCCTCAAAACCATTCCATCCACCCCCCATGTTTTTTTTTTCATTCCATCCCCCATTCACCATTTACTAAAAAAAGCATAACCCACCACCACCACCACCCACCACCGCTATCGCCACCACCCACCACCACCGTCACCACCCACCACCGCCGCCACCACCACCACCCACCACCGCCGTCACCACCCACCACCACCGCCACCACCCACTACCTTCACCCACCCACCACCGTCACCCACCCACCACCGCCGCCATCCAAAACTACTCACCGCCGCCCACCACCATCATCCACCCACCGCCGCCTCCACCGCCTACCACTGTCACTCACCACAATTTCCTTTACCCACCACTACCGTCGCCACCCACCACCACCCATCACCGCCGTCTCCTCCACCCACCACCGCCATTACTCACCATCGTCACCCGCTCACCATCACCGCCATCCACCTCCACCCATTGCCACCGTTGCCGCCACCCACCACCGTCATCGCCACCACCTATCACCGCCGTCACCATCCACCACCACGCTACCGCCACACACCACCACCTACCATCACCACCACCATCACCACCACCACCACCACCACCACCCACCACCATCGCCATCCACCACCACCACTACTCACCATCGTCACCCACCCACCATTACGGCCATCCACCTCCACCTTCCACCGTCGCCTCCACCGCCCCACTGACCACCGCCACCGCCACCCACCACCGCCGATACCGCCACATATCACCACCCACCATCACCGCCACTGACCACCACCCACCACGGCCACTAACCACTGATTTTATTCCTTCGTCTTTTCTTGTCTATCTAACAACACAAAGTAATGTTTTGTTTCATTCCCACATGGCAACCAAACAAGACATGGAATGGTAATGATCCATTCCATTACCTTGTCCATTCCATTACCTCGTCCATTCCATTGCCTCATCCATTCCATTACCTCATACCAAACAGACCCTAAGAGATAAAGAGCAAGTGTAAACCAAGAATTGACATAAAAGTAACAAAATAAGAGATGTGCGTTGTTACTAAGGGAAATTTGCATGCTCCATCTGTGTTTTTGTTTAGCCAAAACCAAACAAAACAAAACAATGTTCATCCTATGCATGACATGTCAAAAAAAAAAAAAAAAAAAAAAAAAAAAAAAAAAAAAAACTTTAATATACTATGAATGGCTAAATAGTAGATTGTTAGATAAGTGTAGTCAAATACAATTAATGTAAACCACAAAGTACTTTAAACAGAATTGCAAACTTAGCCATTCAATTTCTTTAATAATGTAATATATATATATATATATATATATATATAATATAGATTTATATTGTGTTTTAATGAAATTGATGAAGAGGTTTTATTTCTCTTTTATTATTGTGAATTTAAGGAGGGGTTACATATGGAGGGGGATAAAGATGTGTATTACTTATATATACAATAGGCTTTACATGTTGTACACAAGGGGTATAAATGGAAGAAAATGGCCAAATGTTACTCATTTGTGAAGAGTCTTTCTAACTCTCATCTTAAAATTAGTGTAAAATTACCTTTGTAGCCATCTCTCCTCCTTAATAAGGTAAACAGTAGCAAGCCCGCGTGTTGCCGCGGGAGCGACAATATAAAATGTGATATTCTATATTTAGTTTTATCAATTCTCTCGTGTATCGTGTCCATGAGGATTTATGTACCCTAACTGAGCCTTAAAAATATGCTAAAACTATGTGGAATGCATATACATGTGTTGGTAACTATAAATACTTTAAATCATTATGTCCACCATTCAAATTATAAGTTTTTTTAATCAATTCAGAATCGAATTCCATGTTAAAATAAGTTTGAAATTAGGAGTGGAGATTAGTGGTCGATTGAGGGTGCCCCGCCTCACTCTCATTTTCTTTGCTCAGTAGTGTAAGTTTACATGTCATCGCCCTAAATTTTTATACGCAATATTGTGTCCAACCCCTTCCGTTTTAAGGGTCGTCCCTGACTGTTGTTGCGACGAGGATCCGGTGTGTATGCAAAACACTTAGAACCATGTAGCAAACTAACCATGCTTCTAATCAAATTCTCACTTCTAAATGAGAATGAATTTCCCTTTGTTTCAATACTTATTTTAAAAAAAAACATAACATAGATGAATAACCCATTAAAAGCTCAATTTAAGATTCATGTTATTAATCAAAAGATTGATGCTACCAATCAAAACAAAACAGGAAATATCTTAATAAATCATTAATCAAATTTGTTAGTTGTAGTTATACAACACAACTAAATGGGCGAACCAATCCTCATAATTGAAGATTTAAACATTTTTATAGTCTTAACCAGACATAGCATAGATCAATAACCAAAAAAAAAAAAAAAAATTAACAGCAAAAAAAACATATCAATTCATGTGTTTGCTACAAATTTAGTATTTTTTTTCTACAACAACAACAAAGCTTGCTTCCAACCGGAACTCCTCTTACTTGGTCCAGGCGAATTCTTTAGACCACTCACTTGAAAAGTAGCACTGAATTTGTATTATAAAAGCAAAGAAACACAACAAGAAAAATCAAGAACATATAACTATAAAAACAATAAAATAGAAATCCAACCTTAGCTGCATCAACAGATTGTCAATCGAAGAGAAGAACCAGCAAGATGCGTACATCTGGGTGTGATGGGTATGGAAGAACTTATAGTTTCAAGAAGATGGAGTTATGGAACTCGAAGAGACGATTTCGAATTTCCGAATTAAATTTTTGGTTAAAGTGAATTTGTTCTTTATAACAATGTTATGCGAATGATGATTGGAATGTGAACTAATCACCATTTGTGTAGTTAATATTGTATTCATTATGATGAACCACCAAGGAAGATGAAAAGTTAGTATGAATTGAATTGACTAAGATGGCCTTAAAGTGTCTTAAAAGTTTGATGAATGTCCAACTTTAATCACTCTAAATTGGTTTTAAGTGTATTGTAAATTATGCTTAAATATTTGTACACAATACAAAATTACAATGGTGTATATCTTTGGACATAATATTTATCAAACTCTTTGAAAGACACTCAAATTCTGTTTACAATGTATACAACTTCATAATAATCGAATATGCTATATTGGACACTATATAAAGGTAAAACTTGGACCAAAAACAAATTGTATGCAAGGCAACCAAATCCTGAATCGGCCTGTTTCAACTAAACAAACTGTATTAAAGCAGCAGTGAAATAAAACGACGGGAAGATATTACCGATCCAATCTCGATCTCCAAGAACATTTTCAGTTTAGCGTTGTGATTCTTATTGGTAACTTCCCTCAATTACCCAACCTGCAGTTCCAATAACAGTTTTGAGTTCAGCTTGTTAATAAAACCAATAGCAACATGATAAATACTGATCTCAAATCTATAGATAAAACACATTAACATTTATAAAAGATATTAGCAATTAAAGAAAAACAATTCCGATTGGGTTTCCTACAAAGCTGTTGAAGGTCGATTAGGACGATGTGTGTGGTTCTGCCTCTTTGGCCATACAAGAAGTGTTGAAATTAAATAGGCACACCAATTCATTAGTAACCTCATCCTGTACACCATAAATATTTGATGAATATAAATAAGTGTATGATTCCAACAACTAAAGGTATATTATTAACAATGTAACAGGACAAAAATTATAAATCGACAGTAAATCAAATCGAGCAATGAAAAATACCTTGAATTGGTTAAATGGCGTTTATTTCTGTATGCGAAATCTATGAACTTTGTCATGGTTTGCATCATGAGTAACCTAGACATGTCAAGTAATGATATTAGTAAGATGAGTTTCTTGAAAAGTAAAACAAGTGTAGAAGACAAGAAAGCAATGACTATAAATGAGTATTCAAGAGTAAGGGTGTTATGAATGTAGGTTACATCTTGAGAGACATATAAAGTGTGTATTACACACATATACAATGTGCATAATATGTTAGACATGAGGGGCAAAAAGGGTAGGAAATGACAAAAATATAGAGATTTGTAAAGAGGCTTTTCATATGCCATCTTAAAATTGAGAGGAAATTACTTTCATGGACATGCTTCCTCCTTAATAAGGTAAATATAACATTATTACGCTACGTTTCATTAATATATCCAACAAGTAACCTCTCAAAACGGGAAAATGCATTGTTTAACTTGAAAAGAAAGCATGTGAATGAGTTGGATATATTGCTCAGGTGACACTAACTTATCGATAATTATCAAGTTAGTGTCAAGGGTTATTCGATAGATTTAGCACATTCATTGTAGACCACTCACCAAGAAACATCACGTCGTCCGCATAAATTAGATGAGACATATTTAAATCGGCACTACCACAAATTAATCTTCTAAAAAATCCTGCCGCGCTTGCTCGCTTCATCACTCCATTCAACGCCTCCATGACCAACACAAATAGAAAAGGGGACAACGGGTCTCCTTGCCTAAGACCGCGTTTGCACACAAACTCGTTCGTTGGAGAACCGTTAATTAACCCCGACGCCCGTGTAGAGGAGACGATTGCCATCACCCATCTAATCCACAACTGGGGAAAATTCATTTGGACCAAAATGGATTTCAAGAAACCCCAATTCACCGAATCGTAAGCTTTATTAATGTCCACTTTAAAGATTAACCCCGTCCTTTTCAATCGTTTCATCCAACCCACCAATTCATTTAACATTAACAGTCCATCAGTAATGTTTCTACCCGACAAAAAAGCTGATTGCTCAGGTGACACAAACTTATTGATTACCCCTTTAAGTCTCGCCGTTAAAAAAGCCTCATCATTCATTAGACTATGCGTAGTGGGACGTTAATTGGGGCTTTAATTCAAATTTAGCGCCCTTTAGCGCCCCCAACACCATTACATAGGGGCACTAAAGGTGAAAAAAAGTTGGGGCTTTAAATTTTTAACGCCGGAGCATGCATAACCCAAACCAATCCCCTTTTGACACATTATCTTCCCCAATGATATTTGTTTTAATTTAAAAAATAATAATAAGGAAATGAGACCTTAAATTTAAATCCCCTCACTATGCCCCATTTCATTTTAAGGCCCCATGCTGACTCATGTGTCACGTGTCCTAATCATTGAATGTTGCCTTAAATTTAAAACCTCCCACTATGTTGAAAGTTAATCCTAAATCATGCATGAGTTGAAAGTTGAAGTGCCAAATTGAAAGATTGGTTTAGATAAGTATGAATGTTTAGAATTATTTAGTTAGTTTAATAGGTAGAGATAATGATGTGGGGTTAGTATTAGAATAGAATTGCTAGTAGTATTTGAGTAGGATTAGTATGGTTAATTTAGTATAAATAGGGGTCTAGGTTAATATTTTTAATTGTCCATTGTTTGTAAGTTCATTTGGTTGAATAGAAAGAGTCGCGTGTTTGTCTCCCCAAATATCTCGTATTCGTGTTTGATCTAATTGTCTGGACCAACACACTACACATTGTCTTAGGACACACGGGGTGGTCCGTGATGGCCACCCCGTGATATTGTGATGGCCGCGAAACACCGCTCCCCAACTCTATCACGACCGCGAGCATTAATTTCGTGATATATATCACGACCGTTGGCTGGCTAACGGTCATTTTGACCAAATTTAAAAAAAAAACATTTTTTTACCTATATATATACATATATATATATATATATATATATATATACACATACTCACAAATTTATCCATTCAAACCCACAATCACCAATCTATCTTTTTCTATACACAAAAAAAATCACCAAATTCAACTCATCATCCTCATCATGGTTACTTGGACGCAAGATGAGTAAATTGCGTTAGTGATCGCGTACGATAACGTACACCCTAATGACGCATCAACTAGCACGGGTCGTGGTCGTGTTGGTGGACGGAGCAATCCGAACTGGAAAAAAGTTTTATCCGAGTTTAGTCAACTTGTCGGGGGAACTAACCGTTCGTGTGATTCAATCTCTCATAAACACGCGGACCTCCAATCGAAGTGTCAAAACTTCGAAAATTTATTTAAAAAACGGTGAATAAAAACCCCAACGAAATCGAAGATGTGCAAGTTGGCTTTGCTCAAATCGACTACGCGACTGAGTTCGGGTTAATTTTCAACATGTTTCGGCGTGGAGAATGTTACGCCCTAAACTTTATTAAGTTTTTAAATGTTTGTATTGTTTTAGTAGTTTTTATTTTATTTGTAGTAGTGTGTTATTTTTTTAAGTTTTTAGTTTATTTGTAGTAGTGTGTTTTTATTTTAATTTAATGTTTTTATTTTTTTAATGTAATGTTTGTAGTTTATATATTTATGTATTTTTTATGAATTTGTCAAATATTTAAATAATTTTTTAAATATTTAAATATTTTTATATTAATAAAAATGTAATGTTTTTAGTTTATTTAAAAAAAGTTTAGTGATGAAATGTGATGGAATGTTAATATCACCACATGGGTTTAGTGATGGAATATAATAGAATGATAAAATTAGGTGGCAGAATCTGATTGAGTGTGATAGTATGATAGGTGTGATAAAAAAAAGGCTCTGGCTATTTGGACACCCAAGGAATCTAATTTGACACCATGGTCATGCCTCGTATAGCTGAAACACTGACTCCAAGGCACGTACAGCCTGCAACCTCGTACTTATATGCCTCGTATAAAGCTATACGAGGCATATAGGGTTAACTTTTTAAATTTTTTCATACTTAGGGTTTTGTGGACTATGTGGGTCTGATATTTCAAATATTGGGCTATACGAGGGCAATACGAGGAATTTTTTTTTTTTGAACGAGTGCAATAACAGTCTGATACATATCAGTCTGAATTTTTAACGTATAATTTTATAAGTTGAATTGACTCTTCTTAGTACGTCAATATCAGTCTGAATTTATTACGTATATTTTTCGATGTTAAATTGACTCTTCTTAATACGTCAATATCAGTCTGAATTTTTAACGTATACTTTTAAAAGTTGAATTGACTCTTCTTAACACCAACAACCACATGATTAAAAGTCATGAAGTTGCTAATCTCAATCTCCACTATATTCAGCAGGACCATGGTTATGTTCGGCATTCCTCACCTGTACCCTCCAGGCGTCACGTTTCCCGTCATATAACCCGATCACTAGAAAAGGGCAACCAATTTTTTGGCTGCCTGTTTTCCTCTCGGTGGCTATACTCTTGTGCTCGCGACCACGGTTGCACACTAGCCAAACCTTCACGTCCATATTATCAATTTTTTTGGATCGTCGGGTCACAATGACATAACCGTTATCTTTTCCCATTTTCTTAACCCACGTAACCAAATCTTTTCGGGAAACGAAATCTTGTTCAGTTTCATACGAAACTTGTGAACACCGTGGTTGCTCGTCTGAAACATGCGAGTTGTGGGGTTGCTCTTCTCGAACTTGCGGGTTTTGTCTCGGGTCGTACGAAGAGTACTGCGGTACGTACGCATACTCACCATCGTGCTCGTAGTGCTGGTAGGTTTCCCCTACGTATGAATGTTCAACATTGGGTTCATAGAACGGCTCGTTCAGGTCTGGCAACAATGGTTTTTTGTAACCAGACACAACCTCTTGTGAATAAGGAATACCCGCTGCTTCAGAATTAGGAATACCTGTCGTCTCGTGAGAATTAGGAATACCGGATTCATCGAAAATATTAGCCCACCATGCCATTTTGGAGAAAAAAATAGGCCACCATAAAATTGAGAGAAGAAGAAAAATTGACGTAAATTCGGTTTGAAAAATGAAGAAGAAAGGAAGGGAAGAAGAAGAAAAGGAAGAAAATAATCAACTTTGGTTGAATATGACTCGTATTGGTCTATATGGGGAATATAGGGTACGAGTGGCAGCTGCTTTATGTTACATCGTACCGGACATCGTACTAGTATTCCTCGTATTGGTCTATACGAGGGATATGACACCAATCATTGGCCTGTCAAGTTGACTGAAAAGGACACACGTGAACCCTATATGCATCGTATTGGCCAATACGAGGCATATAGGGTTTTTTCTTTTGTCAGGTTGTTGTTTGAATGGGGGACAATAAAACGTATATGCCTCGTATAGAGCTATACGAGGCATACCTAGGGTGTCCAAATAATTTTTGGGGTGTCCAAATAGTATCACCCTAAAAAAATTACCACCCCATGTGCCTATATCATATATGTTGGCGATAAGTGTCATTAATATATCCAACGAGTAACATTTTGGAACTTGAAAAAAAAAATTAATATGAAATAGAAAGCATGTGAAAGTGTTGCACAATAAATTGTATATATTGAATTTAAGGACCACTTTGAATCTATTGACAGATTGGACCACGTAAATGGTCATATAATATAATGGATAATTTTTCCTCGTGATAGGGTTTTCTTATGGGCCGATAATATTATTGGTTTGAACCGAATCACATTAAAATTGGAAGCAAACCAACCCACCACAACCTTGATCCTGAACACCTCGAACCTTCCTACCACTAGACCACTCTCTTGACATGTTTTCTTTAACCATGTGATATATACATCATCCATGATCTCATCTAGCTAGCTAGCTACCACTTTTGTGACTGATTTTGTTGAATCATTCTTCCCGAAATAGCTGCTGCTAATGCTGCTTTGAAGCTTGGATCTTTTGTCAATGAAGATGCCATTTGATCCACCAAAAACTGTTGAAATTCTGGCGATCGGTTATCGCCAACGACCTTGGTTTCTTCAGATGGGTTAGGCTGTGGTTTTGGTGGGGTGGTAAGGTCAAGAGTGATTGTGGGGCCTGATGAACCCAGTGAAGCCGAGCATGGGACTGAACCGAGGGTTGCAGTTGCAACTGTTCGGTTCAGTCCTGAGCTCGCTTGCTCTTGTTTAGATTGGTTTGGATGGTTGTGCTCTCCTTCATAAGTTGCTACCAAGATTGATTGATCCGCAACATCTCTTTGAACCTAATTAAACAATAAAATGTACAAATTAGGACATGAAATCGGTATTAAATTATTATTTATGTATTTGAAAATGATGATGATAACTTGTTTGATTATCTTAATTACCTTCTTTTTGACTGGGCAGCTTGGAGCATGAGAGCATTTGAAATAAGCTCTAGGAGAAGGGTTGTCTCTTGTAACCTTTTGCCCATATTTCCTCCATTGATATCCATCCTTCACTAGCTGTTCACATCAAATATAACAAATACATTTTAGAGATCTATGCAATTAATACACAACTTTTAACATATACCCTTTAACTAAAGCAATGAGCTTTTAATTTCTAAACATAAGTTCTTGACTTCTTGCATCTTTGTTGGGAAAACCTTAGACAAATCCTACATTAGTTATGACCATGAGATGTTGTATTAATAAGAAATACCGAATCTCACATACCACCAACGCGTTTTGTTTGCAATGACCGTGCATTAAAAGAGAACTCCAGGGTTAAGTGTGTTCAGACGGGAATAGTAAAAACAAATCCATAAGCTTTTTATGGCAAAGAAAGCAATATATTGGTGGTATCAGAGGTCGGATGTTACATTCATTGTTATAATCGTCAAGCATGGCAACACAAAAAAAATGTCTATTTTATGGTTTTATATTTTTTTTCAAAACTTGTACATATTAATGTGTAGATGGAAACAAGAGGACTTACGAGGCCGGTATCTGAAGCTTCGGTACGATAACAAACCCTAGAAATCTTGGCCTTGATGCCTTGATCTTGTCTAGGTAATTTCTTACAAGAATCTTCATCACTTGAACTGCTTTCAGAAGCATTGTTGATAATCTGATTATTCGGGTTATCTGGCTTTCGTTTTTTGGAGTTGTTTGTGCTATCGGATGGTGCTGGATTATTGCTCTTATAATCAGCCAAATGTTTATGCAAAGCATTGTAGTTCTCACACATGACAGTCAACATCTCCGTAAGCTTCTTGTTTTCTTCATTCACCCTATTCAATTCTTCCACCAAAGCATCAGCTGTTTGCTGAAAAAATAAACAAATAGAATATATTATTTCATGTTATTACCATAGTTAAAAGATATTATTTGATTAAGTTTCCTTTGTAAGTATCTCTATTGTACTCTTTAAATGGTTATAATCAAAATATGACCTTATGGGTTTTTATTATTTTACATGATATTAGAGCCTTATGTTCTTACATTATTATTATTATTATTATTATTATTATTATTATTATTATTATTATTATTATTATTATTATTATTATCTCTTATAACATGGAGAAGAAGAGAAAGGTTAAAAATTAAAAGCTTGAAATGGTTTATATATATACCTCATCCTTAACAGATGACATCTTTAATCCAAGCTCAATGAAGTTGCTTTGAGCTTCTTGTTTCTATAGATCAAAATCAAGAAACCTTGTAAGCTAAAGACAAACACATGTGTTGATGCATATAGCCATATATACATGTTTATGTATGTATAGATTGTAAGGACTTACAGGAACAAGAGAGAGGAAGTTGGCTGGATTTGTATTAAGATCCAAGGAAGTATTAACCAAGCTTGTGTATTCCATAGAAATATTCTTGGAAAAAAGAGCCTTTTTTTCAGTAGATTGATCTTGCAAATATAGATAGATATAGAGATAGAGAGATGGAGAGATGAACTGAAGAACTCAACAAAAGGAAAGAATAGAATATATAGATAGGAAGGTGGGGGTGCAAGTTGTGAAGGAAGAAAAGAGGAAGGTGACTTTGTATAGATATTATTATGGTCAAGAAGAAGATAAGCTACATATAAATTATTATGTCTTAACTTTACAATGAACCTCTCTTTTGTATTATTAAATGTATATTTTATTTATTTCAATACAAACGTTTGTCTTTTGTCTTCTACCATTTAATTTGATTATAATATGGTATAGTCAAGATTATATATACTCTAAATCTTTCTTTCTTCTTGTATTCTATGAAACTCCTCAATAAATTATCAATTAATCTTCAAAACAATCTTGAAGACAAACAAGCAATCAACATCTAACACAACTTGCTGTGGAAAAAATCATACCTAATTTTGCTACAAATTAACTACGGACACAATTTTTGACAAAGATTTAGTTAAAACAGCAAAATAGGTAGCTAGCTAAGTAACAAATTGTGTAACAAAATTTTATAGTCATATACGTGGCGAAAAATACCATACTCAAATTGTAACAATGATTTCATAACAAAAATAGTGACTATTTTTTCCGCTAAATCCATAGCAAATATGTTACTCTAACAAAATCGAATAGTGACATAACGATTACCTATAGTGTTAATGACGGAGATATTTCTTTAGTGAAAAAAAATCATTTTAACTTTATAAAATGGGTGGAAATTAATTTAATTAAAAAAGTGGAAGACTACAAAAGAAAAAAAGGCAAAAAAATAAAAATAAAAAAAGAATAATAATAATAATAATAATAATAATAATAATAATAATAAAAGAAAAAAAGAAAACTAAAGAGTGAGATAATCAGTGAAAACTAGAAAGTCTTGTTGGCTGTTGGTACGAAGTCTTTGCCTTTAGTCAAAGTCAAGCCCACCTTTGCCAACGTTACTTGCAATTTCAACAAATCTCCGTGTCCTTTTCTTTTTCTATTATTATTTTAAGTTCTCTAGTTTTATACTCGGTGATTTAAAAACACTGTTCACATTTTAATTTATTCCTTTTAGTTTATTAACGAGCCGACCTTTTACGGGCCCCCGTTTCTTTTTTCACCTCCCTTCCCTCAAAATGCATCGTTTTGGCCAAAGCGCCTCCTACTTTGATCCGAGGTTAATTAATTCTGATTTTGACCACAGGCGTTTCGAATCCAGGTTTTATTTTTGGGATATTTTTGGTGTTTTTGAATTGGTTTTTTTATTTATTTTTTATTTTTTAATATAATTATTGTAAAAAAAATTATAAAAATTAAAAAACAAAATAATAACCACCAACTTGTATCGACTTGATGTTTAATTGTGTTGTCCTTGAAAATAGCGATGGATGATATCGTTTAAATTGTCAGATGGTCATTGGTCTTCAGAGTTTCCAACCCCTAATACCATACAAATGACCATGTTTGAAAATGGAGAGTTCTTATGGAAGTTGCTAAAATAGTTAAACAAATGTATTTGTGAATAATACATTAATCAAAATGACCATCTCTTTGTTAGTCACCCTCATAGAAAAATCGACTCTCACACTTATGCGTAGATCAAGGAGATTGATGAAGATATTCATCAAGACCTTTGGAAAATATAAATCCAAGATCCAGGATGAGCTAGATATTCCTTATGATGAGCAGGAATTGTTCACCTTCCCATTGATTTCAAGTATGTTGCCTTCATCGTTGACAGATATCTCTCCGACAACAACTGAATTTTACTTGCTTGCCTGAAAATGTAAATCCAAGATCCAGGATGAGCTAAATATTCCTCATGATGAGCAGGAATTGTTCACCTTCCCATTGATTTCAAATATGTTGCCTTCATCGTTGACAGATATCTCTCCGACAACAACTGAATTTTACTTGCTTGCCTGAATATTTGTTTTACTAATTTCCGATTCTTGATAGTTTCCTTATACTCGTGTTCATCCTTTAAATCAAATAGTTGGATCGGCGATTTTGTTTACCCTCCTATTGATCAGAGAGATTTAAGCTAATCAAACTCATATCTCAAGCCGATGCAAGTTATGTTGGAGCACTGTTCATCTTCTTCTTCAACTTGCTTTCTCTTGATCTTCACACTTGTTTTTGGAGCTCTGATCTTCTTCCTCTTATCTTTGTTAAAAGCGGTCCAACTTCTTGCCTTCATCGTTAAGTAAAAAGCGGTCCAAATACCATGGTTGTTGGACATTGTGTGAGAATGTATAGTATAAAATTCTTTTGACAAACATCTGGCTGACCTGAAGTTCCTTTGCAACCTAGTTCCTTTTAATTATAAACAACATTAAAGAAGGACTTGTGCTATTTATTTTCAAACCCTTCCATCAAATACCTAACACACTACAATAATTCACCATTCTATACATACAACACACACCTGCAAACCATTCCTCTTCTGTAATGATCAGGAACATTCCAAATAACTGTTTAGTTATGGATTCTTTGATCCGAAAATATATTCTCAAACAGTTTCTAAAATATATTCTCAAACAATTCCTTTGATCAGAAACTAGGTTGCAAATATAATAAAATTTTTAATAATAATAATAATAATAATAATAATAATAATACTTTAAAATTATAAAAATCTATCACATCACGATTTGCATCCCGGCAATAATGAGTAACCTACTAACCTCTATTAATAGACTTCATTTATTTACTTTAAGTGCAGAGTAATAACTAACCCTCCATCTTCTCTGTTTAAAGTCCTAACAAAATGTAAACTAAAAGAACTAGGCTTCAAACACAACTTTTTGCTCAAGGTACCTCTTCCTTCAAGTTTCTTAGAATCATTGAAGATAATTCTTTTGTTATCGGAGAGATATCTGTCAACCCATACAGAGTTCGTTGTACTAGTTGTGGAAAGAAATCGACAGTAAGATCGACGCTAACAAGCAACCCATACAGAGTTCGTTGTACTGGTAAACATAATCATTTATCTACACATATATTAGTTGTTTACATATTTGTAGATAATTTACCTACACATAACAAAATTTTACCATATGTGTAGGTAGTTTAATATTTAATTGATGTCAATTTTGGGGGGAAATTTTCCCACCAACTCTAATGTGTAGGTAAAACGTATTACCAACATATATTAAGTATTAGTTGTTATTTAACATAAATCATCAACAATTACCCACACATGTACAAAAATGTGTAGATATTTACCCACACATTTACATGTGTAGTTAAGTTATGTGTGGGTAAACACCCCAAATTCTTGTAGTGGTTGTCGAAAGAAATCGACAGTCGGATCGGCGCTAACCAGCAACCCATATAGAGTGATGATAGTCGTTTTCGGCATTGTAAAGCGATCGTTACTATAATGATCAGGAAGATTCCAAATAACTGTTCAGTTATGGATCCTTTGATCAGAAAATATATTCTCAAACAATTCCTAAAATAAATCTTTTGATAATCGCTACGGTTAGTGGATACCATGGATCATAGAGATTTAAGCTAATCAAACTCGCTGCATATTCTCTCGTGTGACACCCGACGAAATCACAGGTCATATCCGTACACTTAGTTACATGTTTACAGTGTGCATAGCATTACATGTTAACATTTGCATCATAGTTAGGTTATACAGGGTTCCAACGGGTCAATCTCAAGGCATACAGTCTAACAGTAGACCCATTAGTTAGTTCAAAGCCTCAGTTAGCCCAATATTTCATGCTAGACTATAGGAGTTCCATGCATAACCCTAACAGTGTTAAATCCATGCAACTGAACATACATTGTCAATTTGTTACCCTGACAAGGACAAAATCAAACAATGTTCATGAACAAAGAGGTTACCAACATGTATTCTAGAAAACTAGTACATATATGAACAATATGTCCACCTGTAACCTCAAAACTTGATCCATGTAGACTTGTATGAGTGTGAGAATCAAACAAATACACTATCATGTGTACATACCTACATACGGCCACACATACACATATGCATGTACCCATCATAACACAATCCCATCAAATCCAAGACACTTGCTTAAATGGGATCATAGTCCACCTTAGTTAACCAAACATATGCAAGTTGACTTGCCTAGAATACCTTGCTCTTTACCTATGCACATTTTCGGCCATATGTTCCCAAGACAAGGAAGTGTGCAATGTTTTGAACATTATCTAAATCACATAGGACACACTCACACTCTTATATATATATATATATATACACACACACACACTCGGCCACATACACACATACACATAGGGTGAGGAAGTGACAAATACTACATACACACACATATACGATCGCATATATGTATTGATGTGATACCGAAAGGATCACATTTATATGGTTTAATTTGTTATTTGTATTATCTTTTGTGTGTAGCTTTGTCCGGAACAAGGTACTCTGCCAAGGATTATGGAAGGTGCGAATTATATGCTAAAATGGTGATTTTACGAGCACACGGTGGAGAACGTTGAGGAGTATATTCAATTTTGGAGAAAATAAATGGATTTTATTAAAAGATATTATGTGATGATGCGAAAGAGGGCGAGAATACGAAGACGTGGCCGCGAAAATGGAGGAAAACGGAGTTGAAACGAAAAAGTTATGAAGAAAACAAGTTTTCCAGCCGTCAAGCCTGATGTAGGCCGCCAGTTTGGGCGTTGACCAACCCAGGCCGTCGCCGACGCCCTGCCCACCATCAGTGACGGCCAGACCTTACCAAACTTGATTTTTTGACCAAAATTAATGAACTTTTAAGTGCTTTTATGTCTTCTTTGACCAAGGACTTGGGATGGAACAATTATAAACAAGTTTTAGGGATCTAAAACACCATCTTTTACTCTAAAAACATCATTATACCATATCAATCCATCCAAATCATCATTTTGAGAAGAGATTCAAGCTTCTACAACCATGTTTGGTTAAGTTCCCCTTCACTTCCGGGTGAAGGATTGTAAGTTTCTAGATTTGTAATGTTGTTTTGATTGTGTATTTGTAAGGAACAAGTGTTGTACTCAATGAAGCATTGATATTGGGTTGAACTTTGTGTATGTTTATGTTGTGCTTGACCCATGGGGATGAATTCCATCAATTAGCTTTTGATGTTGGGTTGGACCTTGTGTATGTTTCTTGTATGCTTAAACCATAGAGATGAATCTTGTCAATTAAGTTTTGCCTCAACATTATCTTTAGACTTGTGAGATAAATCCTATCGTTGTGCTTAATTGTCTTGGTATTGGGTTGGACTTATTGCATGTTTAGAGACCATTATGTTTTTTAAGCTTATAAGATGAATTCTGCCAATTATGACTTAACTCGACATATAGGATTTGGTGAACTAGATAATGAAGCATACTTAGGGCCTAGTAGCTATTTGTTGATGCCTAAGTCTTGATTCTCTGTCCTAGCGATTCTTACAAGTGAAATTGCAAATCTTTCATAATAACTCTTGAATCCTAGTTACTTGCATATCCTAGCCCGGGAGTGAATGTTAGTTAGAAATTATTGTTACCATAGTTATTAGTTAATTCCAATTTCTTCTTCAAAACAAACAACTAGTGTGTCGCTAACCACATGCTCATTGGATGCGATACCCTATTTACCCTAGCTACCTAGGTTACTTAGGTTTTGTATAACCCGTGACGACCGAGGTCATCATGTATACACACATGCCTTCTCATTTCCTAGTCATCAAACTTATCTAATAACCCTCAAATACATGCTTAACACTAACATGGAATAAGCTTTTCTCATCTACAATTCCCATGGCTTTTGACCATCCAAGTTTACCCACAAACATACAAACAATTCGGCTAGCTCATTCCCAAGGATAACTACACTTGAATCAAGGTCAAACCTTTGCACTAGGATGGCACAACATAGAAAAACATGAGAAGATTTCCTTGTCAACCTTACCACAAATATGGTGCCCCTTCCCTATGTATATTAGCGGCCGAAACCCCCCCCCCCCTACACAATCAAACAAGCTTCAAGTCAACTCCTTACTCAAGCAAGCCATCTTACTTTGCACACCATGAAAGTAGCCCCTTTGACCTTCCATTTTTGTGAACCAATGGCACTTGATCATCACCACCACCACTCGGCTATATATAGAGGCACAAGAGTTCATTTGGATCACACCACAACACTCTAACACTTGAAACACCTCCCTTCTCTCCTTGTTACCCCTCGACCGAAGGTTTGTCCACCCAAGGAGCTTGTTTCGGCCAACCATCAACACCATATAAGAGCTCCAAGACTCTAGCAAGTATCTAGGAGTTGCATTGAGGGGAATTAGCTTATTTTCTTTAGATATTTCGGCTACACACAAGTGAGGTATAACATCCGAACCCTTATTCTTAATTACATATCTTTCGACTACATGTAGTGCTCACCCGAAGCCTATACATACTCGTACACATCATATAACAACTAGTTTTTGAAATTAACTAACTTAACTACTTAAGTTTTATGTTAAAGATTCAATGTTTTAGCTTATGTATACACATTTACACATGCAATTTCCTACACCTTAGAAACACTTACATGGACATACGAGTACACCCACACATACAAGTGCATGTATGCGTGAGTGTATAGGGTCGAGACCTGCCCAAAGCAAATCAGTTTTGCTTAGTTTTACAACTTATACTAAGACTTGGTTTATAAAAATGTGTTAAACACCTTAAATACATGTGTTAGTGAGCTTAACACAAGAGTTTTCCTAAGAACTAATGAAACACGCTAACATGTGTGTATATCTAAGAACAAAGCGTTCAAAAATGCCATTTCTGTACAAAACTGTCAAAGAATATGTCCATATCCCACCCCAGACTTGCATAATTGAGACATAAGTAACACTCGGTAACATTTGGTAATTCAAGACACTTGTTTTTCCAAAAATAGGCTAATCATGATCACACTAACATAAAACAAACATTCCTGACACTACAGTATGTGACACACGGGGATAGTGGTACAGAAACCTCTAGTCCATGAGTGTTACAGTCGGGTGAACAGTTGCATGGTAGTTAGAACAAAACATAGACCTAAGGTGCCTTTATATGAACTTAGGGCATCCCAGACCAGACACACCGTGCCAGATTCAGTTCAGTCTAGCATCCAGACACCAAGTGAGTATTCACGACCCCTTTTTACAGTTTTTACATTATTCTGGGGGAAAACATGCGTACAGTTTTCAGTTACAATACATGACTATTATGTGAACATGAGGCATTACGGTTTAGGATCCATTAAGCCCTCGTGTCATGCATCATACCATAACCATTAGCTATGGACTTATCCAAGAAACACCGGGATAGATCTATTGGGTTGACACCACCACTCTTGGTCAGTCGCTCTGACTGGATGACAGATATCAAAAGAGTGCTTGTATTTTACATCATTTCATTGTCTTTAGTGTACAATGGGCGAGGCACAACATGTCAAGGTTTGGTTATGGGCTCATGTTAGATCACATAATGATTATTGCCCCAGCTAGGCAATGATTTAGTCGGTTTTGGATTACATGCCCACCATATAGAAAACCCGTGAACTCACCAACTTTATGTTGACCCATGTTTCCTTTAATGCACGTTTTTCAGGAAATTAGAATGGATAATGGAACTTGCGGGGGTCGCGTGCGAGCATTTGTGGGATACCTTTTTTTGGACCGTTATGTTGTTGTCCTAATACTAGACATTTACATACAATGGTTTTGATTTTTAAACAATTAACTCTATGTAGAACAAATCTGGTTGTTTAATGAAAGTTCCCGCTTTATTTTAATCAATGCTCGTGTGACCTTTGTGCTTGGAAATCTTTCAAAGTCGCACGTCGCGTTTCCGCCTAGGCGGGGTGTGACATCTCGATCACAATGTCCAACAACTGAATTTTACTTGCATGCATTGGAATCTTATACGAAATCATCTCATTGCATATTCTCCATATCCATACCTTGTTTCAAGTATCTTGCAAAAGTCATTTGGTCTTCAAGACTTCTAGGAGTCAACAAAGGTTGACTTCTTTGAGCATTAACCATAACTATATTACATTATTATTATTTAAATTATTATTATATTTGCAACCTAGTTCCTTTCTACAAAAACCACACAAACAAAGTTTAAAGGCTGAAAACGAGTATAATCAAACAAGGGTTCCGCGTTTCGGTACGTTTTAATTGATCGGTTAGTGGATACCATGGATCAAAGAGATTTAAGCTAATCAAACTTATATCTCAAGCTGGTGCTAGTTATGTTGGAACAATGATTTTTTATTATTATTTTATTTCTGTTTTGAGGATGTAATGATGATGATGGTTATGATTTGACAAACGATTTATGAAAGTATCAAGAATCGAAAATTAGTAAAATGATTTTATAATTCTTTAAAGGCTGAACACGAGTATAATCAAACAAGGGTTCCGCGTTTTGGTACGTTTTAATTGATTGGATGTGACTTCTGAAAACCACAAACGATCAATTAAACATTACGAAATGCATCAAATAAATTGTTTTAATTCATTTTAAATACTTGTTATTGATCAAAAAAATAATTTTAATTCGTTTGAGGCGTTCCGGGTCGTTTATTGCTCGTTTGTGTTTTTTGTTAGAAACATCCGAGTTTGTACAACTTTAAAAAAATGTGGGTTTTCTATCGATACTTGGCATATATATATATATATATATATATATATATATATATATATATATATAGTGTTAGGTTCTTGTACAAAACCTATTTTTTGTGAGAATTGTGAGAACCAATACTAATGTGACACATGACATTCTATTTTTGTATCTTGAAGGGTATCAATGTAAATTGTGTTGATTATGTTATTTTTAGAAGATAATTGGTAATTAATATCGTAATTAATTAGGAGTATTCTTAGGGATTTTTGTTTAATATTTGAACGGATATTTTCTTCATTATTTATAAACATACAACACATCATTATTCATTCACTGAATTCGCAGCAATCAAACAACAATCATAGTGTAGTGTTTTATTCGAATGGACAATTCAATTGCTGATCAAGTCGGTGGTATGTTTCTTATATTTTTCGTGTAAAGTTATGTTTCTGCACAGTATAAGATAACTTATATTTTACGTAACAAGCATTGTGAACACATTTTTTTGTTAGTATCTTAGTATGTGTAAATTCATACCAATGTGTTTTATACCTTTTCCTTATGTTATATACGAAAAAAACAGGAACGAAGCCTTTTTTTTTGAAATATAAATCAGGGTTTTATATATTATTTCAAATAATGATATCATGAAACCCATCATATCCTTTGTGTTTTATAAACAATATGTTTTTTTTGTGTTTATAGATTTGATTTTTTGTCAACGAAGGTTTGCATATATCATTTTATTAATGTGTTTTAATTTTTTGTTCAAAATTTTTGTGTATACAGTTTTTAGGTATCAATTCATACTAATGTGTTTTTACAGATATTCCTTATGTTATATTCATAAAATATGTCCCTTTTTTTTGGAATATAAATCAGGATGTGTTATATTTTGTCAATTAATGATATAATGGACCCTATCACCCCCTTAGTGTTTTATAAACCATATGTATACATGTTTTAAGGGACTTGTTTTTTTTTTCAATTTTTTTGTTCATACGGTGTTTTGTTTTTTTCCCTTTTTTTTGTTATGATGGTTATTGATTTTTTATATTAATTTTTTTTTTGTTTTACGATTGATTATCTTTTTTGTTTTTTTTTTTTTTATGATTCTGATGTGTTTTATTATACCTCAGTGTTTTATAAACTTATCACATAATGTAGTGTATTAGATAGAAATGTGTTTTAGGTTTTACACCAATAATATTACGGGTTTATATATTTGTCAAAGTTATTTTAATTACATTTAGTCTTTGTTATGCGTACTTAGTTATCTTTTTTGCTTTATATATATTGTATTGTCAATGTGTTTTATAATTTCTTATTTTCAGACGGGCCAAGTTACATTCCTGTTGGTATCGAACATGTATCCCCCAATTCTGGAAGGAAGACTTGTTCTCCAATGGTTGACGATTCTTTGAAGCCTGTCATGGGGATGGAGTTCGTTTCAGTTGAACAAGGTTACAACTTTTACAAGAATTACGCAAGTGCAGGCGGGTGGTCTATCAGGAAAAGTACAGAGACTAAGAATCATGATGTAACTTTGTCGAAATATTTTGTGTGCTTAAAAGAGGGGTTTAAGAAGATGAAGGCGTTTGATAGTTTGAACGATCAGTCATCAAGTAGAGGGACTCGTAAAACACCTTCCATACGCACCGGTTGTGAAGCTAGCATTAGAATTAAGTTAGATGAAAATAAGTTGTATGAAGTGTATTACTTTAAGGAAGAGCACAACCACTCTTTTGTCGACGAAATGGACAGAAACTTTCTCCCTATGGCAAGAGCTTTGACATATGCACAAGAAGAAGCAATAACTGCTCTGGGCGCTCTCAATGTTGGACCTGTTAGAGCTTTTAACATAATGAGAACTTTGTGTGGTGGTTTTGACAAAGTTGGCGCAACAAAGAATGACTTTAAAAATTTCAAAAGGGACATGAATTTATACGTTGAAGAGTTTGACGCCGATATGTTGATCAAACGTTTAAAAAGGAAGAGTGAATATTTGCCAAATTTTTCATTTGAATTCATAACAACTGATGATGGTGTTTTACAGGGGTGTTTTTGGGTTGATGAACAATCAAAGCGTAATTATTACACGTTTGGTGATGTTGTATCGCTTGATGCTACTTATAAGCGAAACAAGTAAGTATTTTAACGTGGTAATAAAATATCCCCCCTTTTTTTGTAGATTTCTGTTTTGCATTGATTTAAATAGTTTGTGTTTTATCTATTTTTTAAAAAAAAAAAATTTTGTAGGTACAACATGATGTTTGTGCTGTTTACTGCGATAGATAACCACAACAGAAACATTACGCTTGGGGCTGCAATATTGGGTAACGAAACCGCTGGGACGTACAAGTGGCTTTTAACTGTGTTTAAAAGGGTGTTTAGTAGCGCACCGCCTGTTATTGTAACCGATCAAGACCCCGCAATGAGGAGGGCCATAGAAGATACATGGCCAGAAAGTAGGCATAGGCTTTGTATGTGGCATGTGATGGACAAACTTACTGGCAAGGTATTAATGTTACGTATTCAGTTCTTTTTTATTTTATGATGGTGATGTATAAACCAAATAACAATTTTCAGGTTGGACACGTCTTGTGTAACACCACTGATTTTAAGCAAAGATTGTGTTTTATCGTATGGACTGATACACTCTCACCTGAAGAATTCGAGAAGGAATGGGCGGTTATCATGAATGATTTTAAGCTGACAGATCATGAGTGGTTGAATTCCATTTACCAACTAAGGGAAATATGGATTCCAGCATATTATCGACATGAGAGAATGTCCGGCCTAATGCGTACATCATCTCGATCTGAAAGCGAGAACCATTTTTTTGGCCAGTTCTGCAATCGCAAATGCACATTGGTTGAGTTTCTTGGACATTTTGATGCAGCCATCGAGGCTCAGAGGCATGAACATAGGAAAAATGATCACGACACTCGAAACACTTTTCCTGATATTTGGAGTGATTTCCCACTTGAAAGGCAAGCTGCTGAAGTGTATACAAGGACTATTTTTTTCGATGTTCAGCTGGAAATAGAAGCTGCTATCCATAGAACCCAAAGCTGCAATTTTGAAGAAGTTTGTGATTTTATAAAGTTTTATGTTAAGGATTGGGATCAGCTACGCACTACATTTTAGGAGGTACAGTAAGTTTTTTTTTTCAATTTTTCGATATAATACAGTATTTTTTATTCCCCAATTCTTATTCCCAACTTCGTTATTTATATATTAAATTTTTTAATGCACAATATCACAGGTTATTCTAAGGAGGGAAGATATGAATGTTTATTGTAATTGCAACCGATTCGAACAGTATGGTTTGCTATGCCGTCACATCTTTTGTATTCTTCGATTGGGTGACATTAGAGAGTTTCCCAAGCAGTATATTTTACGTCGTTGGACGAGAGAAGCTGTTCCAAACAGCGATCCCAATGCGATTCTTAGATACTAGGGTCAAACTGATCAGAGTGTTGAGGTGTCACGGGTTGTTAGAGAGATTACATATGAAATTGAGACCAACATAAACAAGTTGGTTTCTAATTTTGAAGCTCTTTGTTCGTTTAGAGATCATGTTAACCAGTTTGGCCCTAAAGCGGATGAAGCTGCCATGAATTTACCACGCAAGAGTCGCAGGGATAGGTTTGCTGAGCTTACAGGTAACTGTCAACCATCATCTATAACGGTTCGTGTTCCTGTTGGCACTAGGTTTAAAGGAATGGGCAAGCCAAAGCGCATGATGTCTAAGCGTGAACAAGCGATTAGTCAATCTGGAACAAAAAGAAGGCAATGTCAGAATTGTTTGGGTTACGGGCACAACATCCGTACATGCAAGGCTCAAAAGAAGGTTGCTAATGATGATGACTTGGGTTCTACATCAACTGAGGAGGAGGAGGTTGAAAATCACGAGTCAAGTGATGAGGAGTAGGCTTGTTTTGCGTGTTTAAAACTTTTTATTTTCTATGTCATTTTTACTTTGGTTTTTTAACATTGTTATGTTTTACGTTTGGTTTTGGTTTGGTTTTTTCATTTTGGATTTTAAAGCGTGGTAATGATTGAGACATTTTGTGGTTTTTAATTTGCATTATCTAAGTATTTATTTTTGAATCCCACAAAATATTTATTCAAATGACATCATAGTGTTTTATACCAATTATATTATGCTGTTTCATATGTATCTAACATAATTTGTAGTGTTTTAGTTATCAATGTGTCTTTATTCATGTGTGATATTTTACAATGGTTTAGCACGAATTAGTGTTTTAGTTATCAATGTGTCTTTATTCATGTGTGATTTTTTTATAGTGTTTTATGTGTTTTTAGATGATTTCAATACAAAGTGTACAGGATCATGGAAACATATAAAAAAATTTGAAAAAACCCAAGCATCAAGATCATATATGATTACTACAGTAATTCACCATAAGTTAGATGCATAATAAAATAGTTTGTAAACCATCAGCAAAACACTATTTGTCACATCAGCAAAACACTACTGTTCAGATTATCAAAACAAAATAAAAGAGTTTTTAAACCATCATCAACACACTACTGTTCACATCAGCAGAACACTACTGTTTAGATCACCAGAAACACCAAAGTTTTATATGTGATAACTAGATACTGTTAAGACGCTCCGGTATTTTCTTGGCTGCATGACCATCTAGGCGATTCTTGTATCGTTCAGTTAACCTATTATACCTCTGAACTCCAGCCTCCACCATCTGTTTTGATAGGTTGATGTCACTCAGCAGGATCTTTGTGATATATTTACGCCTCAGCGCATCCACTTCACGTGTTTGCTTCTCATTAGTCCCACTTTTGGTGTCTATTTCGTCTGACAAACCGCAATTACATTCTTTCACGGGTGTCCCCTTATACGTCTCCATATGACGCATTATGAAGACTCCACAATCGATCACATTGTGCACAGTCCTCCACGTGAACTCTATCCTCTCCGGCTTTGTTTTCCTTAGCTTTTCAGCGATAGAAGGCGAAACATTTTCCATATAAGCCGCTAATGCATCACGCTGTTACATGAAAAACAAATTAAGTTAATTTTTTTATTTATGTTTGACACGCTAACATAATACGACACCATAGTTGTTGGATTTTAATTACGATTTTTTCAGGCCATCCTTTGTATCTGTTGTCGTAGTCCTGTTTTGTTGCGCTGTTGTCGATTATCAGTATCTCAGATGTCCCAAAGTTGAAAGACAGAAGGTAGTAGTGTTCTGAGCTGTTAATTGGAATCAATACATGTTGTATCCCCTTAATCGACTTTGACTCGGTAGTTTCCAACACTGATCGCATATTTTCACTGAAGTGTTCTACTCTTGCTTCTTTCGATGCATCGTAATCATCCTTCCACTATCAAATTTCATAATCAATATATAGACAGCCTTAGGTGTTTTTTTCATACACAACCTTAGGTGTTTCATTATGTATTTTTTTATTCAAAAACTTACCAACATAACGGGCGAACAAAACAGCCGTGGTAATGTTCCTTTGCGTCGGTACCTCTCTTCATAATTTAGAACATTTTCCCATGCCATTATGACTCCTACATCTATTGTAATACCCGGGCGCAACAACTCCAATGGTGCCCTCATAACTGTTGCGCCGGGGTTAGCCATGAACACCTCATCCCTAGTCAAGGCAACGTTTATTTTTTGCTAAATTAAACACAATCACATTCAATTATGATAAAAGAACTACACACTATAAAAATACATATAACATTGTACATACCATTTATTATCCCAAGCCGAGAACATGTAATCAGAAACATCATCTTCTGTTTTATCTACCTTGTCTTTCAAAGAGACCACGCGTTTCACATACGGAGAACACAATGCTTCAGGCAAAAAAAAAATTCGTGCTGGTTTTGGTGTTTTATCAGGAAACTTCTTTCCTTCAACATTGGCTTTTTTAACAACATCGTTAGAACAGGAAATTGGTCTAACGTCGAACACTTTCACCTTTGCCTCTGGAGTCTTGTCAATATTCCCACTCCTCATAACTTCGTCAATTTCTGCGATAAACGAATCAGTCATACTACATGGTGTTAGTGGTAAAACTGAAAAGTGTTTATCTGTTGTTTTTGGTGTTTTATCAGGCTGCCCAATGTCCTCACCAGCAAAACTTTGCGAAGTCTGGTTCATTCCAACCAATTCAGCCAGGTGTTTTGTCTTTTGGTTGATCACATCATTGTTAGGGTACTTCAACAATGATGTTTTTATTGTGTTTTCTATCTTTTCAACCATATTACGATACTCATTGACATGATCGTCTAGCAACTTGATAGTAACCTACAATTTGAGGTGAAATCATGAGCATTATTGTTTTTTTTGTGTATTTATATATATTTATTTATATTTATGCAATTGTACCTCAAGTTCTTCTTCACTTTTAAACTTTTCTTCCTTCGCTCCTGTTACGTCTTCACATGCTGCACCATCTCTATCTCCTTCCGCCTAAAACAACATATCACATATTTACAACTGTGTTGTATATCAAGTTTACATTTTTTTGTTCATATAATATGTAATGCATTATTACCTCGGTCTCGTCATCCATCTGACTGAAGTCTTCATAGTCATGCACTATTGGTATCCAGAACTCCCCATCCGATGCGACATACAGCTTCAACATAATCATCCAGCTTGTAATCGCCTTCTAACCCCCCTCTAGAACTTCACCCTTGTCGCCATCTTTAATACCTTTACTGTTGTCACAGAAATCAGTCGAGCCCACAGTTGCATTCTCAACTACTTTTTCAGGTTGTTTAACAGCCCCACATGATACATCAGCCTTTTCACGTACACTTTCAGAAGCAGCCTTATCACCAGTCTCAGTGTGTTTTTTAACCTTCATAAAGCCTGTTTTTTTAGATGATTCTTTGCTCACTGATTTTTTTCGAGCGCTTTTTGATTTGTTACCTTCAACACTTTTAACACCTTCCTTAACGAAAACAAACCGTTGAGGCTGATTTAAACCTTCTTCTCTAGCAAGTTGTTGTTCAAACACAGCGGTATCCAATTTCAGCCCCAATTCATCTATGACGTCTGTGCTGAATTCGCCTATAAGATGTGTTTTACCAGAATCAGTTTTCTTTTTTGCTCTTTGGTCGTATGCCAACGCAGCCTGTGTTACAACAACGTAAACCATCACAATAAACATCATTCAGTTATGTCATATTAAATCAATTTATAAATAAACACAGAATACAAAAATATATTTACCGCAAGCAATGCAATTGGTCCATGAAATGGTTTATCCGCATCCCATTTTTTCTTGCTACGTCTGAGCATAGTTACCATGTAGCTACACCAGATAAATTCTTTGATGTCCACTCCCTTTTTTATTGATGGCAGGAAAAACAAATTCATAGTATTGTTCTGAGTTGTCTCACTAATGAATGTGTTAAAGAGAATCAAAAAGTTGAGTAGGAAGATTCTTCCACTATCCCGTTGTTCCTCCATGTACTGTTTAAACTTAACTGGTAACGTCCGTGTGACACCCTCCTCAAACTGCCCCTTCCACTCTGCCACAACCGTATCACTTTTTCTCGATCTCTTGTGTTCCTCAATAATACGTTTACCCATTGGTATACCAAAAATATCATGTACCAGCGTAGGTGTTATATGTATAAGATGACTGCCCGCGTTCAAATTACTTGTATCTGCATCATAGTTATTCACCAACCAAAACCCCAATTTAGTAGGGACTGAATCCATGTTAAAGTCCAGGAAACCACCAAACCCAATGTCGACTATGGCCTTTTTTTGCTTGCTATTCAACTTGCTAATCAGTTCACATACGTTGCTCAGTTTACATCTCAGTTTTAGCTTAGCACCGGTATTTTCAAGATATGGTTTCACACTAGCACGCGTTGTTTGAGGATTTTTCTTGTCTGGTACAACATTTGGTGTTGTTTTTTCTTTAACCGGTAGACGCGCGTCTTTGCTTTTGTTTACGTGTGTTCGAGGCATTGCTTGCTTCAAATTTGTTTCAATGCACAGTTTTTTTGGTGGTGGCAGTGGGTCAACAAAATCATCATCTGGATCGTAATCAGTACCTAAAACACCAGATATAAATAACATTAGTCATACTTAATTTTTTCCACTTCAAGTTTCCTTTTAACGTATATCATATAACATTTTTAACTTACGTCCAACTTCTTTTCCTTTGTTAACCTCTCCTTTCACCAAATCCTTCTTGTCTACAATATATTACAATGATTTCATATGTACTTTTGTAGTAATAAGATAATGAAAAACACCGGATATAATCATGTATTTTTATAAATTATTTTTTTTACCTGAATCAATTAATGTATCCTCATCAGAGTCGTCTATAATCAATGCTTGGTCAATTGTATTTGACCACTTTCTAGAACCACCCTTTTTAGATATTCTACCGCTCCTTCTAACTGTTATTACGGAGTTTTATTAATACACAAAATGGTGTTTTATGTATAAAACTAAGACATTTTTTGGTTTTTACCATGATGTGTTTTATTCTGAACACAAAAACACAATATCATACAAAAACACTATAACCAGAGTGTATTATACTAACAACATAAGCATTGATTTTTCCAACAATTTGTAGAAACACTTAAAACACCACAGAAACACTAGAACCAATATGATGTTTTATGTACAAAACTGCACAAAAACACTTAAAACAGAGTTTATTAAAAACACTACAAACATAGAGTGTTTTATGTACAAAACACCAAATAACACTAAAACATGAGTTCACAAAAAAAGCACAAAAAACACTAAAAACATGAGTTTATTAAAAACACTATAGCCACAGTCTGTTTTATGTACAAAACACCACAAAACACTAAAACAAGAGTTTATTAAAAAACAGTATACCCACAAAGTGTTTTCATATACAAAACACCAAAAAATGGTGTTTTATGTACAAAACACCACAATAACACTTAAAACAGAGTTTATTAAATACACTATAGCCAAAGTCTGTTTCATATACAAAACACAACAAAACACTACAACCCAGAGTTTATAAAAAACACCATACCCATAGAGTGTTTCAAATACAAAACACCACAAAAACACTAAAAACAAGAATTTATCAAAAAACACTATAGCCACTGAAAAAAACCCGTAAACCACAACGATTTTTTTAAAAAACCCACATGCATTGTGTGTTTTTATCACAAATCAGTGTTTCACAAAGTATTAATTTTTTGTATTTTAAAAAACACATTATTCGATTAAACCAAAAAAAAAAACACAATATATAATTTAAACAAAAAAAATTACTATGAAAACCCTACATCAAGTTCATAAAACATACCTAACCCAAACCTTGCTGGAAGAAACGGGATTGTGGCTTTTCTTTTGGGTGTTTTCTCTTTAACCATCTCATCACTCGTCTTCTTCATCCTTTTCCCTGAACCAAGATTTTTTCGGCTGGTTATAAGTGACGAAACAGAGGAGATAATGAAAAAAAAACACACTCACGTTTGTAGATTATCCCAAATCGTTATTGACTCTCCATAAATGAGAGATTTCTTGCATAAAAATCGACGGTTTGTTTTAGGAAAGATGGAGCAAGAATCAAGGAAAGCAGAGCGGTTTCTCAAAAACAATCTCACCGGCTCTTTAAATGTCAATAGAAATTGACTATACTACCCTTTTGAATTGTTTTTGGTTAGTAATAATTAAACACTATTTACAAAAATGTCACTCATTAAATATAAACCATTGATTAAGATGATCTAATGGCCCAAAACACTTCTTACATTTCTCACAAAAAACACTATTTGTACAGGATTTTGACCCTATATATATATATATATATATATATATATATATATATTAGGGTTAAAAAATATTGGCGGGAATGAAAGGATAAGGACGATGTGACACCTGGCAAATTCGGGTTAACAACGTTGTCTAGATGAAAGTCTACCTTAGCGAGTCACGCGTATATTGTACTTAACTGGGTTAGTTAAGTCGGGTTATGGTTCGGGAACTATTGGTTAGTCTAGAAGATCATTGGATGTTGGTCTAGAGGTTCGTTAGATGTCAGTCCTTAACCAAGTGTACAAACGGTGACGATCGGTAGGATCGTCAGGGCATACGGAACATACGAGTCTCGAGTCCCGGGAATTGGTGAACGAGTGTGAATATGTGTATTTACTTGTGTTATGTGTTTACAATCATTATGTGACTTGTCGGTACATGAATATGCATTAACATATGTTAAAACGGGGTTTAACGCGCAAAACACACCAACATAGGGGCTATAGGCGATTAGGCTTGGTGGATAGCCTAATCGCATGACTTTGGGGCGAGTAGGAGGATCCCTATAGGCGAATAGGGCTAATCGCATGAGCAGTCATGCGATTAGGCACCCTACTCGCGTATAAACCTGCACAATCGCATGGAACGGGCTGGACGACTAGAAACGCCTATAAATACAACACTTAACCTCCTAAACTCAATTAGACAAACCCTAGTCGTCCCATAACCGCCCCAAACACTGAAACAACCTCTGGGAGGCGATTTTGATCAAAAACACAAGGTTTCAAGGTCTAACCATCATCCTTTTACAATTCCAAGGTTTGATTCTCATCCATAACACTTTGTAAACGTTTTTAATCAATCCCTAATGGTCCAGACCTGTTCATAAACGAAAAAGATTTCTGAAAATCGTCAATAAGAGTTATTAATCGGATTATAACTAATAAACATGCGTTATGGGTATGTATGATTAGAAAGATAGGATTTTTATGAATCTTGATGATGTTTTGATGTGTTATCATGCTAGGTCAGAATTAATATTGTTATTATAATGATAGAAATCTCAGTAATTGGATAATAGGGTTATGATTACATGCGTTAATTGAATGTTGCATGCTATGTGTATGTGTTTGGATTGCTTTGGTTGCATGCAGGACTGATTTTACGAGGATGAACGAAGGGTTTTGGGTTAAACATGTTTAGGATAGTGTTTGGGATGATATTGGGTAGTTACACACGCTCTGGATCTGATTTGGAGCGTTAAACGCGCGAAAAACCGGAACAGCAAGGCTACAGGCGAGTAGCCTTGCTAATCGCATGTAACAGGGGCGAGTAGGCCCCCACTCGCATGCCATAGGGGCGATTAGGCCCCACTCGCGTGACATGGGGGCGAGTAGCCCAATCGCCTGACAACATGGGCGAATAGCCCCTAATCGCCTGACTTAAGGGGCGATTAGCCCCAGTCGCGTGACATGACATGCGATTAGCCTCCCTAATCGCGTGTACTGCTGCTGTAAGTGTAAATTAGCATTTCGAGACCCGATTTGACATGTAGTAACATGCTAGGAACTTCGTAACATGTCTAATAACTTGGTAACATATAATTGGATGTATTTCGGTGATACGTGAACTATGTGCTATAACTTGTTGAACGTTAACGTGTGTTAAGTGTACTTGCGTTATTGTACGTTTTGGAGCGTAAACATAACACGGGGAGTCTCGGGTCACCAATGGGATGTCGAGTCTTGTCAATTGGGTCAGTTAAACAGTCACGGTATTTTCAAACGAACTTGGTTATGGTCTGGACATCTAGGGACTAATTAACCTGCGGGTTATTGGTCTAAGTACTTGTAACTGTCGTATGTTAGGTCGCCACTGTACGGGACTAACATAGCAGCTGAGTTTACTCGGGATTAGGAGTAAAGCAACTTAAGGTGAGTTTACGGCCCCTCTTTTAAACTAGTTTTATACTTTCGGGGGAGAAAACATGTGTTAAAACGATTGTTTGGTAAATTCTGTCATACTATGGGTTCTAACGTATACTACACGATCTTTGGAAGTCCCGGGGGGAACCATGAATGTGCGGGTTTGCACAACGGGGAAATGTGAATAGCGCTATTGGGAGTGACCAACCCCGCTCGTCGGCTTGGAGGGCCGGGCGAGTGCATATTGTCTCAAACAGGAACAACAGGAACATTTGGAACTATTCGGGCACAAAACTGGTATTCGAGTTAGTAATGGTTTTCCAATCGTGGTAGTAACAAAACGTACGCCTAGCTAGCGTATACTGGTTTTCTATTTGTTATAGTATGGACAGGTGGACTTGGTACTTGAACTGCAAACCTGTAAACTCACCAGCATTTTTGTGCTGACGTAAACTTTTACCTGTTTTCTCAGGTCGCTAAGGTAGCACATGGAACTAGGGCGCACGCGTCTGCACGGCGTCTAGATAGAGTTGCATGATTTCATAAACGTTGAACTTTGGTTAATTATGTTGAACTTTATTTTGAATAAGCTTCCGCTGTAAACGGGATTTTAAAACTATGTTTTGGTATTGCATTAATTACATTTAGACTTGTTTATTGTGATCGTTGGTTTGGATCCTGGTTACATGTCCTAGGAATTGAACTTCGCGTAACCAAAAGTCACACTTTGAGAACTTGGCGTAAAGTTGCTCCCGTTGTAAAAGTTCCAAAACCAATCGCAGATGTTCCCCGTGTTCGGTCTCGTTCTTGGAGTAGATTAGAATGTCATCAATAAACACAATGACAAACTTGTCCAGATACGGTTTACAGACGCGGTTCATCAAGTCCATGAAAACCGCTGGTGCGTTCGTGAGACCGAAAGGCATGACCAAGAATTCGAAGTGGCCATAACGTGTTCGAAAAGCAGTTTTTGCAACGTCAGCCTCCCTGACGCGCAGCTGGTGATAACCGGACCTCAAATCGATCTTGGAATAATAACTAGAACCCTGAAGCTGGTCGAATAGATCATCGATACGTGGAAGAGGATAACGGTTCTTGATGGTCAACTTGTTCAGCTCTCTGTAGTCTACGCATAATCGGAAACTCCCATCCTTCTTCTTGACAAATAAAATCGGGGCTCCCCAAGGGGAAGAACTTGGCCGGATGAAACCCTTGTCCAAGAGTTCCTGTAACTGGCTAGACAATTCCTGCATCTCGGGAGGTGCAAGACGATAGGGGGCCCGAGCAATAGGAGCAGCCCCTGGTACAAGATCTATACCGAACTCGACTTGACGATGAGGAGGAAGACCAGATAAATCATCGGGAAAAACATCAGAAAACTCGCGTACCACCGGAATGTCGTCAATCTTCTTCTCTTCACTAGTGGAAACAGATAAGAGCGCCAAAACGGCTGGATAACCCTTTCGAAGACACTTAAGGGCTTTCATGCTAGAGATGATGTTTAGCGAAACACCACCCTTGATACCGTACACAGAAAGAAATTCTCCATCAGGGAGAGGAATCCGAATAACCTTATCGTAACAGACAATCTCCGCGCGATACAAGGATAACCAATCCATTCCCACCACAACGTCAAAACTACCCAAAGGTACCGGCATAAGGTCGATGGGAAACGTTATACCCGACAATTCTAATTGACACTCCCGAAGAACACTAGTAGCTTCAATCGTTTTACCGTCAGCCAACTCAATAATATACTTGGTCTCTAATGGTACAGATACTACATCTAGCAGTCGACTAACACCCATGGATACAAAACTCTTGTCGGCACCAGAATCAAATAACACGCTAACAGAATGATTATTGAGAAGAAACGTACCGGTGACTGTATCAGGGTCCTGCCTAGCCTCAGCAGCTCCAATGACGAAGGCACGTGCATTTCTGCCGCCGCCCCCGTTGTTACCATTCCCGTTGTTTCCACCCTGTTTCAGTTTTGGGCAATCCTTCTTGTAATGCCCAGTGTCACCGCAGTTGTAGCACCCTTGTTTCCCTGTAGTCCCCTGAGTAGTCGGAGCTGAGCTGTTAGTCGGAGCCTGAGTCGATGGAAGCGTAACCCGACAATCTTTAGCATAGTGGCCTGTTCGCTGGCAGCGGTGACAACGGTTACTGTCGCAGTTCCCTTGGTGATGGCGTCCACACTTGTTGCATTTGGGCAGTTTTCCTGCATAACCACCCTGCTTATTACCCGAAGACGATGAACCCCCATTATCAAACTTTTTACCCTGCTGTGCAGACCCAGACCCTTTCCCGTCATTTTCCCACTTGCGCTTATTGTTCTCTGGAGTCTTAGCAGTCGAACCTTTCGCCGGCAAAATCCCCTCATTCACCTTTAAATTAGTCATCCTATGTGCAGATCGAACTACCTCCGCATAAGTAGGATGATTCCCAGCAGCCACTAACCCTGCAATTTCCGGCACCAACCCTGAGACATAATGTTCAATCTTTCGATACTCTGGCACGTGCAAATCGGGACATAGCACTGCCAACTCATTCCTTCTCACAGTATACTTCTCGATTTCCGATCCAGTCATCTTGAGGTTCCACACCTCATGCTCCAGCTTCTGTACCTCTTCCCTCGGGCAATACTCCCGCTTCAACAACTGCACAAAGTTCTCCCATGGCATAGCATATGCCTCCCCAATCCCCATGTTCTGGGTGATACCATTCCACCAAGTCAATGCCACGTCCTGAAATAACGCAGCCGAATACTTCACCCGATCTTCTGGGAGACAGTTACACATCAGGAATACCGACTCCACTTTCTCCAACCACCTAAGCAAACTGACCGCACCCTCGGTGCCAGAGAATTCCTGGGGTTTGCAGTCCCGGAACATCTTATAGGTGCACATGGGTGGGGGTGGGTCAACAGGACCACCTGAAATGAAACGTATGAGAAACCACGAATAACGTACACAAGGTTCGCCAATGAGGCAAAGAAAACAGATAAAACAACTTACCACCACCGTTGTGCCCTAACTGAAAGGCAGCCTGGAGCAAGTTATTCAGATCAGCCTGTGACAGGTTAATACCTCCACCACGACCACCAGCACCACCACGACCACCACCGCGTCCACCATTGCGACCACCTCCTCGTCCTCCACGCACTCCAGACATGATTCTGGCAGAAAGAACGAGAAAATTTAGTTTCGCAGTTAGAGATAACCACTAATGTTCACAAGATTAAAGCCAGATCCAATCCAGGGCTATCCCCTCAAACCCAGAGCTCACTATTCATTCGTCGTTACCTGATCAACTCCGTTCTGCCCAATTGGAAGCTTTGAAGGAGGAAAACCTTAAAGCTGAAACCATGCACGGTGCCGACAAGCACCTAGAGCGAAGGCCTGATGGCCTGCACTATTTCGTAGAACGCATATGGGTTCCTTTATTCGGGGGACTACGGGAGCTTGTTCTTGATGAGGCTCATAAGTCCCGGTATTCTATTCATCCTGGTTCGGATAAGATGTACCAAGATCTGAAAGTGCTTTACTGGTGGCCAAACATGAGGTCGGACATAGCCTCATACGTGAGCAAATGCTTGACCTGTGCTAAGGTCAAGGTGGAATACCAGAAACCGTCGGGTCTCCTGCAACAACCTGAAATTCCGAAATGGAAATGGGAACGGATTACTATGGATTTTGTCACACAACTTCCTAAGTCACCAAGCGGGAACGACAAGATATGGGTGATTGTCGATCGGTTAACGAAATCAGCCCATTTTCTTGCTATTAAGGAGACCGACACCATGGATCGTTTGGCTCGCCTTTACTTGAAAGAAGTTGTTTCTAAGCACGGGGTGCCAGTTTCTATAATCTCGGATCGCGATTCTCGCTTTACTTCTCACTTCTGGAAGTCTTTGCACAAGGCTTTGGGTACCCAACTAGACATGAGTACGGCTTACCATCCACAGACTGACGGTCAGAGTGAGCGTACGATTCAAACTTTAGAAGACATGCTGCGGGCGTGTGTGATCGATTTTGGCAAGGGCTGGGAAGCTCATCTGCCATTGGTAGAGTTCTCGTACAACAACAGTTATCACACGAGCATCAAGGCTGCTCCGTTCGAGGCACTGTACGGACGGAAATGCCGCTCTCCTCTTTGTTGGGCTGAGGTGGGTGAGAGTCAACTCACTGGGCCCGAACTAGTGTACGAAACTTCGGAAAAGATCGTACAGATTCGAAATCGGTTGGCGGCGGCACGGGACCGGCAAAAGAGTTATGCTGATCAGCGTCGCAAACCACTGGAGTTCCAAGTCAATGACAAGGTACTTCTAAAAGTCTCACCGTGGAAGGGCGTCATACGCTTTGGAAAGCGTGGCAAACTCAATCCGCGATATGTCGGCCCATTTACGATCCTGGAACGGATTGGGCCGGTGGCATATCGACTTGATCTACCGACGGAGCTCGGTAACGTACATAACGTCTTTCACGTGTCAAACTTGAAGAAGTGTCTGGCTGACGAGTCTCTCATCGTTCCACTAGAAGAAATCAAGGTTGATGATCGTCTTCGGATTGTGGAAGAACCTGTGGAGATCCTTGACTACAAGATTCGTAGCCTACGTCACAGCAAGATTCGTATCGTTAAGGTTCGGTGGAACTCGAACCGGGGACCGGAATATACGTGGGAACGGGAGGATCAGATGAAGTCTAAATATCCTCATCTCTTCCCTAAGGAAGCGTTCGAGTCAAGGCATGTCTCTTCGGCAGCTGAATGAATCTCGGGTCGAGATTCCTTTTAACGTGGGGATGATGTGACAACTCGGGTAAATCTCTCTTTTGGTTTCTACCTTTTGCTTGTTTCCTTCGTTACTTCTTTTGTTCTTTCTGTACTTGTACAAATTTTCGGGACGAAAATTCTTTTAACGTGGGGATGATGTGACACCTGGCAAATTCGGGTTAACAACGTTGTCTAGATGAAAGTCTACCTTAGCGAGTCACGCGTATATTGTACTTAACTGGGTTAGTTAAGTCGGGTTATGGTTCGGGAACTATTGGTTAGTCTAGAAGATCATTGGATGTTGGTCTAGAGGTTCGTTAGATGTCAGTCCTTAACCAAGTGTACAAACGGTGACGATCGGTAGGATCGTCAGGGCATACGGAACATACGAGTCTCGAGTCCCGGGAATTGGTGAACGAGTGTGAATATGTGTATTTACTTGTGTTATGTGTTTACAATCATTATGTGACTTGTCGGTACATGAATATGCATTAACATATGTTAAAACGGGGTTTAACGCGCAAAACACACCAACATAGGGGCTATAGGCGATTAGGCTTGGTGGATAGCCTAATCGCATGACTTTGGGGCGAGTAGGAGGATCCCTATAGGCGAATAGGGCTAATCGCATGAGCAGTCATGCGATTAGGCACCCTACTCGCGTATAAACCTGCACAATCGCATGGAACGGGCTGGACGACTAGAAACGCCTATAAATACAACACTTAACCTCCTAAACTCAATTAGACAAACCCTAGTCGTCCCATAACCGCCCCAAACACTGAAACAACCTCTGGGAGGCGATTTTGATCAAAAACACAAGGTTTCAAGGTCTAACCATCATCCTTTTACAATTCCAAGGTTTGATTCTCATCCATAACACTTTGTAAACGTTTTTAATCAATCCCTAATGGTCCAGACCTGTTCATAAACGAAAAAGATTTCTGAAAATCGTCAATAAGAGTTATTAATCGGATTATAACTAATAAACATGCGTTATGGGTATGTATGATTAGAAAGATAGGATTTTTATGAATCTTGATGATGTTTTGATGTGTTATCATGCTAGGTCAGAATTAATATTGTTATTATAATGATAGAAATCTCAGTAATTGGATAATAGGGTTATGATTACATGCGTTAATTGAATGTTGCATGCTATGTGTATGTGTTTGGATTGCTTTGGTTGCATGCAGGACTGATTTTACGAGGATGAACGAAGGGTTTTGGGTTAAACATGTTTAGGATAGTGTTTGGGATGATATTGGGTAGTTACACACGCTCTGGATCTGATTTGGAGCGTTAAACGCGCGAAAAACCGGAACAGCAAGGCTACAGGCGAGTAGCCTTGCTAATCGCATGTAACAGGGGCGAGTAGGCCCCCACTCGCATGCCATAGGGGCGATTAGGCCCCACTCGCGTGACATGGGGGCGAGTAGCCCAATCGCCTGACAACATGGGCGAATAGCCCCTAATCGCCTGACTTAAGGGGCGATTAGCCCCAGTCGCGTGACATGACATGCGATTAGCCTCCCTAATCGCGTGTACTGCTGCTGTAAGTGTAAATTAGCATTTCGAGACCCGATTTGACATGTAGTAACATGCTAGGAACTCCGTAACATGTCTAATAACTTGGTAACATATAATTGGATGTATTTCGGTGATACGTGAACTATGTGCTATAACTTGTTGAACGTTAACGTGTGTTAAGTGTACTTGCGTTATTGTACGTTTTGGAGCGTAAACATAACACGGGGAGTCTCGGGTCACCAATGGGATGTCGAGTCTTGTCAATTGGGTCAGTTAAACAGTCACGGTATTTTCAAACGAACTTGGTTATGGTCTGGACATCTAGGGACTAATTAACCTGCGGGTTATTGGTCTAAGTACTTGTAACTGTCGTATGTTAGGTCGCCACTGTACGGGACTAACATAGCAGCTGAGTTTACTCGGGATTAGGAGTAAAGCAACTTAAGGTGAGTTTACGGCCCCTCTTTTAAACTAGTTTTATACTTTCGGGGGAGAAAACATGTGTTAAAACGATTGTTTGGTAAATTCTGTCATACTATGGGTTCTAACGTATACTACACGATCTTTGGAAGTCCCGGGGGGAACCATGAATGTGCGGGTTTGCACAACGGGGAAATGTGAATAGCGCTATTGGGAGTGACCAACCCCGCTCGTCGGCTTGGAGGGCCGGGCGAGTGCATATTGTCTCAAACAGGAACAACAGGAACATTTGGAACTATTCGGGCACAAAACTGGTATTCGAGTTAGTAATGGTTTTCCAATCGTGGTAGTAACAAAACGTACGCCTAGCTAGCGTATACTGGTTTTCTATTTGTTATAGTATGGACAGGTGGACTTGGTACTTGAACTGCAAACCTGTAAACTCACCAGCATTTTTGTGCTGACGTAAACTTTTACCTGTTTTCTCAGGTCGCTAAGGTAGCACATGGAACTAGGGCGCACGCGTCTGCACGGCGTCTAGATAGAGTTGCATGATTTCATAAACGTTGAACTTTGGTTAATTATGTTGAACTTTATTTTGAATAAGCTTCCGCTGTAAACGGGATTTTAAAACTATGTTTTGGTATTGCATTAATTACATTTAGACTTGTTTATTGTGATCGTTGGTTTGGATCCTGGTTTGTCATGCGCCTCGCGGTAAAACTCCGCAAGTGGATTTTGAGGGTGTGACAGACGACCTCACCAAGTGTTATGTATCCCTACCTATATTCCTTTATTATATATATATATATATATATATATATATATATATATATATATATATATAATTCATGTTAGAAACTTGTGTAACACACGGGTTATAATTTTTTTTTTGTATATTAATGGGTTAGAAAACTTGTGTATCACAATGAATATCAAATAAATAAGAGACAAACGTAAAATTGTGATTTAATACTATTATTTTATATCTGAGAGAAGTGAAATAATTATAAGATTTTTATTTATTATATAGTAAGGTAATGATTAAAATAAAGATTATAAACTAATAAATATTAGTTTATATATATATATATATAATCTATAATTAAGTAGGAAAAAAAACATATGCATTTTAAATGAATGACATGTGTTATAAATTATATTGATTTATTATAATAGATATATTATTTAGATTCTTTTTATTAACATACTAGATTATACCCTGAGAGCGTCATGAGGTTGATAAATCTAATATGACGTGATAATTTTCCTAAAACATGATAAATTCCTAAACAAAATTCTAAATTATTAAAAGTAGGTGCCCCTTTACTCCCTATCGATGAACAACAATCAATAAATATTTTCTCTAATAACAAAGCCTCGCAAACATGATGTGTGCGCTTTATTTTTGGATCAAAACGCATCAGAACACATACGCCCTTAACATTAATAAAGTGTGTGCATAGAAAATAAAAATGTTTTTTGTTTATTGCTTATTATAAAAAAGAATAGATGAAGTGAAAGTCCTATAAACAGACTATATTGAGAAGTCCTTTAATCCCCAAATTCAAAATACATCAAATACATTCCCAGATTAGGATATTTCAGAAGTATAACTTGGGTAATTATTCGAGGAGAATATAAGATGATTCGACGAATAATATGATGCGCGTCTACGTGAGCTACAAATTCATATATGACCCCAAAAATCATCGCTCAATTTGAGATCCAAACCTAAGAACAAATAAAAAAAAAAGCAAACCTGTATATAACTTGAAAGCAGTGGGCAAAGTTCTTTGTTTGATAACCCACCATATATCCGGTTTATTTGAATTGTACAGAGTCGGATCAATCATTATCGACTTCCCTCTGTTGTTCCTACATAACGCAACACAAAACATCAAACAACCATATCAATAACTCAACCACATCGATCTTTATCAAAACACAAACTAATAAACTCAGTCAAGTAATCTCACAATTTCCAACCCAACCGACTCGTATGTTGTACAAAATTCAAATCTTTCGGCATCACTGAAAACACAGATATCGGATCTTAAAGGGGTAATCACAAATCGTTAAACAAACAACCAAAACTTCATCATTATGCTCAAAATATAATATCAAACACAAATACATAATTGGTCCTGATTTGCCACCAAAAGCTCCAAAACTACTATAATAATAATAATAAAAAAAAGCTCTGGCTAACAGTAAGGATGCTCTATGATCTGAAGTTTCAATTTCATCACCAAAACCGGAACTAAAACCGACTTCTCGACACAATGACTTCTTAATTAAATGTTTTCTGGTACAATCTAGCTTCAATCGGACATAACTACACCTAATCTGCTACCAAAAGCTCCAAAACTCATACAACAAATGATAAACTACTCTTAACAGTAATTAAGGATGCTCCAATATTTCAACCTCATTACTAAAACCTGACAAGAATCAACGAAATAACAAACAATAACTTTCTTTCATCTTCTGATTTTATCCTCTGAATCATTCAATTTCATATAATTCTAAAAAATAAGTAAAAGTAGTTACCACAAATGAAAGTTTGATTCAATTGACGTCGAGTAAGTATGAGAACAGTAAGGGGAGAGATCGGAAGAAACGACATAGTGATTGAGAGATGCAACATGAGATCCAAAAGGCGCACCGGATGTATCATACTGAATCAACCGGTGAACGTCAACCATGGTAAATGCATCAACGCAGCCGATTACAATGACTACCACAACTGCAACAACCGATTCCAGCACATCTCGTTGCCCACTTGTTGTTGATACTGCATTCGCCATTGATTTCAAAACCTTGGACTCCCTCACCTCTCTCCTAATTCTTATGATCTTTCTTCCTTTTCCCTCACTTCCATTGACGTCCTCAATTAGGGTTTCGGTTTATGTTGTAAATTGAAAGGATGGATATAAATATAATAATAATAATAATAATAATAATAATAATAATAATAATAATAATATTTTTTTTCTTCTAAAATCACTTAATGTCACATGGCACACTCAAGGGGATGTTGGCCTCTTTGAATGTCATGTGGGATTTATAGCTTTGGTTTATTATATATTTCGATATAGATAAATGACCTAAATAAAACACTCTTAAGGCTTGTCATCGTATTGATTTTTTTAACTTAAACAAAAGTAAATTGCTAATTGACTTTTTTAACTGTTTCACTTAGATAACTCAATTACACTATAATAATAAACCTCCTGATTTGAACAGTAAGTTCAATTTTGAGTGGTTTGAATAGTAATTTTATTATTTTATTATTTTTTTTCAATCACTTATATTTATGTTTATAAGTTATTTGTTGCAGAGATATAACAAATAATTAGCTATGGTTCAGTGGTACACGCTCATGCTTCAGCACTTTGTATCCCGGGTTCAAATCTTTCTTGGGGTTTTTTTATTATTGCTTTTATTTTGTTAAGGTCATCTGCCACGTTTACATATCCCTTTTCTCTTTCTGCTCGACACGTTTACATCTCTGTTTCTCTTTTTGGCCGACATGTTTACATATCTCTTTCTCTCTCTGTTTGTTGACAAAGAAAACCCTATTTGCAGACCCTCACCCCATTCTCTCTCATAAATCTGGATCCGCCGCCTCTTTCCTTTGCCTCTGATCGGCTTCTGGCGGTAGTTGTGGCCATGGTTAGCCACCGTCGCCGCCTCTGCCCCTATTTTGGTTTAGGGTTTTGGAACGATGGTGGCAGATCTGGTTTCAATGCCGATTGTTAATGACAGCAATGGTGACTATTTACGGTCGGTTAGATAGGGTTTTCGTTAGGCGGATTTGTCAACAGTTACGTTATGCCAAATTTTTCTAAGGTTATTATGATGAGCCGCAAACTAATTCAGAGGATCAGTGAAATTTGCAACACCTGTCTTCCACTATCTTTGGGTGATATAAAAAGCCTTTGCATGGATCATTCCTTACCTTCTCTTCTTTCGTTTTCTTCTTCGTCTCTCCTACTGATCATACATATCTTCGTTGAAACTTTTGTTTCTGGTAAAAATTTTCTTTACTCATTGTCTGTCATGATGATTTAGAAATCATCTGAGCTTAAATCATAGGTACTGTTAGTAATCAAACTGATTTGAACAGTATTCTATCATGTTTTATGTTATTGTGTATGATTTGGTTTAGGATTATTATTATTATTTGTTCCTCTGACTGTAGGCTTGAAAGAAAATGAAGACTTTTGCGGGGACTCCTGAAACAGTTATTTGAATAGTAACTATAATAATAAACCAAGTGATTTGAACAGTAACTTTATTATTTTTTGTTGTTTGCTGGTTTGTATGATGATGGCAGTGATGAGTTATAGTTTTTACCGACAAATTGTGGTGATGGCGTGGCGAGGATGGTGGATGGCAGGTTTACACGTGCAACCCGCCTCGCAGCCAATGTTCTTAGCACACTCTGAACAGTAACTATAATAATAAGCCAAGTGATTTGAACAGTAATTGGTTGTTTGCTGGTTTGTATGATGATGGCGGTGATGAGTTATAGTTTTTACCGACAAATTATGGTGATCGCATGGCGAGGATGGTGGATGGCAGGTTTACACTTGCAACCCTCCTCACAGCCAATGTTCTTAGCACACTCTGAGCCTAAATCATACTCATTTGTGGCTCTTTAGGCTGTAATGATGATTTAGAAATCATCTGAGCCTAAATCATACTTGTTGTTAATAATTAAACTGATTTTAGCAGTATTCTATCCTGATTTATGCTATTGTGTATGATTTGGTTCATTCGTGGTGTTGTGACGGTTGTGGTCAAATTTCTGCCTCTCTCGCTTCTCTCGCTCTCTGCCTCTCTAAGTCGTATGTATGATAATAAAATGAAGAAGCGGGAAAGACAGACGTGTTTTATATCAACATGTGTCATGGGAAGGCTGATGAAGAAACAAATAGTCTCACCACCGGTTAAGGATGATAAGATTATGAGTTACTACAGGGTTGATCCTTCACTAACAGCTATGGCTTGGAGATACCTGCAAATAGGAGTGAAAGTGTGGGTGTGGAGACGACTACACGAGGTAGTTGTTTATGACAAAAACGGGGTAAATGGGGATACTATCTAGTATGATAGCTCTCCAGGTCAGTAGAAAGTGTCCTCTCCTATTGGGGGTGTGACCCTTTTTATAGGAGAGTCCGTATGCCACCATTACCCAAGTCCTAACCATGGTTAGGTTGTCTCCATCACCCTTAATTATGTTAATAAGGTGATATATGGAAAGCTAAATTGAAGGGAGTAGTGGAATCGAATACCGCCTTAATTGGTGTAGTTACATGATTCATGCATGGCTATTGACCATGCATGATATTCGCCTTGACCGGTATATGTCCGACCTTTGATTGTTGACTGGGCATTTAATGAGCTTTGACCAAGTCCTGCGCATGGCTTTCTTCCGCGTGCTAGTATTGTGCCGGGTTTGGGTACGTAAAATGGTGTATTCAGTACCCAATCCCATCAAGTCCCCCAGTCCAGTGTGTCTCTTATCTAAGAAGTAATGAAGAGATGTGAGGGATGCTGGACTTATTTGTGGTGGGTTGTTGCCTATGGTCTTTCTGATGCTTACTGCCTTTGCGTGTGTGTTTGCGTAAACATTGTGCGGAGAACGGGTTTTGAAATTTACGTCAGCTGTCCGCAATAATTGAGACACGTCAGTTTGCATGTGTGGACAGTTGTCACTTCCCCCTTATATTTGAAAATTTGTGGTCCATATGGCGAGTGGAATTGACGTGACTTCTGTCAGTTGAGACGTGTGCAGAGACGTTTGAGCGGCGGTTGTCAGGCGAGTGGGCGCGTGAGGCGCGTGTGACGTCGGTTTGTTTCCCATTACACACGTGTCATTACCCTATTGGGCTCATCTCCGAAAAGCCTGTCCATGACGTCAGGCACATTAATTGCAAAGCCTATAAATTAAATTTTGAATGTTGCTTTTCCATTTCAACTGTTTCAAAGTTTGAATTTCTTTTCTTCAACGTCTCTATTTGCCTAAAACCACCATATCCTTCACTATGTCGCAAGATTCCCAAGATGTGCTAGAGACAAGTAAAACATCAGATTCCGTTAAAGATCTGGGGAAAGAATCATCCAAAAGTATAGAGGCCACCACTATCAAGTGGGACGAAGCCTCCTATTTGAGTTTTCTTGATCAGTACGGCATTTTGCCGGAATGGGAGCCTGAACTTCCTGCTGAGGGAAAAACTGCTTTGTATGCTGCAACATTTACCAAGTGCTGCTTCCGTCTGCCGGCCACCAAGTTTGTGGTGGACGTGTTGTTGAAATATGGAGTGCACCCTACACAATTGACTCTTTATGGGTGGTGCCGGTCGTTGGAGATTGAACCTACATGGGAGAGATTGAATGTTTTCTATGTTCTTGAAGCAGCGCGTGGTGGGAGTGGTTGGTTTAGTTTGAGTATTCGCCGGAAAATTAAACAGCTTGTATCAGAAAAAGTGAAGTCCATGTATGAATGGAAAGACAAGTTTTTCTATATCAAACATGGTGTTATTCCTGCACCCTTCCAATGGATGGTGCTAGGTCTGAAGGAAAAGATTGCTGAATTCCCCCCTATGGTGGGGTTTAAAGATCAAGATTGGTATAGAACGCTCTGTGATCATGCTACTCCCTTGATGATGGATGAATATCCTGAGAGTGTTTTGAATTTGCTTGGAATTAGCCTTATCTGCCCTGAGGGTCAGGACCCAAATCCCCCAAAAGGTATTGAAGTTATATTTGTTTTTTGTCTCATAGTCTTGCTTTGTGTTATTGCTCAGATGTTTCTTATTCATCCAGATGTCTCCCTGTTTCAATTGTTTGCCAAGCGTGGTGAGGCGAAGGTATTGTATACTCCGGTTGTTCCCAATATGTCGCGCTTGTCTGAGAGAACAAGTGGGAATTTTTTGCATCCCAATCTTGTAGATCCTCCGAAGCAGTATGTTCGGACAGGTTTGTGAACTTTACCCGTACGTTTTGTTATGATTATTTTCTTTTAATATATGCGAAGGAAGCGCATTAGGTACGCGTTCTGCGTACTGATTCATCGCATTCTTCGTGGTAGGTGCGGGTATACAACTCCGCAGGAAAGCTAAAAATGATGTTGAGGAAGTTACTTCAGAGCGCAATGAGTCCTTTGGTTAGTCTTTGCAACTTATTAACTCATTCCTTACGCGTATTTTAATTTGATACAGATGTGATTACCGCGCCAGGCACTGGTACTTCGAGGAAACGTGATGTGGCCAGCAAGAGGGCCAAACCATCCGCTGCGCCCATCATAGTTGAAGAAGTTGACGAAGATTTGACAGAGTCTGACACAGAGCTGGAGCATAAGCGCGCTAGGCGCTCTTCTCCCATCCGCCAGTCTGGTGATGTCGCTAAGGATTTATATCAGCAGAGAATTACCGAGCTGAATCAGAAACAAGTGCAAGTTCCTCAAGCTTCAGTTGGGAATCTGGATGTCACTCGACCGGAACCTATTTCCGCGGTTCCGGTAAATGTATTCAAACCATTGACGTGGCCGTCCACGGACAAGCTGGAAATTCCTGTTAAACCTCCGTCTGTGCGCGAGAATCTGCCTATGAAGACTTTGAGGCATCTATCTGGTACATACGTTTTTCTTCCCTCTTTACCATGTTTGTGATAAACTTGTTGAAATACTGTGAACAGCATTTTATGTAGGGCAACATCCTTTTGCAGAATCTCGGAAGAAGCATTCTTCTGTGCTGTTGAAGGATGTATCTTCGTCTGCTCAGCCAACTGACGTGACCGCGCAAGTGACACCGGTTACAGCTGAAACGGTTGTTGATGAAAACTTGCTGTCTCAATCTAAGCCAATCCCAGGGGATTTGGTTATTGAAGTGGTGAAGGATGTTATGCCGCATGACGAGCCTGCCCAAGATGAGCTGGTGACTGATATTAAGAAGGATGTCGGTAAGGGAGTGGATGAGTCTGTGACACCGAATTTGGGAACAGGTTGTCTTGATTTGACGAAGCAGGCGCATGAGCCGAGCCCGTCGCAGGGATTTGAAGCAGCGCTTGATAGGGGGAAGAAGGATGAAGTTATAGCTGAGAATCCATCCAATTTCAAGCGCACTGTGGTTGAGTCTACTGTTTTTTATACTGACACTTCCGCCAGTGTTGGTGGTAATTCTGGTCATCGGCAGAGAACGTTTTCCTCGCGCCCAGCTGACTCTTCTAGACCGTATCAGCTGCGTTGGGATATCCTGGATACAACTCGATTTACGAATGCGCTTGATGCGCAAGAGTTTGTTATGATGTCCGTTCCTCCTGCGGAACGTGATTACCAGGATAGTGTTGACCGTCACTCTCTATTCATTGACGAGGCAATGAACCTTTCTCTGGGTGTCAGCGGTCTTGGTTCTCTTATCAGGCGTGAGAATGAGTTTCAAAGAGATTACCAGAATTTGAAAGATTCTGAAGCTGCATTGTTGGGGCGGGAGGAAGAGTTCCAGAGTGCCCGTCATGACATTCGTGCCGAGATTGAGCATCATCAAAAGGTTGCTCGTGACGCTGTTGAGGAGTTGGAGAGAGTGAAGAAGGAGAAGGCTGATGCTTCTCATGCTTGGTCCGTAGCTTGTAAGAGGACTAACCTTGAGACTGAGCAATTGCGGGCCTCTATTAAAGAATTGAAACTTGAAAATGCCAATTTGAAGAAAGAGGTGGAGCAAAGCCGGGCAGCGTCCGAAGAGAAGCAAGCGGAACTTGCTGATGCCATTCAAAAGTATAATTCTCAGCATGATGAGCTTATTCGCGCAACTTCTTCTTTATCTGATGCGGAGACCAAAATAAAGGAACTGACTTTGGAGAACGCCCAGATCCAGGAAGAGAAAGCCTTGGCGGAGTCCTCTTGCACGCAGGCAAAATTGGAATTAGACAAAGTGCAGGCTTTGTTTAGGCAAGCCACTGAAATGGCTGTTGCTGCCAATGAGAGAATTGCATGGTTGATGGGCGATGGAGTTGCTGGGGTAAGTCATAAAATCTTCCTTTTGTCTTATGGTTTTGGCTTATGAACTTTGTTTCATGTGCTATGTTATGTTGCGCAGGTATTCAAGCGTGTTTGGAACGATCCTGCGTTGACAGAAGTGATTGCTCGTATCTCCAGCTCTTCCGTGAAACAAGGGATCAAGCTTGGTTTTTCAGAAGGCTTTTGCCATCATGCTGAGGGCAAGGAAAAGGAATCCGGACCATATGAGAATGAATCATACGATGATGAGCTGCTCAAGGCCTATGATGATTACGAGCATCTGAAGTTCGAAGTCTTTGACTTGTTAGAAGCCTGCGCGAAGACTGATGATCCTGCAGGGGAGCTGCGCAATTATTTTATCAAGTCTGACCGTCTTGGTGCGGAGCTTGCTGAAAAAGCGCAGTTGGAAGAGAAGGCCAAAACGGTGGCAACTGATGGTGAGGCCGGAACGTCATCCGCTGCTGAAGAAAAGCGCGCAGAGGGCGCTGGGAGTGATGATATCTCCCAATATCTGAACCTTTAGTTTTTTATGTATGATGAACATTGTTGATGTACTTTGATTACATTTCTTTGTCGTGAACACTTTAATTTATGTGTATGTTGAACAATGTGGCTTTCGTGCTTTTTATATTCCACGTCTGCATGGTAATCATTGGATGATGTCATCTTTTATGCATCTGACGCAGGTGGCTGTCAGTCTGCCCCTGATGTGACGGTTGTAACGGCGGTGGCAGAATGCCTGTCAGTCTTCCCTAGGGTAATTGAGTGGTTACCATTAATGGTAATTAATGGTTGTAACCTCTCTCCTCTATATATAGTAAGTGCATCTTCATAACTTCATATACTTAAAAATTTACACCATCTTCTCTGAAAAAATGGCGTCCAACTTTTCAAGCAATGTTCTAAGTGCCAAGGAGATTTCAGCAATGCAGGGTATCATCCGATTGTCCCGTCAACCTGATCATGATTGTTCTTCTACCGATGCTCTTGATCATTTGGCAGAACATTGTTCATTCCTGCTTTCACAAGAGGACATGCGTCCTGATTACTTAGATGATCAGGGTACCTCTGATGGAAAGCCTTTAAAGATGAAGAAGCTATCTGAGCTGGGAGATGTGAAGAAGACGACCACCAAGAAGATTAGGGGTTATGATATTAATCCTATGTGGGAGTCTTTATGTATAAAGTATTTTCTTTTTGAGTGGTTGTTGGATCACTGTGTCTATGGGGTTTTAGTTTGTATGTTTGGTAGTTCCCCCTTTTTTGGTAGTTTGGTATATGTGATAGTGGTCTATGATTTTGGTATGTAATCTGTATTTGCTGACCACCAGTATGTATAAAAAATGCTTTTTGTAATATAAATGAACTTGGACATCAATTCCTTATTACAAAATTATTGTAGTAGGTTACATGTAGCATATACGTAACTGAGCTGCATTCCAAGTGCGTGGTATTGGCGAACCATCTAATCGTTCTAAGGCATACGCCCCCTTTCCCAATACTTCTTGAATTTTGTAAGGCCCCTCCCAAGTTGGGGCCAGCTTCCCTGGTTTTTCCGCATTTGAAGCTTCATTGTTGCGGAAGACAAAGTCACCGACGCGGAAAGTTTGTTCTTTGACACGCGCATTGTAATATTTCTCTAATTGTCTTTTATATGCGGCTTCTCGGACACAAGCCGAATCTCTCCGCTCGTCTAGAAAATCTAGATTCATCCGCAGCTCTTTGTCGTTGTCGATTGTTTGCGCAAGCAAAATTCTTGGGGAAGGGTTTGTAACTTCCGTTGGGATAACCGCTTCAGTTCCGTAGGTTAGGCTGAATGGTGTCTCCCCATTACTTGTTTTGGGAAGTGTACGGTGGGCCCAAAGGAAATGTGGTAATTCATCTACCCAACCGCTGTGCTTTGTTCCCAAGCGTGTTTTAATTCCTTCAACAATACTTCTATTTGCGCGTTCAACCTGACCATTGCCCTGGGGATGCGCCACAGAAGTGAAGATTTGTTTGATTTTCATGGAGTGAAGCCATTCTTGTAAGTGCTGGTCCGCAAATTGTGTTCCGTTGTCACTTACAATCTCCATGGGCAGTCCGAATCTGCAAATGATGAACTCCCATATGAATTTCTTGATGTTGCGCCCGTCGATCGTGGCTAATGTCTTTGCTTCTACCCATTTGGTGAAATAGTCAATGGCGACTATTAGGTATTTGACATTGCCTGGCGCGGTGGGAAAGGGTCCCACGAGATCGATGGCCCATTTCTGAAATGGCCATGCTGCGGTGACTGGTACCAAGTTGTTCTTTGGCCTGAGTGTTCCTGGTGCATGTCTTTGGCATGCGTCACATTTCCGCAATTCTTTAACTGCGTCAAGGTGCATCCCGAGCCAAAAGTATCCAGCATTCATAAGCTTAGCCACGACCATGCGGGGTCCAGCATGCAGTCCGCATGTACCCTCATGGATGTCTTTAATCAGGTATGTGGCTTCTGCGGAATCTGTAACACCGCAAAATTTTCCCCAAAATTTTAATACATAAAAAGCCCTTATATATATATATATATATATATATATATTTATTACACCTTTATCATTAATATTATACAAATGTGCCTAAGTCTTTATTTATCCTAACTCACAACTTATATACATACATAAATGTATATAAATAATAATAATAATAATATGATTCTAAATTCTTTTTTTTTTTTTCACATACAAGATTTTTTTTTAAATAAAGCCTTGAGTCAAATAGTCAAAGTCCTAGTCAAAGTCTTAGTCAAATAGTCAATTCATCATAAAACCTTACTTTATGGTGTTGACCAATTTTAATGGCTAATTGACTCCAAAACTAGTATAAAAACTCACCTATGACCCATCATACTTTGCACCTCTAAATCGATTGTTTCAATCCGATTAAACTTTCCCTCATACCTTTCTTCTATAGTCTATTACTTCTACAATTGAAGCTTTGATTATAAGCTCTTGTAATTGGCGAATTGGAAGCTTGATATTCTTTCTTTTTCGTTTTCTTCAATTTGGACTAGCTACGTTGTTGAGTCTTTGGGATTCGCCTCGCATACATTCACAACACAATATTCTATTTTTTTTACGAGACATAACATTTTGCTAAGGTGAGTTTTACATAGCCCCTTTTCTATTTATCACCATTTTTGGGGTGAAACATGTTACAACAATATTTATGCAATTCAATCATCAATGTGTCTATGTGTATTTCTATGTTGCATTATGTCTTGAACATGACTAGGGTAAGCACATTTCTAGCATAAACATTCATCAGCCAAACGGTATACATTGATAGATCTATTGGACTGGCAATCCCACCCGGATACGTGCCTCCTACAAAGGTTGCGTGGGTGTTTGTTACTGCAATATAAATGAGTGAACCATGAGCGTATGGGATGTACCACAATACAACAGTCACAAGGTTGATTATGCACTCGATTTACTTCTAGTATGTTTTCACATATGGACTAGATTGCCATGACACATGAATTGCACAACAATTTTATTCGATTATCAAAACCTATGTAATTCTCACCAACTTTTGTTGACCCAAAATATTTTCAACTTAACATGTTTCAGGTTCTACTTGTTTGAAGATTCGAATTAATGCTTGAAGATGTGTGCATAGTTTTATTCAATTTGATGTACGAATTCTTGTAGAACAATTGTATGTAATTTATTTAAATCATTTAATGAAATTTATTATTCACCATGAGCTACTGAACAATCATCAATACGTGACATCCCGATGTTTCCGCCATCGGTTGGGGTGTTACAGAATCCACGCATCTGAGTAATGGTCCAAGATAGGACCGTCGATATAAGATGCCATTATTTACTTCATAATGCAAGGATTTGTGTTGCAGCTTTCTTGCTTCCGCTTTGTCTGCCGGGAGAACACCTTTGGTTAAGAAGGCCATTATTGGGGTGATCCAGGATTCTTTTCCTGTTTGGACCTCGTTCACCTGCTTTGACGGAACAGATGGTTTGGCTAGTGTCTCAACTCGGATATCCTTTGCCATGTGGTCGAATGCAGTTGATGCCATTTTGCTCAAAGCGTCCGCTGGCTTGTTCTGGCTTCTGCGAACATGACTAACTTTGCAGTAAGAGAAATCGTTCATTAGCTCTTTGGTATGCTGCAAGTATAGGACCATGGTCGGTTCTCTTGCTTCATACGTGCCGTCAATGTGATTGGCGACTAGCATTGAATCAACATGCGCTTCGATGTGTTGCGCGCCCATCTTTTTGGCAATCCGCAGGCCAGCAATCAGAGCTTCATACTCTGCCTCATTATTTGTTGTTTGGAAATCGAGCCGAATTGCATAAGTGTACTCTTTTCCCTCCGGTGTTATTAAGCGTAGACCTGCGCCAGCCCCTTCGTCGTTGCAGGCTCCGTCTGTGTATAACTTCCATATCTGGGTTTCATCGGGCGTGATCGAATTGGATGATGTTTCGTTGGCGCACTCTTCAACTTTGTCCGCTGGGACTTCTGTTATGAAGTCCGCAAGAACCTGTCCTTTGAAGGAAGGTCTTGCTTTATACGAGATTGAGTGCTCCCCCAATTCTATTGCCCACTTTGCCAAACGCCCGGAGAGTTCTTGTTTGCGCAAGATATCATTGATGCGGAAATCTGTGAGGACGTTGATCGGGTGTCCTTGAAAGTATCTTCGCAATCTTCTCGACGCGTGAATTAGTGCAAGGACCGGCTTTTCCATTGTCGAATAGCGTGTTTCCGCGTCTAGAAGCATGCGGCTGACATAATAGATTGGGGTTTGTACCCCTTTCCGGTCAACCATGAGAACTGCCCCGATTGCCTTGTCTGTCACGGACAGATATAAGGTAAGTGGTTCTTTTGGTAGCGGAGCTGTGAGTGTTGGCAAGTTGCCCAAACATTTCTTCATGTCTTGGAACGTGGTCTCTGCCTCTTCTGTCCAGTTGAAGTTGGACTTCTTCAAACAATTTTTCAGTGTGTCCACGAAGGGGAAAGATTTGGACGCGTAGTTCGACAGGAACCTGTTCAAAGCTACGAGTCGTCCCATTAGTGTTTGTACTTCCTTGACTGAAGATGGGGATGGCATCCGCTCAATTGCTTGAACTTTCTCTGGATTTGGACGAAATCCATCTTTTGTTACCACAACTCCGAGAAACTTTCCTTCCTCCATCCCGAAGGAACATTTTCCTGGGTTGAGTTTCATCCGCACACTTCGCAACTGATCAAAAGTTTTCTGTATATCAAGTAACATTTGATCTTCTTCTCTGCTTTTGATCACCAGGTCATCAACATATACTTCTAGGTTTAAACCGATTTGCTTGACAAAAGCGGTGTCCATTAGTCTTTGATACGTTGCCCCTGCGTTTTTTAGCCCAAATGGCATTTTAGTGTAACAAAAGGTACCCATATCTGTGCGGAAGGCTGTTTTGTCTTCGTCCTCTTTGGCCATTTGTATCTGGTGATAGCCCTTGTAAGCATCGAGGAAGCATTTGAATCTGTATGGCGCCAAAGAGTCGACTTTTAGGTCGATCTCGGGCAGTGGGTAACAGTCTTTTGGGCACGCCTTGTTTAGATCTTTATAATCAACACACATGCGCCATGTGCCATTGGACTTCCCCACCATGACTGGGTATGCTACCCATGTTTGGTATTTGCTTTTGCGCAATATACCGGCCTTCAAGAGTTCCTCCACTTGCTCGTTCATCGCCTTTGTTTTTTCTGGCCCCATGCTTCGTTTCTTCTAAACAACTGGTTCCGCATTCTTGTAAACATTAAGTCTGTGTTCCGCGATGTGTCGCGGAACTCCGACCATGTCTGATGGTTTGAATGCGAAAATGTCCATATTCTTTGTCAGCAGTTGTTTTAGGTGAGTGCGAATGCGGTCGGAAATTGCATGGCCGATGACAATTGTTTGTTCCGGGAATAGAGGGTTAATAACCCATTTTTCCGGCTCGGTCCTAACAGTTGGTTTTGCTTGCTTTGAAGGCCTTGATGTTTCTGTTGCATGACACGTTTTGTTTCCACGGATAAACGCGACTCCTTTTCGCGTCGGAAAACCCATTATCTGGTGTGGCGTAGAAGCGTTACAATTGAACTTTGCCAATCCTTCTCGCCCGAGTAGGATATCATGTGAAGAATTGACGGGGAGCACGGTGAAGTCGCACGTTTCGGTGCGTGAGTGTTTCCCATCTGAGAGTGTTACCGGGAAAGTGAGCGTGCCCAATGGGTAAATTGATTCATGGATGAAACCGGAGATTGGCTCCGTTGTTGGTATTATTCTTTTCTTGTCATCATCATCCAGCTGGTCAAAACACTGCTGGTACATGATGTCAGTGCTGCTGCCATTATCCAAGAACATGTATCGTGTTCGATAATGGCCAACAACCCCTGTTATGATTAACGGAGCTGTGGAGCAAGCTCCACCCTTTACCCTTGGCATAATCACTTGTTCTTCTTTCCAAGAATCATTCTTCGCCTCTATAAAGGTACGCTTGTGACTTGCGTTCCTGTGAATCATGTTGCACGTATTGCGAGAGGCGCTATATACGTGATGCGCATTGAGATTGCGTATCTTCTTTTGGGAGGGTTCTCCTGTTTCTGTGTTGTCCCTCTGTTTTCTTCTCATGTTTTTTACAAGATGTGTCAATTGACCTGATTTGATCGCGTTTCCGATTTCCATCTTCAAGCTGTAGCAATTGTCCGTCATGTGACCGTGGTCCTCGTGGTATTCACAGTACTTTGATCTGTCTACGTTTTTCCTGTCACTGCGGAGCTCTTGTGGCTTTGGAAATTGGACCTGCTCTGTTTTTAACACCTCGGATGGTGTTTTGGACAATGGTGTCCAATCATAGTTCTTCTTTGAATGCCCCTTGTGGTCGCGGGACCCTCTTGAGCTCAGCATGTTTCTTGCATCTTGTGAGGAAGAATATTTTCCTTCCTCCGCCGTACCTGATATTCTTGACCAAACGGACTGTTTACCCTTCCCTCTGTTATTTGAGGGTCCATGATGACTGCTGCCTTGTTGTGTGTTTTTGTTGCGGTGGAAGGAGCGTTCCGAAGACGCGTAAACTTTGGCGGCCTCGATTACTTCATCCCAGGCTTGTGACACGTCGTCTTTGCCGGTTAAGCATTTCATTAGATCATCGTTTCTTACCCCGTGAATAAAGGCTGCGCGGGTAAGTTCTTCTCCGCATCCTAGCTGGAGTGCTTCCTTGTTGTATCTGACAATGTAGTCTTCCAAAGACTCATTATCGTTGCGCGAACACAAGAGGATGTGAGCCTTGTCCTTCTTATGTTTGCGCAAGTGAGAGAAATGGTTTTTGAATTTTCTAATTAAATCATCGAAGTCAACGAGACTTCCAACCGGCAAACTCTCGTACCAAACTCTAGCTGCTCCTGTTAGTGTTTGTACAAATAGGTGGCACCAGGCTTGCACTGGCCATAATTTGGAGCTGCTAGCGCAATCGAATGCGTGCAGGTGGTCATCAGGATCACGCAGACCGTCATATTTTCCGATAGTACTCGGTAACTTGCATTCTTGTGGCATTGGTGCTTCTGCATTTCTTGCGCAGAACTTCGAAAGTTCTGCGAAAGTCTTTGGTCTGTATGGCTTGTACAGATCATCATCTTTAGGGGCCAAGCTACTGGCAGCAGTTTTGGAATGCTGTTTCTTACTTGTATCGTGATATACTTCATCTTCAGATTCGTAGCCGTCTGGTTCACCGTTCAGGTTGACGGGGTCCTGGCCGTGAGTATTTCTACCACGCCTCCACCACGTACCGCCTGACGATGTCCCTTTGCGTGACGACCACTGTTGTTCTTTCGCGGGGATTCTGAATCATCCCCACTCAAGTCGAAGCTTAACGCCTTCTGAGTCTTGAGTTTTGCTTGTTTCATTACCATCTTCTGATACTCAGCAATCGTCTTTGAGTTTTGTTGGGCTAACCATTCATCCGGGTCAACCGAAGAAAGGTTATCCTGTGCCTTTTTTCCTCCATTTACTCCTCCTCTTATTGGGTGGAATTGGAATGTTGAGGCTTGTTGCCTCTGAGCCACATTCTTGGTAATTGTGTTTGGTGTTACGTCTTGAACTTCTTCATTGACTGTGGCCTCGACATCGGTGTTGTTGTTTCCATCCTTTGAGAAAGCCATTGTGCTAGTTTGAAAGATTGGTTGTAACCGTAAGGGATGGCGCCAATGAAGAAACAAATAGTCTCACCACCGGTTAAGGATGATAAGATTATGAGTTACTACAGGGTTGATCCTTCACTAACAGCTATGGCTTGGAGATACCTGCAAATAGGAGTGAAAGTGTGGGTGTGGAGACGACTACACGAGGTAGTTGTTTATGACAAAAACGGGGTGAATGGGGATACTATCTAGTATGATAGCTCTCCAGGTCAGTAGAAAGTATCCTCTCCTATTGGGGGTGTGACCCCTTTTATAGGAGAGTCCGTATGCCACCATTACCCAAGTCCTAACCATGGTTAGGTTGTCTCCATCACACTTAATTATGTTAATAAGGTGATATATGGAAAGCTAAATTGAAGGGAGTAGTGGAATCGAATACCGCCTTAATTGGTGTAGTTACATGATTCATGCATGGCTATTGACCATGCATGATATTCGCCTTGACCGGTATATGTCCGACCTTTGACTGTTGACTGGGCATTTAATGAGCTTTGACCAAGTCCTGCGCATGGCTTTCTTCCGCGTGCTAGTATTGTGCCGGGTTTGGGTACGTAAAATGGTGTATTCAGTACCCAATCCCATCAGCTGATATGATGGCACGTACTTAAACGACACTACCAAATAACCAATATACCCCTTTCACAACATGCCCAAAAATGGGGTTCGGACCGGAGTAACGGCCGAAACACACCGACACCCTGACCAACTGCACCGCATATTCGGTTGCTTAAATTATCAAACAATTTTGTGTTTAACATGTTTGCAAATCAGGGGAAAATGCAAAAGGCTGTTCAGATCTGGACGTCTATTATTATATTTATAAGTGGTCATTGCGTGGCGAGGATGGTGGATGATAGGTTTACACTTGCAACCCTCCTCGCAGCCATTGTTCTTAGCACACTCTGAGCCTCCTTAAGTTTTTTCGGGTTATGTTATTTTCATATCCTTGATGCTAGACAGCGGCGACTGTAGTTCTCGCGTAGCTCACAGGTTCGTAGTCGTTCGTTCGTGGCTCTTTAGGGCTGTGATGATGATTTAGAAATCATCTGAGCCTAAATCATAGTAGTTGTTAATAATCAAACTGATTTGAACAATATTATATCCTGATTTATGTTATTGTGTATGATTTAGTTTAGGATTACTATACAGTTTGACGGTTCGTCTGGTGGTTTGTTTGGTTGTTCGTTAGTTTGCATGATGATGGCGGTAATGGGTTATAGTTTACATCCTCTTTACTCATCCCCCATTTTATGATACCAAAATACGTCAACCCTGTGGTGGTGCTATTGTTAGATGTAGTGTGGGGTGGTCGAAATCTGATTTGGAATTACAGTTTTTGGACATTTAAGCAAGTGTGTTGGATGTAATATTTTATGCATTTGTGTCTGATGATGTTTGCTGGTTTGTATGATGATGGCAGTGATGAGTTATAGTTTTTACCGACAAATAGTGGTGATGGCGTGGCGAGGACGGGGGATGGTAGGTTTACACTTACAACCCTCCTCGCAGCCAATGTTCTTAGCACACTCTAAGCTTCGTTAAGTTTTTCCAAATTATGTTATTTACATTTTTTTGGTGTTAGACGACGGCGACTGTGGGTCGCTCATTTGTGGCTCTTTAGGGTTGTGATGATGATTTAGAAATCATCTGAGCCTAAATCATACTTACCATTAATAATCAAACTGATTTTAACAGTATTCTATCCTGATTTATGCTATTGTGTATGATTTGGTTCGTTCGTGGTGTTGTGATGGTCGTGGCTAAATTTCTCACTCTCTATAAAATTTGTTCCTCTGGCCGTGGGTTTGAAAAAAACATCAACAGTTTTGCAGGGACTCCTGGAACATTCACTGGTCTGCTTTTGCGCCTGTTTCAGTTTCACTGCCTTCAGGTTTTATTACCCTTCTTTATTTTCCTTTAAGTAACTGTTTTGGAAATTTGACTGGTTAGGGTTATTGAGAGGATGAGAGAATGAGTTATATAATTAATCTTTTATTAAGGCAATATCTCTATTGAGTGAGGTCTCCTCGCCTTTGACTATTGGTCAGTATTCTTTGTTATAGATAAAAAAAACCCCGAGACCACGCAATTCAGTTATATAAAGGTTTTATGCGTAAATCACCTTTAATTTAAATGATCCTTTTATAGAATAATATGAACAAAAAACTAACAAAATATGATTTTACCCTATTTCTATTTATAGAAACTGATTGTTTGGATTGGAACTTATTCACTTAATCCAGCTTTTGTGAAATGAAACAGAATTTGGGTGACATGATGCGGCCGTGGTTGGTGTTCTAGCTCATAGCGATGCAGCCCAACGTGCGTGTATCCAACAAGAATATCGGGCAATGTATTCTGATGACATACTTACACGTTTAGCTTCCTAACTTAATAGCAAAGTAGAGTTATCATTACAAAGAGGGGTTCATTCTAGGATGATCATGTATAAATGCCATTACATTCTAAAACCAGGAAATGAATTTTGAATTTGGAAAGCGTAACATTTGACTGTTTAATATAATGTCATAGACTGCACTTCTGCTTTGGATGCCTGCTCCATCACAAAGGTATGCCAAAATATTAAGTGAATCATTGATATATGCTCTCAAATTTCTTTGAATGCTTTTTCCTAAGTGATCATTTAGACCCGTTAGTCCGTTACCCAAATTTACTATATATTCTTTCAGCCTGCTTATTAGATATTTATGTGATTCCGTTTTGACCCGCTACCCAAACGAACCGTGAACAAACCAGTTGAACCATACATTGTTAGCAAATGGCAGAGCCACTAATTAATTAGCAATGATAAAATGCGTTTAATGGCGTATTGAAGTGGACACAGCTAAACACTAATGGAAAATACATTTATGGCTGCTATTTATTTTCCAGATTTACGCCGTCGTAACGCGCGGCCAGGTAAAAAACCTAGTTGTAACAAGTTACGAAAATTTTTGTAACAAGTCAAATTTTACGTAATTTTACTATTAAATAATTTTAATTAGTGCCTTTAGCCGGATAACAAATGAAATTATTTGTGTAAAAAATAACATGTAAGTTTGAAAAACCTTACCACAATAGTGATAGGAAGTTGTATTTATACGAACAATATTACAATAGAGTTACAAGAGAAAATAAACAATGACAATAAATACATCAAAGTGTATTTTCTAGAAAAAAAAACATTTTCTTTACTAACGTTTGAAAGTAATGTTTAAAACGATTTCAAATTCAGTCTTTATTTTTTAATCTTGCATTGTCAGTAGTACAGATTTTCAAAGACTCATAGAGGTCCGAACTGCACCTCTTTAAACTTTATATATTAAAGTATGATGTAAAACGAATCTCATGCTTTTAATTTTTTATGTTTAACTAAAGTCTAAAAATATATAGAGGGGTGGGGGTGTTGCATTTTCACAACATTTTCCACGTTACAATAAAGTGGATTAAAATAATGTAAGTGGGGTGAATAGTTTAATAAGTTTTTTTTGTTGTGTTACCATACGTGCCTTGTGCGCGTAACGCTTCAGCAGTTGCACCTTTTTAAGGTGTCAAACATTTGTGGATCACATTGTGACAGAAAGCCAACCTCAAGAACTAAATGTCTAACTCAGACAACACGAAAAAAAAAAGTTTGAATCAATTAGAATATACACGGTTTAATTTGAGGTTAATCTTATATTACATATACTTAAACATACTAGTTCGAGCGTAATGCTAAGCTATCAAGGCTAAACAAGTCTATGTTTTATATTAATGTCATAGTATTTATGTGATATATAATTATATAATAAAAACAATATATAGAATAATAAAAACTTAGATGATATTGTAACATTTGATGTTTCTCGTCTGAACACGCTTAACTGGGTGGTAAATTTCTCATTCACAGTTATTTCATCTACAACGTGTCGGTGAAAATAGAGTCGAACGTTCCTTACTACCCACCATATTTCTCGTGGATAAAACATAACAAAATGTTGTGTGATTCCTAATGCACACACAACTAGGTTACAACCCCGTGAATTACACAGATTGATAAATATAATTGTAAGAATTGTTTTATATATATTCGTTTGTATATGGCCTTTATCATAATTTCTTTAATTGTATTGACCATTGACTTAAATACCATTAATTTTGGGCTAAATAAATAATTGTTTGATGGACATAATTAATCTATATGAGTCATATATATATATTACGGTTTTCCCGTATATAGAGGTTATTAGGCAGAGATTTAACACCATCACAACATACAAATTCATAACCCTCCCCGCCTCTTTAAACTCACGAGTGTAATTCTCACCTCATCTATCCAAATCATAAACCTTAAACGAGAAGTCGATCGACATAATGAATATGACTACTCCCCCTCTATAGATACTGGATTGTTAGTTACAGACAAATACTAACAATCATTTATCTCTTGTTTTCTATTACATGTTACATAATTGATCAACAATAATATTATATTATTAATAAAAAGAACGAGTCTAAAAAAATATGAATTGTACGGTTGATTAAACATGTGTATTATACTAATATAATGAAATATAATTTCGTTTGTTAACATATAAAGTCGTCTAAATATGTTATAGTAACCTTTAAAACATTATTTCTTTCTTCTGAGTATTAACTTTGATTTTTTTTTTTAAATCTACATTCTTTTATAATTTAACATATTGTATTTTTATCATAACAATTGCATTTTTTTTTTAGAAATCACTCATAATGACAATCATCATCATCATTATTTCCCCTTTTTATTTAAAATTTTAACCAACATTACTTTGAAAACTTGGTGAAGCTTTAGGTAAAATGTATAAATTTATTTAAAATAATAATAATTAATTCATATTAAATTGAATTGGTCAATAGCATACTAGTATCTTTTATTAAAAAAAAAAGTCGATAGCTCTAATGTATGACACGTGTCCCCCAAATTCTTTTATTAAGTTGCTCATGTGTTATATTAGAACTCTATATAAATAAAAATAATTAACTAATAAACAAACTGAACTTAGTGCTTGTAAAATTAGTAATGAGCCGACGTCAAACTTTAGACACATGACTCAAAGTGAGTTCTCCTCTCGAGTGGAACTTAAACTTCACTCATTTATGACTTTAAAAACCATATGAAGTGCTTAATATCTAGCTTTGCCCACTGTCAACTAAAGATATAAAAGTGCAGATTCACATTATGTGTCGACAAAGACGTCGGCCTAAATTTATTTTGACAAAAGATGTTTTAATTGCGCAAGTCAATCAAGATTCTTAATCGTAGCCACTCACAATGAATATATTTGTCGACAGCATTTCCCATGCTTGATTACCAGGTTAGTTGAGAGTATCTCACCTACCACGTTACATGTTCTTATGAAATTAAAAAGGTACTCCCTCAGTGGCGAAGCTTGACCCGAAGGTTCGGGGGGTCGGAAGTCACTAGTTTCGGGGGGTCGAAAACCCGTTTCGGGGGGTCGAAACCCTATATTTTCAAAATTTTCTATACGAATACTATATAATCGGAACTTCTGCGCGAAAATCCAGGGGGGTCGGCCGCCCCTCCCCGCCCTTACTATGCTTCGCCAATGTACTCCCTCTGTCCATATTTAAATGTCATGGCCTCAAAACACACATTTTAAGAAATTTTTTGTTTGTATGTGATAAAATGACAATAATATCCTCAAAAGTGGTGATTGTGTTTTGTCTTTTATGGGTAAAACTGGAAATTGCATTTCTCTTTTTAGAAATTGACATTTAATTTGAGACAACCAAAAATAGAAAGATGGACATTTAAATAGGGACGGAGGGAGTATCATCTATTCAAGTTCGTTATTGATAATGGCTTGTATAAACATAACTAAAAAGAAAAAACAACCTTTGGTAATTTAGATATTAACTTTATTCAAGTTAAATATTGTTTTTTATTGATATACAAGTAAAGTTAAAACCTATTTTTTGTTAACTTGGTTCTAAATACAAAAGATGTTAAAAAGGTTTTTAGAGCAATTTAGTCTTTGATCTAATAACATGAAAGTCATTGATATGGAGCCACGGCCACCGCCCAAGAAAAAAACACACCGTAGACAAAGACCAGGACAAAAACGCCTTTGGTCGTTATAATTTTTAAATTACTTTTCGAATATTATATGATCATCAGATCATTTATATTTTCAAACGCGATAGAGCAATTCTATTTGATCAAACTCTTAAAAGCTATAACACTATAAAATAAAAACAATATATTATACTAGTTTTTATCCCGGGAGCGTTCCGGGTTGAAATATCTAATATGACATAATAAAATATATTATTATTATTATTATTATTATTATTATTATTATTATTATTATTATTATTATTATTTTAAACAAATCTCTGCCATAAGTTATCATATTCAAATATAAAAAAACGAATCTCTGCGCCGGTGTATAAATCTAGTCTAAGGGTTATGTGATGCGTTAAAAAATTCATGGGTATATGATCGGGTATATAGTTCGGGAATTTGGGTATGTTGTTTCGGGTAATCGGGTCGGGTATCACCTAATCCCAGACCCGACCCAAACCCACAATTTTTTTAAACTAATCCCAAACCCGACACAATACCTGTCGGGTTACAAAAAATAATCATTTTTTCTCCGATTTTTATATAACACTATGATACTCGTTGGAAAGATAATAAAACGCTCGTTAATTTGGTGTAATTTTTTTTCTTTAAAAAATCTCGTATATAAAAGATATTAACGTTTAAAAGTTATGGGGGGAAACATGAGAGAAAAAATTGTAAAGTTTTAATATTTAGATTTAGTAGATTAGGTATTTAATAGATTAGGTTAAAGATTATAATAGATTGGTTTAAATCATATTTATTCCTTTTTTTTAATTGGTTTACACTTGCCACATCACATCTTATATGGCATCTCTCAAAAGAGAGATGCCATATATGGTACTCAGTGACGGATTTAGAAATGAATTTCAGTAGTAACGTTTTTTTATTTTTTTCATAAGTCACTTTATACTCATTAGTAAAATTATTGAGATTTTGTACATTAAATTCTTATGAAATAACCAGCTACTTTACGTTTTTCATTTTAAAACAATACAAAATCTGAAGCTATAAGAGCTTTGAAACGATTAATATGAACGTGCAACTATTAGATATTGAGTAATCATATTGTTAGTCCACTGATATCACCACTTAGGTGGGGTGGGTGGGTGTGGGTTTGGTTTGCCTTAGGCTTTTCTCTTGGGGAGATCCCTGGTTCAACTAATTGGAAAGATTCAGACCTGAGGTAAGGGGCGTTGGCATGTGTTATGACCCTTTTAGAGAGACACTTCAGCCATTGAACTAACACATTTAAACAAGTGATGTTAGTCCACCCTTTTGATTTGCTCAATCACACAGCCTCTTTCGATTTTACCTATCCTCTCGATATTTAGATATCCTATACACATGTATAATTTTACAAGATCCAACAACTTTGCATGACTATGACCGTCACCAACCAAATCATAAACCAAAGCCACACAATCACTACATAAAGCCTTTTCTTGATGTTCACACCATTACCTTAATCGCACAACCATCCTTACCCTGCAATCACCAATGATAATCATTTGAGTTTTGCAAATTATTGGTAACGAAGAAGACGATGAGGGGCAACATTGAATTATAAAAATAACGCAATAACGAAAATAAGAAAAAAACACAATGTTACATAAAAGACATAATGATCTAACATAAATTCTAAAAATTACAAGTCAAAAATCCAAAAAAAGTGAAACCTAAACTAAGATCGTAGGTTCAACGTGACGGTTACAATGCCGCTTGAATGGGTTCAATTGGAGTTTGTTTGATATACCCTTCCTATTTTTCTTTCAATGTGTATTTGATCTTAACGCAAATCCTACTTCCTAAATATGTAGAAAGGGTAGGAATTAATCTTGTCCATTGTGTTTTTAATGTATTGTGTTTTAGCATGTTGTCTATTGTGTTTTAAATCTACTTTCCTTTTTGTTTTACTTTGTTTATTATGTTTTACTAAGCTGGGTTTAGAATTTTTTTCAAAAGTACATCCTTTGTGTTTTAGTCCATTATCAGTTGCATTTTTAGTCTTTTGTCCATTGTGTTTTAGTTTACAGTCCATTGCATTTTTAGTTTAATACGTAATGAATTAGTTAATGAGTTAATTAATTGTGTTTTCGGTTTACGATTTTTTTTTTCAAATTTATAACAATATGGTTTAGGGTATGTTTGGCAAAATTAGCTAGAAGCTGGTAGCTGGAAGCTTTATAAATATATTTTGGTGTTTGGCAGAGTAGCTGAAGCTTTTAATAAAATGTATACAATGACCAAAATGGGCATAATTAAAAGCTTATAAGGAAGGTTTTTATTTTGTTTTTAAAATAGAATGGGTATTTATATCATTTACTAATTAAAAGCTTGTAGTTAATAGAGCTTTTTCCTAAAAGCTACTAGTAGTAGCTTTTCACTATAGAGTTTTTTCTCCTAACCTAAAAGCTTTCATCTCTTCAACCAAACAAGGCTTTTTATTGAGTAAGAGCTTTTTCTTAAAAGCTTGTAGCTTGAAGCTCCTAAAAGCTTCTTGCCAAACATACCCTTAATCTTTTTATAAAGATGACACACAAAAAGTTACGGACATTTAAAAAATAGGGAGGAGGTGATATATATGTGTCTTGCATATGCATGTTTTTTGGCATTTGTATATTTTTTTTTCTTTCACAAAACTATCATTCTCACTTGTTTCTCATTGAACACATGTCACTTTACGGTGATTTCGTACACTTCTTAAACTTCCTAAATTTTCTGACGGTATGTGTGTATATATATTTTTCTTTAATGTTTATACATATAGATTAATTATAACGGTACGTTTTGGCTAAGATACCATGGTTGTACAAATCATAGTCCAAATAGGAGTCAAAATTAGACATAGTATATTCTAAACAGTAAGTTGAATAAAACAGCGGCTGGAATTTTGAAATAACGTTAATTGAACCGTTTAAAGTTGGTTTTCTACGAGTTCCACACATACATGCACGAACCGGTTTGGTAGTTGTTTAATTAGTGTCCATGTACAAGTAATCTGCATGAGTTTACAAAGTCAAGTCAAAAGCCAATACTTGACATGACAAGTGCATTAAATCTTTCAAGTGAAAAAACGTGGAATTCAAATTCAATTGTAAAATGCATGTTGTTGTAACTTGTACACATATATACCACGACTTGCTGCAGCCTTAATGGAAACTAATTGTCGTCTTAGAATCTAAATTCCAAATATATTTTATACTTACAAAATTTATATCATATTAATTAAGAGAAACATAATACATAGTTTATGATGATAAACCCTTTGAACGGGTTAGACTACAAGATAGACCCTTAGGCGGGTTAGGCTTCAAGAAATTAGATTAGAAAAACAAAACAATTCTTTGCAATAATTTTATTCTTCTACCATTAAACAAAGCTACCTAAATACAAGAGAAAGATGGAAACGTGTAAACATGCGCAGAGGTAATAGATCATGCACTAAACATGATACAAGATCCTATAATTTGGGACCGGAGGCTAACTGTTTCATGACCAGGATCCAGAAAGTTATTAATAGTAGTATTTCAGCTTTGGGTGGGTAAGGTTACGTTTTTTAGTAAATTGGGATTTGTCATGTTACAATTATAATCCTAAAGATTTTGAAAAATGAAACTTATGTTCACGGTCATCTCTATTCAGTCACGTGCAAAACTTTAAGACCTATGAAGAAAACGTCACGAGAAGAGAATTTTACATTTCTACACTTTATTTTAATATCTACTAGCTACTTTATAAAGTTTAAATCAATCGGACAAATTATGTTTTTGAATAAAATTATATTTCACTATTTATCATCTTTACATCTACTTATATCATTTCGATATATTTGAAGGTATATGTAATAATATTTAGACAGGACTTTTTTTTTGAACGGCCAACGAATCAATTCCGAGCACTCTTGGGCACCCTTTGGCGAATCAGGTACTCGAAAGTACCCGGGCCACCAATTGCCACCAATTTCCGGGAAAACCTGACCACTCACCCGCCCGAAGGCACGACAGTGAAATAATCGGTAAAACCGGTCGGGATCAGGACTCGAACCCACGCCAATGGCCTGGGTCATCCCTCATTTCCCCTCCACCAATGTCCTCCAAATGTAGCTAGTGAGAATTGAACCCAAGCCTCCCATAAGAAACTTTAGTCCTTCAACCAACTAGGCTACAAGTGTTGGCGAGCTTAAAGCCTACCAACAACCCATGCAACTAAAAGTTACAAAAATAAACTTACATGTACTATTAATTAAGTATACTTACGACCATTCAGAGGCTACCAACAACCCATGAAAAGTTCAAAATTTATGCCGTCAATGGCGAGCTTAGAGCCAAGGTTGGGGGTGGCACAAAGATGGTCAACGACAAGGGTGAAGCTTTATTGTGGTCAGGGGTACGTGTCTCCCATGTTTTTTTTGCTTAGTAGTATAAATTAACGTATATTTCGTCCGGAAATTTCATACGTATATTGAGTCCGAACCTCCCTATTTTAATGGTCATGTGACTTTCATCCCCTTTTTCTATATATTTGTTCAAGTTCCGCCACTAGTAAACGAGAGTGTCTTCAATTTCTGAAATTGCCACATTGCCGCAATAAACGTTAAAAATAGTGTCGTCGGTTAGGGTGTCACACGCAACGAGAGTTCCCACCCTTTTTTTGTTTAAAGTAATCGAATTTACGTACATAAAATTTAATAGTTTGAACTTGTAATTCAGAAAAAAAGAGGACTTGAATTTACGTCTAAATTCAATGATCTCAAACACGTGTGCAGAAAGATAAATGCCAAAGAAGAAGAAGAAGAGACCAAGTTGGACCTTTCTGAGCCATAGAATCTTATGATATTTGTCGATTTGTCGGACAATCCATTTCAAAGTTAAATCAGACGGCCTACTTTCTTGACCTTCTTTTCTTTATAATTTTTTTTTTTACAACTTTTTATAATAAATTAATAATCAACGATAGCTACTGTTAAGTATTAACCACATGTTTAACAGTTGAAAAAAACAAACATTTTCTAAGAGGTATTTGTAATTTGATTTCTACCGACATTAATTATTAGTGGTTTGTTTTTAAATTTAAGTTATAATATATAAAATGATCGATAGATCAATATTACACTTCATATTACAAGTTTAAAATATTGTATTGCTACGAAAATTGTATAAAACTTGTAACCACTGTTTTATACATGATAATAAAATGTTATGTAATCTATTTGTACACCTTCCTTAAATTGTAAGTACATTGTTACAAATGGCATTAAGAAAAACATATTAAATTTTTATTAGTAAAAAGTTGGGCTTGTTTTGAATGAAGTTCAAAGTATAAAAAAAAAAACAAAAAACAAAAAAAAAAGTAAAAAATAGCATATACCAACAGCTCCAATGGGATATTTTGTCCACGAGGGTGACGTGATATCCGTCGGCCACCACCAACGCCCATAACCATTGGAGAGAGCCGTTGGTGTTTATATGTGATGTGAGTTTTCTTGTCCCACATGGAGAAGAAAAGTTGGATGAGTTTATAAGTGAAAACCAAATTGGAATGAATAAAATATTAAGTTACACTATACTTGGGCATCTACCCACGCGTACAGGGGGTGCAAAAGCGGGTCTGGTTCAAGAAAAAAATTCTTTATTGTTTATTTTATATTAAGTACATAACTATGTTTGATGGGTATTCTTTCTAACACTACAAAATGGTGGTGGGACAAGAGCAAAGCCCTATCACACACACGTCACCGAGACTTTAGGGGCTTTGCCCTTTATATCACAAAAGGGAACGAAATGGTGAAAGACAATGGGGCAAGAGCAAAGGGGCAAAGTTGAGTGGATGAAAAAGAGGAAGTCGCCTTATTATGTATGTGTGTAGCTATAGCATTGTTTGTGTAATTGTTAGTATATGTTGCATTTTTAGTATAAGTTGTGTATTTACAAATGTTATTGTTTTTGGTCTTTTTCGTATTAGAGTGTTCATCTTATGTAAGTTTGGGTAAAATGAGAGTCGGATAGCTAGTTCTGAGCAAAACATGTTTACTAAAAACCGAGCCGTTCAAGTCTAAATTTGGTTTACGAATAGGTTTTGATAAAATCAGACTTGGGTAGAATTGACGATTGAATAACTTGTATACTTTATTTAAGAAAAGAATTTAAAACATATAAAAGAAGCAAGAGAGAAAAAAAAAGTGTGTTATATATATAAAAGTCATGAATAAAAGTCATGCAGGTTCACGTATGGAAATGGAACCCACAGTCCACTGAAATTGAAAAAATAGCCTCACGCCAGGAAGGAACTATATAAAGAAAGAGATAATATTATGGTACGGCATCTTCTACCACAACTTTGACACGGCACTTTGCTTTCAAGATTCAACTAGCTTGTCTTATGCTAATTACTTTCCAATTTCATTAATCATCTCTTCTTCTTTTTTTCTTTTTCTTTTTCATCAACCCTACTTAATAAAAGCTAGACACTACATCAATAACATTTAACGGCGGCTATAACATTTACCAGACACGTTAGATAAAAACCAGATAAGAATCATTCAAAAATGTAGATTTTTCCTAGGTCACACGATTACGCGAATGGTGTATCCTATGCCATATACATTGTACATAGTGTCCCATGTATTCAGATAAAACTAGAAAAATCATCAAAATAGGCATGCTAACCTAATATGCTAAAAAATCGGTATTGATTTCTGAGTGGGAATTACGAAAGTGCTGGAAAGTAGGAATGTGGATTATCAGCTTATTGGAGTGTTGGCTATTGTCGTATTGTCAAAGGCTATGGAGGTGTCGGCTTATCATTAATGTAGGCTATAGAGGTGTCGACTTATTGAAATATGTGCTTATGGAGGTGTCACTAGGCTTATTTGTCTTTCTCTTATTGATTTCTTATTTTACAAGTCCACAATCATTCGATGGCTATTTTGCTAAATTTTTCATTCAACTTGCCTATTTTCATAAATTTTACGATAAAGCTAATCATTAAAAGATTTGCTCATCCATCAACTTTCCTACACGAGAAATGTTACCAACTAAGAATCATGTGTCAGCAGAACTAGATATGGCTGTCAGGTTGACTAATCGATTAATCTAAAGTTTCTATTAATAGAGATATCAAAGTATGTGTATGTGTATATGTATATGGATTCTGTCTAGGGGTGTAATCGAGCCGAGCCGATTCGAGCCAGTCTAAGCTCGAGCTCGACTCGAACACAAATCCAGCCAGCTCGGCTCGGCTCGTTTTTGTTGGTCGAGCTGAAAAGCCGAGCTCGAGCTCGGCTCGTAAATGTTCGAGTCGAGCTCGAGCTGGCTCGAGCCAGCTCGTTATTTTTTTAAAAATATTTATAAAATAAAAAACAAAAAATATAAAAATAAAATTATGTATATTTTTTTATTTTTCTAATATTTCAATGAATGAAAGACATACTAAAATTATTATTTGTATAATTTGTGTTTTTGTTCTATTATTTTTCATATTTTATTGATTAATTCAAAGTATTATTAAGTATATAAAAGATGTTTATCGAGCCACGAACCGAGCTACCGAGCTGAGCCACCGAGCCGAGCCATCGAGCCGAGTCACGAGCCGAGCCACGAGCCAAGACCCCTAGCTCGAGCTCGGCTCGATTACAAATCGAGCCAGCTCGGCTCGGCTCGATAACAAAACGAGTTTTTTCGAGTCGAGCTTTTTTCGAGCGAGTTTCGAGCGAGTTGCGAGCCGCGAGCATTTTGTACACCCCTAATTATGTCCAAAGTTATTAACTAATTATAACAACCTTCACAACCTAAATATAGTTTGTACGATATATTGTTCTAGAACTTCAAGGGGTCGAGTCAACCACCGAGTCATCCACTACCTTGAGTTACTTTGAGATTGTTGATCACATGTACTCGCCTGTCGCCACACAACTCATGAATGACTATCAACAAAAAGTCTTCGTTTCATGATGTCACCAATGATGTCTTGTGCAAACCTACAGACCATGGATTTTGACTTTTATGCCCCCTCTCTTATTATACCATTTCAATTTCTTGACTTTTGATTTTGTTTTTTGTTTTATTATATTTGTGTGGTTTAGTATTTCTTGGTCGTGGGGACACCGTAAACCGCTAATGACTCGTCTAGGCAATTTGGAAGGTTAAATAAGGGATAGCGACATTTTTGTATTAATAAACTTAGTGTCCTTTGAGCATGGTTAAAAACTTAAAATCTATCCGACTTTGAATAATAAAAACTTGAGATTGTATTAATAAGGTGTTTTACATCATGCTATAAAAATTAAACCCTACTTTGTTTATTTTTACTTTTAACCATAGTAGTTTTCATCTTTTACATTAAACTCCTATTTATTTATTTTTTTACTTTGAACTTAATCTCATGTATCTTAAATAGATTTTTATTTTACGTTTCAATCCAATTTTTTCGAGTTGACATGCCACAACATGCGTATGTAGTTCAACATTTTAACCTTATTTTCCCATCGAACGGTCACACCATGTTTTAACTTTCGGTCTAATTTTTGCGCATTGTCACGCTGCAACGGGCATGCATGGTTCACCGTTTTTACGTCTACATTTCACCGAGTTTTGTTATTTTTCGTTTTTTGTATCTTTTTTTTTTTTTTTTTTTTTTTTTTGTGTGTTTCAGTGTTGTTAGTCTTTGGCAACAATGCGTTACTGAAAATACTTGATACGAGTTTATGCACTCCGTAGTAACGTATGGGGCTTAATACTAGTTAATAAGAATTTTAATTAGGTTTAAAAATATTATCGTATGAAAATGAAAATTTTACGTCTCTTAATAATGATGGTAGAAAAGAAAAAAAGGGAAAATGTCGGGTTAAGCCTTAGCCGTTTTCAAGAGAAATAGTATGTTTCCTCCATTTTTCCTTTTTTATTTTCATGAGAAACAACTTTCTTACGCTTTAGTCTTTTTATTTTGTCCTTATCCATCATGATTTTTAAATGGAACTCCTTTTTTAAATAATAAGGGAAGACGGGCATCACCAGAATTGTTTACGGGTACTCGTTACCAGCACGGTAACATCGTCGTCATCTACACTGGTAGTGGTCCTGTGGACCTTTTTGCTGGTTCTATCTAACGAGCTGGTTACCGTGTATTATTTAATTTTTAATTTAGTATACTTCCATTTTTTTTATTTATAAACGTTGTCAAGCAACACTTTCGTTATTTTTTTACTTAAATCGTTAGTTTTAAACATAAATGAAACCAAAAGTAAATAAAAAACATAAAACATTATTTATTAATATTAAACATAAATAAAAATACATAAAAACATAGAAGATAAAGCTTAGAGTTGCCGCATGAGTTGCCAGTCCTAGAGATGCTCAAAGTTGCCTCGGTAACGCCCCGCATAGCTCGACTGTGTCAACTCCACAACCAACTCCGGCACAATGCCTGGGTTCCGGCTAATGGTACGCTCGTAGCACGTGGTCCACCGATCACATTTGTTGTTTAGATCGGTCAACTTTCTCTGTAGGCTCTCAATTGTGCGGTCACTTTCGCCGACTTGTTGTTTGAAGTCAGCCAAGACACGGTCCCAGAAGCCTGTTTGGCTACCTCCCGAGGACCCTGAGCCCCTGCATGGTTGGCGTTGCAACGATGGGTCGTTTTGTGCGTCCTTAACGCACACAACCAAAGCCATTTCTTCATTTTCGGTCCAGGGAGTCATTTTAAAGGTGTGGTTGTTGTCGATGTTCAAGTGGTTTTTTATCACCGTGGTATGGTGGTTTATATACAAAAAAATCTCAACGGTTTTGCATGTGAAATACAATATTTTCTGACGGTTGGATGAACCGATTTTAATGCACATAATGATTTTTGACCGTGTTGGTAGGACGGTTTATGATAAGTCTGACCGTTTGGTGGTAAAACCGTGTGAATTTAAAAAAAAAAAAAACAAAAATTACATTTTAATTTAAAAGAAAAAAAAAAGAATCAGTGGAGTGTCGCCTCCAAAAAAGTGTTTCAGTGAAGGAAATCAGTAAAGTGATGTGGCAATGTATAATAGGTTAAAATCAGTGAAGTGAAAATAAACTACTAGAAGCGCCCATTCCCCCCTAAATTTTTTATAAAAAATAAAGTAATTTAGCGTAAATTTTAATACTGCAATATATTATCGTAAAAGTTATGTTAATTAGAAATCCTCGTGAGGCTAATGAGGTAGCAGAGGAGTGGTTGGAGAAAGACTTAATGTTTCTTGTGATCCAGATTCAATTCTTATTCTTCCCATTATTTTCTGCGGCATCCAGTTGAAAAGCGAATACGGGTAGCGTCGTTCGACTCGGACGGAAGGCGAGGTTTTACCGATTTTTCTACTGTAGTACCTTTGGGCGGGTGGTGGTCGGGTTTCCACGCATTTGGGAGAGGAAAGGGGCTGGCGGCGGTCGAGTAGTCGACCTTGGCCACAACGTCCAGTATCACGATAGTTGACACATCGTTTCGTGCCGTTAAAAAAAATCCTGGTGAGAAGGAAAATAGAAAAAGCTTAAGCGTCTAGTGGTATGGTGTCCCCCTTACAAATGTGAGGTGGTGGATTCAAATCCTTACAAATACAAGGTTAGATGAAAATAAGGTGGTACAAAATTTGTAGTAAAAAAAAAAAAAAAAAAAGCTTCCTGCACGTGTCAGTTTCTAAAATGCTTATTTTTGTGAGTTCTCTAAATTTAAATTTAGATTATTGAATTGTTTATTTTGATAATTTATTAATTTAGATGAGCCGATGAACATTTTGGTGATTTTTTTTATTTTATTCTGGTTGGCCGTACATCAAACATGATGGTAAACTATTCAAGTTGATAGAAAAAAGATGTGTAGAAAATATTGTATATATAACAAGAGAAAGTATACGATACATATCTACTTTAATGTGAGAAGTGTAGGAAGTCACCACAGTTTGACACGTGTAAATTATGGTTAACTCTAACTAACTCAGATCTTGCTCGTGAAACCAGTAGAGAAAAACGACGGTAAACGAATGAAGAATACGGATCCGATGCATCAATACGGCATACGTCATGAAAAAGAAAAACTCATCTAATCAATTACTGTATCATATACCACAAATCCAAATCACAATTAAAAGCTCAGTGAAACCCTAGATCTGATCGAGAAAGCAGAAACAAGAGCACAATTTAATAAACAAGGCGATTCAGAAAATAACTAGTATCGATGATCGTTTTGTATTATTATTGTTGTGTATTTATGTAATGGTGGAAAGATGTGTTAATGGTGGAAAGAGGGTGTTCTGGTTTGTTCTGAAGCTAAAACAGAGAGCAAAAAAAAAAAAAAAGAATTCTATAAATGCAAGCTAGAAGATGATGTCCAACAAAAAAAATAATAAAACATGCGTTCTATTTTTCGAAGGTGCGTTTCAAATTTATTAAATGGTGCGTTTCAATATTTTCAATTTTTTCAAAGGGGTGTTTTCAATTTTTTTAAAGGTGCGTTTGTTTTTTTATAACGTGCGTTTAAAGAATATATAACGTGCGTTTATAATAATGAACGTGCGTTTGCTTGTCAGACCCAAATATACAACGTGCGCTTAAACAATATACAACGTGCGTTTAAAAGACTATACAACGTGCTTTAAAAATAATATACAAGTGCGTTTAAAGAATATACAACGTGCGTTTAAAATCCTCTGTTATCACCAACTTCGTCTTTTTCGTCTGCAACTTCTTTTTAACCTAATTTTTATGTTTAATCCTTCTTCTTGAAACAAAATCAAAAGTATCTAACAACTAATACGAGCGTTTATTCATAATCCTATGTTTTTCGTATGATTAATTGTCCCAGTATAAACCTCTATTTTTCTGATTTTTAGATTCAAATACTGATCTTACGTTTTCGTTCAATGTGATCTTTTTTTTTTGTTATTTTTTATGTAATATTTTTTCATTCCACAATAAAAAAAAAAACAAATTACATCTGGATAATGGGTAAGCGAGCAACAAGTTGCGCCGCTATCCGTTTTGAATCGCAAAGCCTATTCTACTAAATACATACATTTGGTTCCTTAGGCTCTGCGAGTCACTGTGGACCACCTTCTGCGCCCGTTCCAAAAAGTGAACCGCCTCAAGGGCTAGGGATCCAAATATGTCCAAGGCAAACGGAATGAACACATGTTGATTCTCTAAACAAGCTGCCTCGTGCTTAGCAACCTTATTTTGATTGTGTAATCATTCAGAATGTTAAATCGAGTTGAAACGATGAAAAATCAGGTTTTGATTGATGTCTGTTGTTTCAATTTGAAAAAGTTTCAAACGTTTTTTTCTAATCTACCCTTGGTTAGATTAACCCGACTATGATTAGGGTTGTTAATTACCATCATGCTACCGCCTATATCTAAGGGCTAAGAATGCTTTCTAGGCTTCTCACGTTAACGTTGATATGTACGTTATCTCTTCCTTATATAACAATTAGCAACTTCAAGTTATCTCACATAAATCACTGTAGCAAACTCCATTTATTAATTTTATCTACCACCAATTTAAAAACAATAAAAATTCAAAACGATAAATGTATATTATTGATGCATGTATTTAACAAATAGAAAAACGTAGTTGCACATATAACTCGTGGAGAATTGAAAAAAAAGAAAAAAAACAACTGACAAAATTACTTTTTATTTTACTTTTATCACTTGTCCAATTTAACATATTTTAGCAATGGCTTACCACATATGAAGACAACTTATATTAGTTACTAGTATTTTGATATGTCACGTGTTGCGGCAATGTTTAAATTTAGAGTAACTCAAATTTATCAAATTTATATCGTTAAATATTTGTCTTGACTTTTTTCTCAACAAAATTTACATAAAAAATGTAGACCAACTAAAATCACGCATAAAAATCTAAATACATATTATAATTGGCATGACTCGTTACTAAGAGAAATTTATGTCGATACGTACACCAACTTGAATTAAATCGAAACATACTTAAAAATAAACATGTAAGAAAATAGTGTTTTAAATTAATGAGTGGTACCAAGCGTTGCATCAACATCGAAAGTAAAGTAACTTGAATTTATACCACCTAGTGAAAACGTATTATGATTAACCCAAACTCGTTTTCAAACAAAAATTATGTCAAACGTAGACTAATAAAAAACATGCATAAAAATTAGCGCGAAAAAAAAGTATTATATTTGATACATGTACATAAAAATAGACCCGTAATAATTGATAGGGTCAGAATGAAAGGATGAGATGAAAAAAAAAAAACATTAAATAAAAAAAGTATAGGTATCGTACCCATAATATTATAATAATATTAACTATGTGTCCAATATTTCGTATATCTTAGTAAGAATCTTTTGAATTTTAGCACTTAGCTATACGTATATACATAAAAAACATAATGAGTAAATAAGCTTAGCCATAAACTGTTAAAAAAATTCACCCGTAAAGGTTATGCTAGAACTTTAACACTTATTACCTAGTCGGTTATATATGAGTTAAAAATGAATATTATACATAATAAAGGGTTTATAAAAAAACATAAAGAGTAGTTTAAAGGGTTTATAAAATAAACGGTAAATAAAACATTTAATAATTATAGTGTAAGGGGTTTAAACAAATTAAGGGTAGGGTAAGGGGTTAAAAAAACTGAAGGGTAATAAAAATGTGCTGTCGACGAGTTAAAATAAAAAAGAATATAATGGTTAGCACACTCAGAGTAAACGAGTTAAAATGAAATAGAAAAAGAGAATGTATTATTTCACCGGCATTGGAATTTCCATCACTAGCCGAAATTTCAATAGTTGTTGTACGTGGTGTCTGTTTCTTTTTAGTCTTTTTTTAATCATGTTGGACTAGTTATTTATTCCCTTTTTAAATCTTTAACTTTATTCGTTTTAAGTATTAAAGATGTTTATAGAAAGTTCTATCTTTAGACTATCCATTGTGGCTCGCAAGCTATCAGCCGCAAGCCACAAAACTAGTCACGTGGATCACTCGAACCATAACATCCCTCAGCGAAGACTAGCGCGAGCGAGCAGGCGTTAGTGCCATCGCATCTGTTAACGAGGTCAAACTAACCGTTGGCAGTTAGCTAGCCGTTAGCCAACAGCTAGTTGGCCTATTTAAATACAAAAAATCACCATTTTTTATTCACAAGTCAATCAAATACACTTCAAAACAATCAAAAACAGTTCAAAAATCAAGTAAACAAAAAATGGATTCTTCACAATGGCGTGGATGCTACCAACCCGCTATGGAATTTCTCGATGAAGAAGAGTATGATGTTAATCCAACGAACGAAATCGAACATAACCTTAGCCAAATGCCACCACTTTCACCGGATTTAGTAATCCCGGATACATAAGCACCAACAACTCAAAGGCGAGGTGGTGCTAGAGGAAGTGCACGGGGTGGTGGTAGGGGCGGTGAATCGCTCGAACAAGATATTCAACCATGGCGTCAAGTGACCCATTGGACCAAAGAGGAGAAAATAGCCCTTTGCCGGGCTTGGGTTGAAGTATCAGAAGATCGAAAAGCGGGTATGTATTTTTTTTAAGTATATACTTTTTTTAATACACATAATTGATTTTTTAACATTAATATTTTTTTCTTATGTAACCGATTATGAAAGGGCTAAGGTCTTTTGGCGACGAATCCGAGACCTCTTTTATGAGCAAGTAGGGAGTGAAACGCGTTCAGCGGATATGATTTCCGGCCGGTGGGCCGAGATTAGGAAATGTGTGGGTTTGTTTACGAACCTTCATAACAGGAACGCTTCTCGAGTGCGAGCGAGCGGGTCGAGCGATCTTGACGTGTATCAATTTACTGCTAATGAGTGGAAAGAAGGGGTCTTACGCAAGTATAAAATCAACTAGACATGGGATGAAGACTATTTGTGGAAAATCCTACGTAATTGCTCCAAATGGGTGGAGCTAATTTCTATTGAAGACATGAGCGAAGGCGGCTCATAATCAAAGCGAGCCAAGACGTCTTCATCGGGTGGGTACGTCTCCTCTGTGAGCTCGGATGCTCATGTGGGGATTGACCTAAACAGTGATGAGGGTCTTCCCCCGTCTCCCCTAGGTCGACCCGCTAGAAGGGTTAAGTCAAAAGCTAAACAAACTCCTAACGAATCCGATACGGAGTTCTCGGGGGAAATTAGCAAAATAAGGACGACAATGGAGGTGACGGCGAAAGCTAAAGTCGATAAAAATCGAATGAGGAACATGGACTTTTTAGCGAAAGACTTCAGCCACATACCAATGCCTCGCCGGAAGATACTTGAACTAGAACAAGCGCGCATCGTGAAGGGATTCGAAGAAGATTTCAACATCAACGAAGATTTCAAGAAGATTTCAAAATCCTACGTAATTGCTCCAAATGGGTGGAGCTAATTTCTATTGAAGACATGAGCGAAGGCGGCTCATAATCAAAGCGAGCCAAGACGTCTTCATCGGGTGGGTACGTCTCCTCTGTGAGCTCGGATGCTCATGTGGGGATTGACCTAAACAGTGATGAGGGTCTTCCCCCGTCTCCCCTAGGTCGACCCGCTAGAAGGGTTAAGTCAAAAGCTAAACAAACTCCTAACGAATCCGATACGGAGTTCTCGGGGGAAATTAGCAAAATAAGGACGACAATGGAGGTGACGGCGAAAGCTAAAGTCGATAAAAATCGAATGAGGAACATGGACTTTTTAGCGAAAGACTTCAACCACATACCAATGCCTCGCCGGAAGATACTTGAACTAGAACAAGCGCGCATCGTGAAGGGATTCGAAGAAGATTTCAACATCAACGACGTGTAGTTCAGTTGTTTTTATGTTTTTTTTTTATCAATTATGTCTTTTTAATTTTTTTTAATTAATGAAATTTTTATGCTTATTATTTATTTTGTGTTACAATTTTAAATATTATATTACATTTAAAATAAAAAAGTTTAAAAATAATAATAAAAAACAAAAAACTGGATAAAGCTGCTGCTCACCTCTAGCCACAAGAGCATCAGGCGAGTGAGCAGCAGCTTTATCACTCTACCATGTCACAAGAGCATCAGGCGAGTGAGCAGCAACTTTTTCACCTCTAGCCACAGCACATAGTCCTTTTCTTTACGTGTATGGGTCATGTATGTGTTTTTACATGTTTTTATGTACGATTTTTTTATTTATTTTATAAATATTTTTTACGGATTGTTCACAATGAAATCTCATGATTATAAACATATGGTTATTCATCCTAAACCTTGATATTCAATAACCTTAAGAGTTAAGATTATATTATAATACAAAAAACAACTTAACATCTCCTTTAACGTCGTTAACGGATATTTTGTACCTTTTCTATGAAGCATTTACATAAGGGAGGGACCCATCAATAGCAAATTTACACGAACATTCTATCTTCCTTTCTTCTGTCCACTAAAAATTCTGATCATACCAACATCACATAAGCCCCGCCATCTCCGGCCAGTGGATCACCGATCTAGATGAGATCCTCAACAAAGACATCACTGTGAACCATCACCAACCGATGATGCGAACAACCGTCAACCAGCACTATTAAAACCACCGCATAAGTCATGAACGAAAAGAAAGAGAAAAATAAACCAACCTTTCTTATCCAATGTACGTTTAGGAAAGCAAAATATCATTGCAAACCCTTCCGGTGACTAGTAACCATCACCGCTTCGTCTCTGGCGAGTCGTAACCGTCGCATCTTCATCTTCGGAGATTTGTAACCGTCATCTCTTCATCTCCGGCAATTTGTATGGTTTTGTTTTGTCAGACGTCGCTGTTCTCACCAACCCGGATATGAACGGTGAAAATGATTAGCATTTGGCCCAAAAATAAATAGACATGCTAAGGAATGATAACAATTACCTAATCATTTGTCGGAACTATAGATATCCGCGGACGGATCTAAACATGACGACGGAAACAAACTTGAGAAGAAGGTAAGTATTCATCTTTGAAGTGCAAAAATGTAGACGTACAAAAACGAAGTCACCATAAGAAACTGAAAATATAAAATGTTCATGGACTTGCTTTTTGAAATTTGAAGATTGGAAATGAAATACGTATGTAGACACAAAATGATAGTTATCATTAACGCATTCATGTTTGTTTTTTTAATTAAAGGAAAGAAATTGTACATTACAGTTGTTTATTTTTTTTTACTTAAATCTATTATACTTCAATTCTTTATAGCTTCTAAATTTTTATCTGGTAATGATTTGATTCCTTTGTTAAAACAGTTCGACTAATCAAATCGATGCGACCCGTAAACAAGTGGAACAATTGATTCAATGACTGATTATGTTTTAAAAACAACGTTTTCAATCGTCGAACGATTTCGAGTAAGTTCTTTAATTTAGTAATGGATGAATTTAAAGACGTTCAAAGTCGATGGGCTAAGTTATGATGCTTCTTTCTTTGTCGTTTATGTGCAATAACCATTTTTTTTGTTTGTGGTCTTTATTTAGTGAAAAAAAGATTTTTTTATGTCAAATATTTACGCCGCTCCCCTTAATTTAAATGTTTAAGTTATGTCACTATGCATTGTATAGATACAAAGAGCATGTAAGTACATGGTAGAGAGAATCACCTAGAAACAAGTTTGACTGTGTCTTTGTAAAGAGAAAAATGGTATGTGTATTCTTGAGAGAGATGAAGAAAGAAGTCATTGGTTGGGGGATTTGGGGCTGGAATGTACTATTGTTGATAATCAACTATTTTGATTTTTTTTTAATTTGCGGATTTTGATTTTGTACTTAACAGTCGAACTCTCAAAGAGGATAAAATGTTTCTTTATTAATTTACTATTCAAGAGGATAAAATGTTTCTTTTTTAATTTATTGTTCAAGAGGATAAATTATTTCTTTGTTTTTACTGTTTCTTTTTTCTTATTTTCCGAAATAGATTTCTCAACAGAATTACTAAAATTCGATAAAAAAAAAGTACTAAAAAGCAGTAACACTAACTAACATTTGACCATTTTTTTCTACAAGTAGTTAGTATTATGATGGTGAATGCAGATTAAATTTTGTTTTACTGGACTAACATTTTCGCACATTGAGTTTAACAAAACCAATGGTTCAATGGCTTTATGTTTTATTAGAATTGTCATCGTGGTGTATAAATATCCGTGTATAAACATTTTCAGCGCAACGTGCGGGAGGCTGATTGGTTTCAGGTTAGCAAATAAAAATAATAAAAAACATCCCACTACACCACACGGGTTAGTGTCAACTTGTTAAATACAAAATGTAATCATGAAAATTTTCAAATAATTTTGAACGTAGGCTACATGATACTACACACGTATTATTTTGAAGGTACCGCATGGAATTTCTATAAAAACAACAAACATACTTGATGAAAGTCCAAAGGTTAATAAAAAAAAATGATGTTAAAAACGTGTTTTCTATTTAGCTTAGCTATTAGAGCAAGTAGGTGTCAAATCGACATGAAAATTAAACTAGATTTTGTTGATTGATTGGTTTGATTGTTTGCAATTAATGAAAATGAAAACTGTAGGAACACCGTTCACAAAATAAAAGAAATACAATCGTTTATTAAATAAAATCGGATTACAATACAATAATGAAATTAACAGAATACAAACAGAAAGAAAATTACAAACTGAAAGGAAAATACGAAGGAATGCAAAGGAAACTCGATGTGACTGAGGCACGTGTAAAACACGTTTCCCTTAAAACAGATTTCGGGCCAACTAGGTGAACCCGTCTGTTTCCCAGGGTACAACAGCCTAAGCAGATTGCACTGCCGGAGTTAGCCAAGCACCTGAAACAGTACCTGAAACAAGAGCCTGCAGGTCTGAAAAGTTAGGAAATTTTTCTGAAAGAAGGTGGTGGTTCGAGAACATGAATTGGAGAATTTCCGGTGTGTTAAAACAGAGTTTTGTACTCGGTATTTATACACGAAACCGAGCCTAGTAATACGCCTCATTGATTACGAAATTAAGTCTGGCATTAACTTCGTTTGACTAGAATTCAAACGTGGTCAATGATTGAAATTAAGTCAATTAATTTCATTGACTTGACCACATTAATTACCCAGTCTTGGCCACAGGCTCGAGCCACTCCAGTCCAAGCTCAGTTAAAAATATAAAGGCGGCTCTCAAGCGGCTCGCGGCGATGCGAGCGTGCGCGAAGTGCAAAGTGCGCCATCAAAACGCCCATCGCCCTCGTCCCGGTCCCGAGCCCGAGCCCGTGCCCGTGCCCGTGCGCGGGCGCGTCGGGAGCTTCGCACCCTCCTGGCTGCCACTGGGTGTGTCCTATTGTATAGGAATACATTCCTCTACAGAATTCTAGATATAAACCAACACATGATTTATATTTCCACCAATGTGGGACAAGCACAAATTCCTCCAACTTTAAAGTTCCACCACACACATAAAAGCTTAGATCTCTCATTCACCTAGCTTTATAATTAAATGTCATTATATTACATTTAATATAATACTTAATTATTAAAATTTCCAACAATCCCCCACATGAATGGAGATCGACCCACACACTCAAGTGTCAAAATAAAATTTCTACGGGTAAGTAATGCAGGATAGGTAGGTATTCCCTTTGAACCCTCCTTTGTGATGTATACTTTGTCTCCTAGCGGTTAGTAGACGCGATGTCCTTGAACCAACCCCTTTTTATGTAGACATTATTACACATCACACATTACTCTCCCTGGTCTGGTTAACCCCTCATTGTCGTGTCCGTTTATGGTCATGGAGCACTGTCCTGGTTCTGCGAGAGCTCTAGGAATTGCGCCCCCCACAATTCCATTTGAAGCGACCCCACTTCTCTCTAACATAGGTAATTTTACCAAAATCATTAAAAGCCGTATGCTTAACCTCCTTTGACATCACTGATTGTTTAAGGATGGACTAGGAAGTATGCAACTCCCTTTGTGTCTCGGGTTACTCCCCCACAGTGATCTTAGTTCGTACAGTTAGGTGGTCCTATTGAGCCTAGATCATGGGATCTCCAATCTTCTAGGATAGGTTTTCCGTTGTACAAACTTACTCCAAGGGCTTTAGTCCCATTCCTTTCGACGACTTGTGCACTGCCTCTCTGCTTAAGCCTTTTGTTAGCGGATCCGCAATGTTATCCTTTGACTTCACATAGTCAATTGTGATAACTCCTGTTGAGAGCAGTTGTCGTATCGTATTATGCCTACGTCGTATGTGCCTTGATTTACCATTATACATTGCACTTTTAGCTCTACCAATTGCCGACTGGCAATCGCAATGTATGCAAATAGCCGTCACAGGCTTAGGCCATCTTGGAATATATTCCAAAAACTGACGTATCCATTCTGCCTCTTCTCCAGCTTTATCTAAAGCAATAAATTCAGATTCCATTGTGGACCTAACTATAAGAGTTTGCTTGGAAGATTTTCAAGCTATAGCTGCTCCTCCAAGGGTAAACACATAACCACTTGTGGATTTAGAATCTTTCATATCGGATATCCAGTTGGCATCACTGTATCCTTCGGCAACAGCTGGATCTTGGCCATAATGCAGTCCATAATTCCTCGTGTATCTCAAATACCTTAACAATCTTGTCATGCTCTTCCAATGTTCAACACTGAGATTACTGGTATATCTACTTAGCCTGCTCACAGCATATGCTAAGTGATGTGTCGTAAAACACATCTATTCTCTTATGTATTTTTTGTTGTAATTGAGTCTTTTGTATATAGTTTTTAGTAGTTTTAGGCGTGTATTCGTTTGTTGGCCTATTTTTGTCATTGTATAGATTTTTATTAATTTTTAGTACTTACTTATTTATTTTATATTTTGGTAGGTGTTCGTGTGGGCGTTGGAGCATAAACGAAGAATTTTGGTCGAGCCAAGAAACACCCGAGAAGCGATCTTGAAGCATACTACCATCTAATAATAATAATAATAATAATAATAATAATAATAATAATAATAATAATAATAATAATAATAATAATAATAATAATAATAATAATAATAATAATAATAATAATAATAATAATGTCACAAATGTGACATGAGCTCATGGGCCCAAAAAGAAAATAACAAAAAAATTTCTAAAAACCTACAAATATACAGAGGAAGCGGCAGTCGATATTCAAGAAGGGAACAGGAGCCAAAGGTTTTGGTCAATATTCATTCTACAATTCACAACTCCAATAGACATATCATTCATTCAAAGAATCGGACAGCAAAAGAAAAAAAAGAATTCAATCGCAAAAAGACAAAAGGTAACCGGCCATAAGCGGTGACGAGCGAACGGGCACGGAAGGAGAAAAGGCCACGGGCACGTTAAAGATCAATAGCCAACGAGCCTTGGGTTAGGTTTAGTTTTCGTTTATTATTTTATAGACATGGTTAAAGCTATATTTATATATTTTGTGAACATGTTTTTAAATATTATGAACTAGACTTTTATGGTTGCTTAGGTTTATGAACTAGACACGTAATTTGCAGTTTTTAATGATTCTTGGTTTTTAATTTTGATGTGTAGGATTACATGACTTTAATTTTATTGTTGGATTTGATATATGTGTGTTGGTGTTAATTTTATTTGAAGTTTGTTTATTGGTTTTGTGGAGCTAGGCATGTAGAGATACCCCCTAGGTCTTGAAATCAATCTAGTTCGTCAACTTAGGTTAGCGTGCTAGTATTTGGAGTTGGAGTACGACACAAGTATAACAAACTAATATAATAAATTAACTAAGACGTGCAGTCCATTCTTGAGGGTGAGAAATCTAACTCGAGATTGCTAGGTGACTAACTAGGCATTGTTCGGTAGTTGGCAAGCGCTAGGGCGGGAGTCGCTACTTGTCCGTGTTTAGAGTTTTCCTAGGTTTTCTTCAGTAGAGTTTAAGTCTGCTTCATAGTTTGAGGGTTTTAATCCAGGAGAGGTTTTAATCTGATTTCTGTGGGATTTTGGTACGCTAGGGCGATCCAGATCCATCTTAGCATTTCTACACTTGTCCTACCTTGAGTCTAGTGAGCTATCCTTGACAGGAGGTTTATTAGGTAAGAATAGGGTCTCAAGTTAATTACCAGATTCAGGATTTATTGCTAGTGTCTAGGGATTTTACCTAAGTAACCAGCCTTCTTCCTATCCGATTTCTCCTAGCTCCTAGTTCCCATAAGCAGTCGAGGTTGTTTTATTTATATTTATTTTATTCTAAGTTTATAATTATTAGTTTAAACCCCCCATTTAAGTATATATTTATTTAGGCTAGTATTCAGTATAGGTTGTGATCTAGAGTTACATTCGCGTCTTTGGGTTCGATACTCGGTCTTATCTGTTTACTACTTTGCGACCGGTACACTTGCCGTGCGTGTGTAGTTTTTAGGTGAGTCGTTTTAATTAAAACTTGTGCACATTTTTATATATACATTTACACACATCACTAAGTCTGGCCTGGTACATGACATGAGATACATCAAACTGCCAATGATCCTTGAATACTCCAATTGAGCAACACCCTCTCCTCTATTCTTTGACAAATGTTGAGAGGTATCAATCGGAGTTTGAGCCACACTTGTGTCTTCCGAATTAAACTTCTCAAGGATCTTATCCACATAATGAGATTGACTTAACACAAGACCAGTTTGGGTTCTAATAATCTTCACTCCAAGAATTACATCAGCTAGACCCATGTCTTTCATGTCAAATCTCGCTGTCAACATGTCTTTAGTGGATTTGATCATCTTGTCATCACTCCCAATGATAAGCATATCATCCACATAAAGACATAAGATTACATAACCTTTAGAAGTGTCCTTCACATAGACACACTTGTCACATTCATTTATTTTGAAACCACTGTTAAGCATAACATGGTCAAACTTTTGATGCCATTGTTTTGGAGCTTGCTTTAAGCCATACAGTGACTTAACGAGTTTACATACTTTGCCTTCTTGGCCCGGAGCAGAGAAACCCTTAGGTTGCTCCATGTAAATCTCTTCCTCTAATTCCCCATTCAGAAATGCAGTTTTTACATCCATTTGATGTATTTCCAAATTTCTCAAAGCTGCAATTGCAAGCACCAATCTTATAGAAGTTATTCTAGTCACAGGCGAGTATGTGTCAAAGTAGTCAAGACCTTCCTTTTGTCTATACCCTTTGATTACGAGCCTTGCTTTATACTTGTCAACAGAGCCATCAGCTTTCATTTTTCTCTTGAATATCCATCGATATCCAAGTGGCTTGCACCCTGGTGGAAGATCAACTAGCTCCCAAGTATGATTCTGCAAAATAGAATCAATCTCACTTTTGATGGCTTCTTTCCATTGAGGTCCATCTGAAGAGGTGACTGCTTGTCGATAGGTTTGAGGCTCACTCTCAACCATATAAGCAAGGAAATCAGGCCCAAAAGATTTTTCAATCCTTTGCCTTTTGCTCCTTCTTGGCTCAACCTCTTCATCCTCTGATCGTTCATGGGTTTTATTTTGAACAACCTTATCAACCGCTGTTGATGAACTCGCATGAGTTTGTTCTAATAACATTGGGAACTCCTCTTCAAAATAAGTTGCATTTCCTGGCCTTGTTTCTATTATGGAGTTCTTATGAACATCAGGATTTTTGGACTCATGCACAAGAAAACGATGTGAAGTCCCATTTTGGGCATATCCAATAAATATGCAATCAACAGTTTTAGGCCCAATTCTAAGAGCCTTTGGAGGTGTAACAATTATCTTGGCCAAGCACCCCCACACTTTCAAGTATTTATAGGATGATTTATGTCCCCACCATAACTCATATGGTGTTACATTCTTATTCTTGAAAGGAACTTTATTTAACAAAAAATTGGCCGACAAAATGGCCTCCCCCCACATGTCCTGGCTCATTCCAGAACTTATCAACATGGAATTCATCATTTCTTTTAGGGTACGATTTTTCCGTTCCGCAATACCATTTGATTGGGGTGTATAGGGAGGGGTACACTCGTGTATTATGCCACTTTTGGCACATTCATCCCCAAATGGCGAAACATATTCACCTCCCCTATCACTTCTCACACGCTTTATTTTCTTATTAAGTTGGTTTTCAACTTCAGCTTTAAACAAGATAAACTTGTCAATTGCTTCATCTTTACTCTTAAGTAAATACACATAACAATACCGCGTACTGTCGTCAATAAAAGTAATAAAATACTTATTGCCACCTCTAGTGGGAATTAATTTTAAATCACACACATCAGTGTGAATCAAGTCAAGGGGCTCAGTTATTCGATTAACTGATTTAAATGATGATCTTGTTTGTTTGGCTTCAACACATGTTTTACATTTTGATTTAGAGTCTATGGCAAACGTTGGTATGTAGTCTAATTTAATTAAACGACGCATCGAATTAAAATTAACATGACCAAGACGACCATGCCAAACATTAGGAGACTCAACTAAGTAAGCAGAAGTAGTAGCATTCTTATTCATGTTCTTAGTAACAGCCATTACATTGAGTTTGAACATACCATTCTGGGCATAGCCCTTACCAACAAACACACCATGCTTACTTAAAACAAACTTGTCACTCTCAAAAAGCAAACGAAAGCCAAACTTGTTAAGCAACCATCCCGACACAAGACTTTTACGCACGTCGGGAACATAAAGCACATTGCTTAAAGTGAGCTCTTTTCCAGAAGTCCACTTCAAGATCACATCACCCTCTCCCTTGATATCTGCTGTAGCAGCATTACCCATGTACAGCTTCTCGTCTCCCACCACCTCTTTAAACGTACTAAAGAGGGTCTTGTCTGGGCAAACATGACGAGTAGCCCCAGTGTCCACCCACCGCCCTTTTGGGTTGTTAGTCACCAAATTAACCTCCTCCATCATGGCAGTGAGGTCTGAAATCATGGCCACTAAAGGCACATCATCATCAACCATAAGCGCCTTCTCACGTTTAGGTGCTTTGCATTGATCAGCTTTGTGACCAGCTTCGTTACAGTTGTAACATTTCCCTTTGAAGGAACTAACCTTCTTTTTCACACCACCTTTTCTAGGCCCAAGGTCCCGACCCTTACCTTTTGATTTTTCACCAAATTTGTGACCTTTGTTGCTCTTATTCCCCCTTGAAGACTGACCATGCTCAACAATGTTAGCTCTTGCAGTACCTTCAACTTGAGTTCCTTTTAGAGACACTCTATTATCTTCCTCAATACGCAAGCGAACCACAAGGTCTTCAATGGTCATTTCCTTTCGCTTATGCTTAAGGTAATTCTTGAAGTCCGTCCAACTTGGAGGAAGTTTCTCAACTATTGTAGCCACTTGGAATGTTTCACTAAGATTCATTCCTTCAGAAAGAATGTCATTAAGGATCACTTGCAATTCTTGGACTTGGCTAATAACAGTTTTGGAATCCACCATTTATAGTCCAAGAATCGAGCCACAACAAACTTTTTAGTACCAACATCTTCAGTTTTGTACTTACGCTCCAAAGATTCCCAAAGTTCTTTGGCAGTCGTTATTTTGCAGTACACATTATACAATGGATCAGCAAGTCCATTCAACACATAGTTTTTGCATAGGTACTCAGAATGCTTCCAAGCATCAAGTGCGCTCACAGATTGAACGTCAGAGTTCCCTTCACCAAGTTGAGGGGGGGCCTCAATCAAGAATCTCGCAAGATTCAGAGTTGTCAAGTAAAACAGCATCTTTTGCTGCCATCTTTTGAAGTTCAATCCAGAGAACTTCTCTGGTTTCTCAGCATGGTTTGCAACCGTCTGGGCTGCCTGGGTGCCAAATAATGGCCCCATAGTGGTGGATGTTGGTCCAACGGTTGTTGATGAAGCGCTAGCATTCGTAGCCATTTCTGAAACAAGAAAACACTGGTCAGAAATGATCAAACCAATAAATAATCCTTTGAATTTTACAATTCGGTTTACAAAAAACCAAACTGTTTGGTTTACAGAAAACCAAGGCAAACTCACAAAGAGTTTAAGAAACAATTTATATTGTAATCCGAAAATTTTAAAACAAAGTATGAACGGAGTTTTAAAATCTGTTTTAAGCTTGTAGGAACACCGTTCACAAAATAAAAGAAATACAGTCGTTTATTAAATAAAATCGGATTACAATACAATAATGAAATTAACAGAATACAAACAGAAAGAAAATTACAAACTGAAAGGAAAATACGAAGGAATGCAAAGGAAACTCGATGTGACTGAGGCACGTGTAAAACACGTTTCCCTTAAAACAGATTTCGGGCCAACTAGGTGAACCCGTCTGTTTCCCAGGGTACAACAGCCTAAGCAGATTGCACTGCCGGAGTTAGCCAAGCACCTAAAACAGTACCTGAAACAAGAGCCTGCAGGTCTGAAAAGTTAGGAAATTTTTCTGAAAGAAGGTGGTGGTTCGAGAACATGAATTGGAGAATTTCCGGTGTGTTAAAACAGAGTTTTGTACTCGGTATTTATACACGAAACCGAGCCTAGTAATACGCCTCATTGATTACGAAATTAAGTCTGGCATTAACTTCGTTTGACTAGAATTCAAACGTGGTCAATGATTGAAATTAAGTCAATTAATTTCATTGACTTGACCACATTAATTACCCAGTCTTGGCCACAGGCTCGAGCCACTCCAGTCCAAGCTCAGTTAAAAATATAAAGGCGGCTCTCAAGCGGCTCGCGGCGATGCGAGCGTGCGCGAAGTGCGCCATCAAAACGCCCATCGCCCTTGTCCCGGTCCCGAGCCCGAGCCCGTGCCCGTGCGCGGGCGTGGGCGCGTCGGGAGCTTCGCACCCTCCTGGCTGCCACTGGGTGTGTCCTATTGTATAGGAATACATTCCTCTACAGAATTCTAGATATAAACCAACACATGATTTATATTTCCACCAATGTGGGACAAGCACAAATTCCTCCAACTTTAAAGTTCCACCACACACATAAAGCTTAGATCTCTCATTCACCTAGCTTTATAATTAAATGTCATTATATTACATTTAATATAATACTTAATTATTAAAATTTCCAACAAAAACTTAAATTGATTAAAAACAATTATTAGTTAGAATTATCAGTTTATCACACCCAAGTTTCAAGTCTATGAATGATCAAGGATGGTTTACGCTTGCATCTTCGTCGCGGTATCTACATATCTTGACTTGGAATGTGAAACCATGAACAGAACGATGATCAGAAGCCTTGGGACCAGTAGGAGTCACCCAAATTCGCACAAAATTGTTGCGTGGAATAGTGGAAGGTTCTTTTCACAACCCTAGGTAAGCGGGTTAAATAGGTGACTAAAACTGCATTAAAATCTAATTGGTATTGTATACTGGTATAAGCTAGTTTTGTCCCAACATAAGCTACACCGCTAACTCACTAAGCTACACTGCCTTTAACCTGAATCATAGGCTGGGTGCTCCCAGCGTAAGCTACGCCCGAAACACTGGTGCATAAATTTGCAGCTTCCGTAGTTCCGTGTGTGTTTTGTGCGATCTCCCAATTCCCAAATGCTGCCTTCGTTTCTTTGTTGAACTCAATTTGTGGGCTGCTGCTTCTCACTTTTGGGCCACCAAGAATCATGTTATATTAATTCAGTCCAATATATTAATTAATCCAACACCATCTTGATCTAGCTTGAGCCCACTTGATTTTTATTTATTTTCAAGTGATTAATTTGAACTTTGAATCCCAAGTTCCAATTTTTACTTTGTAAATAAATCGCCAACACTAATTTAGTATTCAATTAAACTTCACCACGTGAATTATAACTTGCTCTTGATACTCAAGTGTGCTAGCAAATACTAACAAAATAAAATATAAGATGTACATAAAGTGCATTGATCAATACCTACGGACGGATCTAACCAAAACCGATAACCGAAAATAACCAAAACCGAATTAATCAATCGGTTACTGTTAACATATGGCCAAAACCGAACCATTTGGTTACGGTTTTGGTTTTCCCTTCTTCCGTAACCTAAATAACCGAAACCGAACGTTGGTTATATACTTAAGTATTTTCATACATATATCCATGTATTTGGAACATATTTTCATGTATTTCCAGTATATTTCATGTAACTTTCGCATACATCTATGTTCTTGAAATATATCTTTTATATAACTCGTGTATTTTTCATGTATATTCATATAGTTGAAGCATTTTTTTTATTTGTTTCCTCGGTATTTCATGTATTTTACTTGCGTTTTCATATATATTTATATTTTTGAAAAAGCTCCAAACACTTTACTAACTATTTTAAGTTTACAAGTTTGCACAACTTTTATGTTTGGATATTAACCGAACATAACCGAACCGATAACCGACATATTAACCGAATTAACCGAACCGACGTACCGATCGGTTACGGTTATGGTTTTTCCTAAAACCGAATCGACATTTGCTCACCCCTATCATACGTAATGTATATAACGTTTTCTGAGCGACCACAAAGACTTTTGAACACCAACCCATAGATTAGAAATATCAATTTACAGATGATGCATTTAAAACACATAACAAAACGAAGAGAGAGAGAGAGAGAGAGAGAGAGAGATCAAATACTTCACTTAGTACTTCAAAATATTTATGGAACGAGACATAACGTTTTTGTGGTCATTATTATCTCAAAACCTCATTGTAGCTTTTAGTTTTACCGGTTACAAATATATGACCCAATCCTATTTGAATAAAAAATTCAGACGTCCATCAAAAAACTTAACCCGATGAAAAGGAAGCTTGGGTCCGCTATTGAATTCATACTAGGGATAAGTTTGGTACTGGTACCGAGATTCTCGATCCCAGAAATCTCCACCCGAATCAAAAGTACCGATCTTGAAAAACGCAAAATCTCAGTACCGAAAATTGTTTGGTATGACACATTAGGTCATAATTTTGATTTGGAGGATTATCCAGAAAGTTAATTTAGTAAAGATAATTCATGTTAGCTGGTGATAAATATAATTTGGTTTATTTGTTTAAATAATTTGAATCATTGTTTCAACATATAGCTTTATCTAGTTAGTTTATTTTATTATTTAAATAGAATTTGGGTTCGGTTAGGACTTAGGATTAGAATAAGCTTAGTTAAATAGATGGTCAGGGTTATTGTATTTCTGTGCTTTCATTTATCAATAATAAAAAGAGTCGAACGAGATGTTCAATCTCACGTTTACGTGTTCGGTTAAGTGTTTGATTTTCTAACAATTGGTATCAAAGCTTAGCGGTTTTAAGAGTCGTTTTCCAAGAATTTTAAGGGAGGGGGAGCCCATTGCATGGGCTGAAACACCGGTGGTTTAAAAAGAAAAATAAGTCATGGGGATGCACCGATGATTTATATGGAAGCTTGGAATTCATATAAGGTTCAGTAGATAGGGATTTATATTACGCCTGTGATTTATATGGAAGCTTGTGATTTATATGGAGCCTTGGAGGTGTCATGGGGCATGCATAATGATTTTGCATGAATGATTCGCCACATGTTTAAAAGATAACTAATCGGGATGAAAGATCGATAAACCCAAATAAAGCAGGTGGTTATTTTCTTGGGCGGAAACGATCCAACAAAGGGATTATGAGGTTTTGTACAAAAGCAACAGATGTGAAGCGAGTCCAAATCATAATGAAGAGGGTAAACAAAGAATAAATCTAATTTGGAGGATTATCCAAAAAGTTGAATTAGTTAAAGATGATTCATGTTTGCTGGTGACAAATATAGTCTGGTTTATCTGTTTAAATAATTTGAATTATTGGTTTAACATATAGGTTTATGAATAATTTGGATTAGGTTTATGAGTTTATCTAGTTCATTTATTTTATTATTTAAAATAGGGTTTTGTTAGGATTATAGTGTGTTTAGGGGGACGGGCGTCACCAGAATTGGTTACGGGTACCCCACTACCAGTTCGGTAACACCGCTCCACCTATGTTGGTAGTGTTCATGTGAACCAAAATCTGGTTGTAGTTAACGGGCTGGTAACCATGAGTTTCTCTCTCCCCCTTTTGTCTTTTTCTCTATTTTATTTCTAATGGAGTGCTGCCTCCAAAAAAACCGTTTCAGTGAAGTGAATCAGTGAAATGATGTGGCAGTGTAGGATTGGTAGAAATCAGTGAAGTTGAAAAAAAACCTAGTGGAGCGCCCCGTCCCCCTTAGTATAAATAGATTTTTTTTTAATTTAAATTAGATATTTTCATTCATAAACCCACAAAGAGATTACAAGTGGACGGATGGTTAGAGCTATTGTATTTATGTGCTTTCATTAGTCAATAATAAAAAGACTCAAACGAGTTTGTTCTCTCGTATTTGGATGTTCAATTAAGGGTCCGATTTTTTAACAAATTTGCACAAATAAAGGTCTTTTTACCATCATTCATAACGTCTAAAATTATACCTGTCATTCGAAATGCTATTGCTATTCTTAGAAATTCAAAGTTGTTTCAATACATGACTCATAAGTCGTGACAAACAATATTTGCCGATATCCTGCAAATCTGCAATCATGAATGTCCACCGAAATTATGTCTTCCATTTACAATACATCGATACCTACAACCTGCAGGATGTTCTCTTGAAGTCAACCAAACAAATTTATTGATTTTTGAAATTTTATTAACACAAAACAACTTGGATTTTGATACCTCTGGCTTATTGACACCGGAGGCTACCCGTTTCCTGACCAGGGTCCAGCAGGTTATTTATAGTAGTGTCTTGGCAGGGCCGTCTCCGAAAATGTCAAAAAAAAATTGGGCCTTGGGCGAAAAAGAATTTGGGCCCAAAATTTTGTAAAGATGAATGAATTATAAAAAAAAATTGAGTATAGTGCTAGAGCCAAGGATTGAACTTGAGATTTCTACATTAAATTAACATGGTTTTTCCAACTCCACTAACAAGACATTAATGTATAAAACACAAATATATATCCTAAATATAGAATTTAATATATATACGCATATTTTAAAAAAACGTTCGGGCCCATTTAAGGGTCGGGCCCGGAGCCGGTGACCACCCGGCTCACCCTCATAGCCGGCTCTGTGTCTTGGCTCCGGATGGATTGTGTTATGTTTTTAGTAGATTAGGATTTGCTATTCAGAAAAGGGTGGCGGCGCAGCTTGTTGCCCGTCTGCCCGCTATCTTGATGTAATTTTCTTTGTCTTGAAATGAAAATTAAATTTACAAAAAAAAAAAAAAAAAAAAAAAAAAAACTTATATTTGGATAGTGGGTAAGCGGGCAATAAGCTGCGTCTCTATCTCTTTTTGAATCACAAAGCTTATTCTGCTAAACACAAACCATTGGTTATTAGGACTCTGTGAGTCACTGAGGACTACCTTCTGCACCTGTTTCAGGAAACGCACCGCTTCAGAGGCCAGGATCCAAATGCGTCAAAAGCAAACGGCAGGAACACGTATCGATTTTCTAGACAGGCTGCTTAGTGCTTAGCGACCTTCTTAGCTTCTGCCCTCAAAACTGTCTGCCCTGGTACAAAGTCGTTGTCTCGCAAACCCACCAAGGGGGAAACCCCTGTAAGATCAACACATGCATGTTTGCCCCCAACCCATCCAAACACAAGAACACCCGCACGTCGAAGCACATCACATGGAACATCTCTGACCAAATCATGACGGTATTTGAACCCCGACAATTCCTTGCAGTGGAGCGCATACTCGCCAAATTTATCCAGACATACTCTTTTGCAAATGGGGCATGGTAATCCGAGGGGAACAGAGGTATCATGAGCCAGTATTTGAGAATAGCCCTATATTCGATCGCCGACATCCGCTGCCCAAGCCCTTCAATGGGTACGACAGTCAGAAAATCCTGAGCATGAGCCCCTTCAATGGGCACGATAGTCAGAAAATCCTGAGCATGGGCCGGTATTTGTGTAAAAAGTTATCTATATCTATACTACATTATAAAGGAGGAAGCATGGGCAAATATGTCCAAATTGTCCAAAGTTAAGATGACATACCAAGGGTTTCTTTAAAATTTCCTAAATTTTACCACTTTTCTTCCCTAAATGCCCCTAGAAGATAATCAACTTTTATATGAAAATGGAACTCGGTATGATCTTATAAAAAACCGGGTTGAGTTATAAATCGGTTTGGGTTTTGTCTAATTTTGACCGGGTTTGAGTAGTTTTGATTTGTTTTTTACCAGTTTGGTTTGGGTTGATTAATGAAATGTAAAAAAGCAAGTTGAGTTTCAAACCGGCTTGGGTTGGTCAATGAAAAGAAAACACCGGGTTGAGTTTCAAACTGGTTCAAGTTGGTCAACTTAAAGTTAAAACCGGGTAGAGTTTCAAGCTGGTTCATGTTTATTTGTTTGTTGACTGGTTTTGACATTTTATTGACCCGTTTTGAGCAAGTTTTTTTTTTTACCAATTAGATTCGGGTTGGTCAAAGAAAAGTCAAAACTAGGATGAGTTTCAAACTGGTTCAAATTTTGTCTTTTTTGATAGGTTTTGACAAGGTTTTTTGACCGGGTTTGAGCGGTTTTGATTGGTTTTTTACTGGCTCGGTTTGGGTTGGTCAATCAAAAGTCAATACTAGGTTGAGTTTCAAATCGGTTCAGATTGGTCAATGAAAACCGCGTTGAGTTTCAAGCCGGCTCGGGTTTAGTCAGATTCTAGAGCTGGCCGGTTTTGACGACTTTCTTGTCTGGGTATGACCGGTTTTCCCTGGTTCGGTTCGGGTTTAACCGGTTTAAAATGGGTGATTTAAGTGCACCAAGGCTCATTGGGTCTGGATGAAATCTTAATACGTAGCTTTCTTTTATGTGTGTTGGCTATGTTCCAGTGACTGTAAAATAAAGTTGATGGAATTCTCTTGAGTTCACTTGTTTGTGTTGGCTATGTTCCAGTGATTGTAAAATAAAGATGATGGAATTCTCTTGAGTTCACTTGTTATTGTTTATCTCATTCTAATTCTATTTACTTATACAAGAACTATATTTTATTTGTTTGGTGTTTTGAAAGAGTTTTATGTTGTCACTATTGGTAAGGCCCAAAAATTGTGTAGGTTTACGCTTGTCTTTATCAAGCAAGTTTATTAATTGGGCTTAATTTACATATTGGGCATGGGTTGGGCCATGTGGGCCAAAGCATTAATGGACCATAAATAATATTTTGTCTAGTTCATTTTAGGGTTAATCCTCTCATTTGTAATTCTAAAGCCACCACCTTGTACTAGACAATCTTAGAGATTGTGTGCAAGGTGAAGCAGCAATAATATTGATTTCATCGTTTTAACTATTTTGTTCTTCACCATTCAATCGATATTCCATGTCCTTTGAGTGATATCTTGGATTATTCTGGACTTATATTTGGTATCAGAGCCTAAGAAGTTTTTAGAAGGCTCGGTTCGGTATCATTCAAAGAGCAAAAAGAAGATCTGCTGTTGTCATCTTTTTTGCAGATCTGTGGTGGTTCATTAGTCTTTCTTGTTTGATGTTCTTGGTTGTTCTTGAAGTTCATCGGGAGTTTTAGATTGCTTGGTTACTTAAATTTATTTTTCTAACCGTTTTTGGTGGTTTAAAAGTTTTGGCAGATTTGTTTTGTTCAAATCTTGAAGAACAGTCCAAGAACACGAAGAATAGTTAAAAAGGAAGGTGTTTAATCTAATTTTTGATGATTCCAAAGTGTTTGAGTATATTGCGGAGATATTGATCAATATTAAAATACTCAATCTTGGAAAAGAGTAAAAGTAGTTAAAGATTCCATTTTGAAACCACTCATAAAACACCTCGAAAACCCATCCGGACACCCCACCCGAAAACCACCCTTTGACCGGAAACCAGCTCGAAAACCCCTTTTTTCAACTTTTCCTATTATTTTTAGAATTCCCAGTGTATATAAATTTGAATATATGTTTGCTAGTTTTTACTCTGGTTCAAATCTTTTATTTGTAATCATGTAAGATACCATTATTTTTTACTCTACATGAGGACAAGTACACCTATTGTTTGTGTAATGTAGTGATGGTAAGATATCGAGATCGTCTGAGGATATTGGAGGCTTTTAACATAGCTCGGTAATTTTGAGACATAACATAAACATGCAGTCGGATGATTTCATTATATGAAAGGTAACAATATCGGAAGAGTTTATATCGTCTAGGGTCAAGGGGAGATCGGGCATGACCTCCCTTCTCTCACACTGATCAGAACATCTCAAAAAATTTAACAACCTCACTCAAGAAACTGCCTTATATAGGCATTCCCATTCGCTTGGTCACTCTAGGCGAATGTCTCTTTTGATTCGCATTTACATCCCTACGAAACGGTCAGTTTCACATGTTTACAAATCCTCCTCTCACACTCTCTTTTAGCAAGATGTTCAAGCAGAAGCTGATGATGACTAAAATGCAAGTATACCTCCAAGAGAAGATGAAAGAACCCAAGATTGGAAGATCAAGAACTGAAGTTTCTTCCTACTAAGCCATGATAAAGACAGCATAAACCTAGGGGGTATATATATATATTTTAAATGATGAAATCAATATTATTGGATATGAATGTAATTTTAGAAGTCAAGGTTGTAGTAGAATCCACCGGCAAAAAAAGAAGCATGCAATTTATGGGGACCAGAAATGTGTTGAAAGAGGAAGTCGAAAGGATGTTGAAAAAGGCAAAATATTGAAATAGGCTATGAATACAATTCTTTTTGTAAAGGGATTGACTATACGGTATAGATTCTACTATAAAGATTTACTATGTTGCATTGAATTCTCATTTTGGAAAGCATATGTTTGAACTTTGATATCTGAACCAATTTAAAAAAAATGAAGCAACAGATCTTCTTTTCGCTCTTCGAATGCTACCGAACCGAGCCTTCGAAAGACTTCTTAGGCTCTGATACCAATTGTAAGTCCAGAATAATCCAAGATATCACTCAAACCACTCAAAGGACGCGGAATATCGATTGAGTGGTGAAGAACAAAATAGATAAAACGATGAAATCAATATTATTGCTGCTTCACCTTGCACACAATCTCTAGGATTGTCTGTTACAAGGTGGTGGCTCTAGAATTACAAATGAGAGGATTAACCCTAAATTGAACTAGACAAAATATTATATAGGTTCCATTAATGCTTTGGCCCGCATGGCCTAACCCAAGCCCAATAGGTAAACTAAGCCCAATTAATAAACTTACTTGATAAAGACAAGCGTAAACATACACAATTTCTGGGCCTTACACTATTAGCATCTAAGAACACTTATTTGAGTTTTGTAGGACGTTCTATTTCTTCTTCGAATCACGGGGTCGAAAAACAGACCTTGTTGTTATCTGGTTAACTGAAGGGTCTGGATGTAGCAGTGACCTTGCACTCTTTTATGAAAACGGCCTGTTTAAAATTCAAAAGGACTCTGCGCTTGTCTGGAATGAGTATGGCTAGGACTAGGTAACATTTATTTATTTTGTAAATGTAGTGTCTCAATGTCAGTTGCTACATGATTTAGATTTGGTGTTTTTGCAATGCTCGATCCATTAGTTTATGTTATGCCTTAACACATACAGATTGTCTATTTGTTGATATTCAGGTATCCAACCTATTGTTTGTTGACCAACCTACTGGAACCGACTTTAGTTACAGCACTAACAAAAGAGACATTCACCATGATGAGCAGGGTGTTAGTAATGATCTATATGACTTCTTACAGGTTTGTTCCTTATGTTTTGTTAATTTTATGTAATTTTGTAACAATGTACATTCATTGAAAGGGTGCTAGCTAGTCATATACAATCAACTTACAAAAACAGGTCATAAATGGGTTTAAACGGGTTGCCAGAATATGAAATGTTTGTTAAACGGATCGGATGTATATCAAGAATTGTTACCCCTATCAAACATCATATTCGTTTTACGTTTTAGTCATTAAAATCAAACATATATATATATATATATAATACTACTAGCTGATTACCCCGGGAGGGTCCCGGGGTTGAAAAATCTAATTTTACGTGATAACCTATTGCAAATGGCTCAAGTTAACTAACCACAAAATCTCTCAATCATTGCATGTTCATAGTATTCTAATCAGTAATAACTCATATTCCTTAATCTAAAACCTAATCAGTAATCATCTAAAGAATCACTTATGTAAGCTGCAACTATTCAAAAACTCATCACATCTCTTTAATTTCTCACATTCTAATGGCTCTTATAATTCCTAACCTAATCAACTAAACAAACACTTAAGTTGGAAGTTGTAACCATTGCATCTCATTATGCCACGTGGCATAAGCAAGAGATGGTTGAGGCCACCATTGAACGCCACGTCAGCAACTATCAATTCTTCCTGGGAGCGTCCCGGGGTTGAAAATATAACTATTCTAATAATACTAATACTAATAGTAATAATTATTACTCTTGTAATTAAATAAATAAATAAATAACCTTGTTATAAGGTGACACCATGTGTTGCAGTGTTGTGCGATTCTTTCTCCTAGCCTCTCTTGATGAAGTATACCTAGTAAAATTCAAATGATAACATGACGATTGGGTTGATTTTCAACATCGTAGATAAGAACCTGGTTTAAAAGAAAAAACATGATTAATGAATAACATGAACACTTTGTGTGTTTTTTTCCTGTATGAACGAAACCCCACAAAAAATAGTCGATTTTTTCTCCGTTTTTTATATAGCACTATGGTACTCGTTGGAAAGATAATAAAACGCTCGTTAATTTGGTGTAATTTTTTTCTTTAAAAAATCTCGTATATAAAAGATATAAACGTTTAAAAATTATGGGAGGAAACATGAGAGAGAAAATTTTAAATTCTTTTTTCCTAAAATAAATCAATTTAATTAAAAAAGAAAATAATTCAAAAACACTAAAATATTTCAATTATGATGCCACGTGGCAGTTTCATGGAGAGGTTGAAGGTACCATTGCACGCCACGTCAGCAATGTTCAATTCTTTTATATATATTAATAGATGTGGCTGCTTTTTGTGCATAATAGTGATTATGTTACGATTCAGGCCTTCTTGAAAGATGATCGGATGTCACGGTCCGGTCAAAAATAGTATTTATAATGTCCTAATTACCTCAACTGTGTAGTAGTGGCAATAAGGGTGTCGAACCACGAAGAGTTTATGGTTGGTGTCGATGTTTAAAGTTGATTAAAAATTGTTTATGAAGATGTTTATTTGATTATGAAGATTGCAATTTTGATTATTTAAGAATTCTAGGAAAAGTTGGATTGGTAAAAGTTCGAATGTAATTAATTGCATAAAATGTAATTGATAAAAGTAAGTTGTAAACAATTGATTAAAACAAGGCCACACCCAATTTCATAAGCAAGTATCGGGTTCTATCACGCTTTGGGGAAAACTAGTGATTATGTAATGACTTCAAACGGAGTCGTTATTACAAGACGTAGGTGTCAATAATCGTCAAACATTTAATCATGGACAATTATACACTTTGTTGCTCAAGAATATTCGAATCCTAGATCAATATCGAGTGTGTAAACGAATTCATTTCATGATGTTAATAGTGCGAGTATAAATCAACTACCATGAATCCAAAACAAGATTACCACATCAAATATAATCGTTCAATCATTCAATTACCATTAAAAACTAAGAGTTACACAAATTGTTCAAGAACCCAAACTTACAAATTACATTGGGGTGAGCCTAGAAGTTCAGCCAAGCATGGTGGATGAAAACATTTTCAATTCTTCAAGGATTAGAGATGATTAGACGATGATTAGAATCAAGGATGGATTGGTGGTGTAAGAGATGAAGTATGAGGGATTATGAGAGATTACTCTCAAGACTTCATTATATAGTCTCCATTGTCAAACTCCTCTTAATGACCATTTAGTTTAGTCAAAGTCTTGGTCAATAGTCTTGGTCAAAGTCTTTGGTCAAAGTCTCGGGTCAAAGTCTCTGGTCAAAGTCTCTGGTCAAAGTCCCATTAATTTTCCTAAAAATATTGATTTCTTTGACTTTGACTAACAGCGTCCATCAGCGACAGGCCTTCACCAGTTTCTCCATCTTTCTTTTCGTTTTCTTTCCTGAATCATCCTAGCTCCAATCCAAAGCTTCGTTTAGCTCCGAAATACACCTTAAACTTTGTTAAACCTGCAAAACGCAAACTTTATCAAAGTAGTGTGTCCAAAACCATAAAATTGCATAAAAATATAATCTTAAACACGAAACGACTAAGATTTCCCCCCGCGTATCACATCCCCACACTTATCTTTTGCTTGTCCTCAAGCAAACTCGCTCATTACAATCCAACCATCAAAAGCACAATTTTTCCCGCCTCTTATCGATTCTCAAATGTGGTCCCTAGGCATACCCCAACTCACAAGACTTACGCCTCTCAGTAGATTTACATTACAATGGTTTCCATGTTGCTCAATTTTGTAAAACAAGAAAATGCCAAACCAAATCCGACAAAGATCAAAGTTCACATTCTTGCACACCCCTCACAATGGTTCTCTCCGCTCGGTTTAATCAAGACTAGTCATGATGTACTAGTATTTTATATGAATCATTCAAAACCGATTATAATGCATATTAGTATAGGCTTGCAACTCAATCGCCCTTTACCAAATTACACAATAGTGAACACAAGTCAAAAGGTCTTTAATGGGTTGTAATGGGGCTAGGCGAAGGGTATGGAACGGGATATTTGAAGTGACTATGATGATGAAAATTCGACTTTTATTACATCGACTAAATAACCTCTCAACTATAAGGCAATGTTGTGCCTTTTTATTCAATCACTAACTCAAGCATATTTTTGTGTTTTTCTATGAGAACTTTCATTTGTTTGAAGCGTATTTGTTTTCATGCTTTTCAGTTTTTTTTTCTTTTTTTTTAACTCACATTGCAAACTATATACAATACAAATCAAAATCCTACAACCGGATTTTCATCATTTGGGTTTAAAAATTGAAAAGGCTAAATGGGTTGACATGGGTAATCAATTGAAAGGTTAAAGGCTCAAATTTGTTTAACTAGGGGAGATTGTTTTTTGGGTCAAGGACATCAAATTGGTGTAAAAATAAAAAGGCCAAACCTAATGCCTTAATCATTCTTGTGTTACAATTGGTCTAAGGTGGCAAGCGTATCGAGAGTTGCAAGTTCTACCTCATGCAATTATAATGGCACATTCAATTCGAAAAGAACACAACATGCCAATAGATGTGGAATATTTTAGGGTGTTAGCATGTTGTGGTGGCTCAAAAATCTCACAAGAACATGAAAGGGGAATGGGTTGCCGATATACAAAAATGTTATACCCTTCACTTGTCTTTTCTGACTCGGCATTTCATACTTTTTCTTAAAAAATAACCATTAGAAAAACACATCGAGGAACTTAAAAAGTTATGACCATGATTAAGGATCATCACTCATGATTCAACAAGTGAACGGTTAAAACGGCTAGTTGGTCTTCAAAATTGATTGAGTTACTTGAAGCATAAAATTTTCAAAAATCTCATATTTTTTCCATCCCCACACTTTGAGGGAAACATTGTCCTCAATGTATAAAAGTTGTGAATGGAGATAACTTTCCAGTTTGATTTTCCCTTTTGAAAATTTTAAAGCATAGTAAAGGTGATTGACCACTCCCAATTTTTATCCACCAAAAAAGAATACAATTACAATCCACTAAAAAAAATGCAACAATCAAAACTTAAGATAAAGAAATGGATGCACCTGGTTTCTCTATAGTCAATGATGGTCCTGTTTTGCAAGCAAATGATTTCCAAAAGGTAACATGAATGCACCTACAAACTTCAAACATGTGTAGAAGCAAACTTCTCACGACAATTAAGACAATAAGTTTATTCATTATATCATTTCATCAAAACATTTACCAAGTGTTCTATTAGATGCTTTAATTAGTGGAGAAAAATAATTTACAATAACAAAATCCTAACTCACTTTCGTAGGAATCACGGTTGCATTTAGCGTATGCAACAAGCCCTTTAAACCCCCGATAGCTCGGGAGGACGAGTAGGGTCTCGTGAGGGTTATATAGGGAACACACCCACAAAGTTCATTTGCCTACCACACAAGAAAGATAAACATGAGAAAACTAATAAAAATGAGAATTAAAAATAAAGATAAACATGAACTTAAAGATTTCCAAAACTTTTGGAAGTAAGATTTGTACTAAAAAAAATCGTTTCGCTCGACTCTTACCACCCCAAATTAATCGTGTATTGTCCCAAATACACACCTAGTCCAAAACGTACCTTAAAGCTTCATGGCATGGTCGGTGGTCTTGTGACTTACACATAAAGGGTTAGTTCATGTCAAGCAGAACAACAAAAATTAAAATGACTAAAATTATACAAAAATGTACAATATGATACCGCTTTTATTTCTCAAATGAGCTCGTCGGTCGGGAAGCTCACCAACACGCTTCCAACTTCTTCTACATCACCATGTGATGTGTCCCATTCTAAGAAATCCTTCAAACGGTGTCCATTAATCGTTTGCGTGCTACCATTCTTAGGGTCCTCAATTTGCACTTCTCCTAATTTGCCGACCCGTTTGACAATGTAAGGTCCCATCCACTTGCTTTTGAGTTTGCCTGGAAAAAGCTTCAATCTAGAGTTATAGAGCCATACCTTTTGACCCTCCTTGAACACTTTAATACGTAGTTTTGCATCATGAGCCCTCTTCGTTTGATCTTTGTACTTTGATGCAATCTCGTATGCTTCATCTCTTAGCTCTTCCAACTCACAAAGCTTAAGTTTTCTCTCTTACCCTGCATCATCATATTTCACGTTAACTTCTTTAATTGCCCATAAAGCCCGATGAACTAATTCGACCGGTAAGTGGCAATCCTTGCCAAAAACTAAACGGTAAGGAGTGGTTCCAATAGGTGTTTTAAACGCCGTGCGGTAAGCCCACAAAGCATCATTTAGCTTTGTTGACCAATCCTTACGGTCCGCACGAACGGTCTTTTGCAAAATATCTTTAATTTGCCTATTAGAAACCTCAACTTGTCCACTAGTTTGTGGATGATACGGGGTGGCAATTCGATGATCAACACCATATTTTTTAAGCAATCTTCCAAATTTGAAATTCTTGAAATGAGATCCCCCATCACTTATGATAATCCGAGGGACTCCAAATCGTGAGAAAATATTTGTTTGAATGAAGTTGCATACTACGATGTGATCATTGGTTTTGGTGGCAATAGCTTCGACCCATTTAGAAACGTAATCTACCGCCACCAAAATGTACAAATTGCCAAATGAATTAGGGAAAGGACCCATGAAATCTATTCCCCAAACGTCAAACACATCAACAACCATGATGGGTTGCATTGGCATTTCATTTCGTTTTTAGATGCTTCCAAGTTGTTGACAATGAAAACATTTTTTCGCATACTCAAACGAATCTTTAAAAACTGTTGGCCAATACAACCCACATGACAAAACTTTGTGACCCGTCTTTTGGCCACTAAAATGTCCTCCACATGCAAATGAATGCACATGTTTTAGCACACTCTCGATCTCCTCATCCGGAATGCATCTTCGAATGATTTGATCCGCTCCAACTTTGAACAAGTCCGGTTCATTCCAAATGTAGTGTTTTACTTGAGAAAGGAAGTGATTCCTTTTCTTCCGGTCCAATGTCCCGGCATTGTACCTGTCACTATATAATTCACATAATTAGCAAACCAGGGTAAAGTAGAAACAACTAAAATATGTTCATCCGGAAATGTCTCATTGATCTCTAGAGCCTGGGGATCTTCTTCCACAACCAATCGGGACAAGTGGTCTGCCACCACATTTTCACTTCCCTTTTTGTCCCTTATCTCCAAATCGAATTCTTGAAGCAACAATACCCATCTTATCAAGCGGGGTTTTGCATCCTTTTTCTCCATGAGGTACCTAACAGCACTGTGGTCAGTATACACAATCACTTTATTACCCCAAATGTAAGACCGAAACTTATCCAATGCATACACTACTGCGAGTAATTCTTTTTCGGTTGTGGTATAATTCAATTGAGCATCCGAAAGAGTCTTACTCGCATAGTATATGGCAACGGGTTTTTTATTCACCCGTTGACCCAGTACTGCCCCAACTGCATACCCACTTGCATCACACATAATTTCAAAGGGTAAAGACCAATCTGGTGATTGCAAAATGGGAGCTTCCACTAACTTTTCCTTCAAAATGTTAAAAGCTTTTTCACATTGTTCATCAAAGACAAATGGTTGATCTTTTAATAAAAGGTTACACAATGGTTTTGTTATATCACTAAACCCTTTAATAAACCTCCTATAGAACCCCGCATGTCCCAAAAATGATCTAATGCCTTTAACACTCGTTGGATGAGGTAAAGTAGAAATAACCTTTACCTTTGCATGATCTACCTCTATCCCACGACTTGACACCACATGCCCTAACACAATTCCCTCTTGAACCATGAAATGGCTCTTTTCCCAACTCAAGACCAAATTAGTTTCAACACATCATTTCAAAACTTTTTCTAATTGGTCTAAACAAGTTTCAAAAGATGACCCAAAAATAGAGAAATCATCCATAAAGATCTCCAAAGAACCCCCCCCCCCACCATATCTGAAAAGATACTCATCATACACCTTTGGAAGGTGGCGGGAGCATTACATAGTCCAAATAGCATTCGCCTAAATGCGAATGTGCCATATGGACAAGTAAAGGTAGTATTTTGTTGATCTTCGGGATGAATAGCAATTTGATTGTAACCCGAATATCCATCCAAGAAACAATAAAACTTTTGTCCGGCTAATTTTTCTACAATTTGGTCAATAAAAGGTAGAGGGAAATGATCCTTAGAAGTTGCAGAATTTAACTTCCTATAGTCAATACAAATACACCACCCGGTTACCGGCCGAGTGGCTACCTCCTCACCTGAGTCGTTTTAACGACTTGAATACCTGCTTTCTTTGGCATTGTTTGTGTAGGACTTACCCATTGGCTATCAGAGATGGGATACACAATACCCGCATCTAGCCACTTCAATACATCTTTCTTCACCACTTCCCGCATGTTTGGATTCAATCTTCTTTGAGTATCACGTGCGGGTGTTACACTCTCATCCGTGATGATCTTGTGCATCACAATCGAAGGGCTTATTCCCTTCAAATCGGCTATGGTCCATCCAATAGCGACTCTGTTAGCCACCAAGACCTTCATCAACTTCGACTCTTGCTCCTCGGTTAGATTTGAAGCAATAATAACCGGGAGTGTGTTGCCTTCACCAACATAAGCATACTTAAGATGCTTAGGCAACTCCTTCAATTCCACTTGTGGCGGCTCAACTAATGATGGCTTCAATTTTGTATCAATATGATCTGGAAGACTTTCCACTTGATGAGTCCATGGTGGTCTTCCTTCCTTTACCGCCATTGCTTCTTGATTCTTTTCCTCCTCAACCATGCCTTTCAACATCTCCACCTGTGACCTGTCAAACATAAAACACTCCTCTATTGTGTTTTCCTCATCTACAACAGTGTTGTATAGAGGTATACACTCGTCAACAATATCCTCCACATTGACTAGAGGGTTAGTCCCATTTGAAAAAACATTTAACCTAAACCTACGGTTACCAAAGGTCATGTCAAGCGTGCCCGTTTTGCAATTAATTTGGGCATTAGATGTGGCCAAAAATGGTCGACCCAAGATAACCATTGGTTGTTTGGTTAGGTCCATGGAAATATAATTAAGTACTAAAAAGTCCATCGGATAATAAAAATCTTCAACTTTTACTATCACATCGGTAATCATCCCACGGGGTAATTTAGGAGTCAAGTCGGCTAACACCACGGTGGTATTAGACTCTTGAAGTGGACCAAATTCGTATTGGACATACAGGCTACCCGGCAAGATACTTACACTAGCTCCAAGATCCAAAAGTGCCCGTGTCATTTTAAATTCTCCAACTTGAATAGATATGATGGGCGCCCCCGGATCTTGCAACTTTGGTGGAAGTGAACCCGAAAGAATAGAACTCACATTTTCAGTTAAATCAATTTTCTTTGGGATTTTGTGAATTCTCTTTTGGGTACACAAGTCTTTTAAATACTTTGCATAGGAAGGAACTTGTTTGATCGCATCTAAAAGTGGTAAATTAATTTTTACTTGTTTAAAAATTTCCCACATCTCTTCTTGTTGTGGGCCTCTTTTTTTAACATCTTTTTTCTTTGGTCCCAACAAGGCTTCGGGATAAGGGATGGTATTAGCCTCCACACCCTTTTCCTTAGCTTTAGGGACTTGATTGTTCTCAACGGGTTTTTGTGTTGTTTTTGAAAATTTTTTAGTTTGACCCGTTTGCTTTTCATCACTTGCATCTTCCACCACCCTTTCAACAAATTGAGGTGGTGGAGGCTCAACCCCATTATCTACTACCTTACCATTACGAAGAACACTAACCTTATTAATTGGCATGTTACGAGTATTCTTTCCACTTGAGCTTTGATGTTGTGGGTTCACGGTAGTATCACTTGGAAGCTTCCCATGGCTTCCTTTCAATTGAGCCACATCTTCAGCAAGTTGACCCACTTGTCTCACTAGTGCTTCATGAGACTTATCTCTCACCTCATTTGCCTTGTTGTTCTCTTTCATCATGTTCATTAAGGCATCCATTTTTGAACTCAAAGACTCATCACCACCTTGACTTCCCGAAGAATTTCCTTGATTGCTTGAAGAGCCGCCTTGGTTGTAACCCCGTTGGTAATTATTGTCACGATTGTTGTACCCTTGGTTACCACCTTGATTGTAGTTGTTTCTTTGGTAACCACCTTGATTACCCCCTTGGCGACCTTGATATTGCCCACCACCGCCTTGATTACCCGATTGAAAATTCGGGTTCATTTGATTAGAGGCATTACCATACCTAAAGTTAGGATGGTTTCTCAAGCCCGTATGATAAGTGTTGGAGTTCATGTCATACTTCCATTCCCCATACACTTGATTCACCTCCTCGGTAGTTTGACCCATATCACCGGGGCACTCACTAGCCTTATGCCCCAAATCTCCACAATTATCACAAACCGGGTATTGTACCGCTGACACCTCCCATTTCTTCATCTTTGCCAACTCTCTTTCTAACAGAGCAATCCGGTCTTTAGAGCTTGAATCTGAATCGGGAAGAGACTTAGAGACCGGGTGCTTAGTTCTTCGATCAGCCGACTCTTCCTCTTTTGAATTCCTTGCCATTAGTTCCAAAAAATCCCAGTCTTCTTGCTCTGGATTAGATAACAAAGTCCCATTGCTAGTAGACTTTAGGTATTTTCTTTCCTCCTTACTCAACCCATTCACAAAGCTGCTAACCAATTCCCATAATTCAATGTTGTGGTGTGGGCATTTCCGAATTAACTCCTTAAAACGAGTGAAGGCTTCATGAAGTGGTTCCCCTTGTAACTGTTGAAAGGAACGAATCTCTTGCCGTACCCCATCCGTTTTAAAACTAGGGAAATATTCATCCAAGAACACCTGTTGCATCTCTCCCTAAGTATAGATGCTGTGTGCGGGCAAAGTAAGAAACCAAGTCTTTTCCTTATCCTTGAGGGAGAACTGGAACAACCTTAGTTGAACTTCATCTAAGGAGAAATTGTGACCCCCCATGGTACCACACATTGCTTTGAATTCAGAAAGGTGGTCGTATGGGTCTTCAGTGGCCATTCCGTGGAAATGAGGAAGAATGTTGATATAATTTGGTTTACAATCAAAAGTTCTTCTTCCTGGAGGTGGTGGTACAATTGGTGACTCATTCTCAGAAGCAAGTGGTATAAACCGACCATTAACCCTTGCATTGGAACTGGGGGCCTTCTTCGTGGAGCATTAACTTCTTCATCTCTTGGAGGTCTTCTCCCATGAGGTCTTCTTTCTGCTCGACCCACAAAATTTTCACCCCGATTTTGGTGAATGTTGGGATTTCAATGCCCTCTTGGGTTTTGCCTGGGATGATGATTATTGAAGACATGATTGTAGTAACCGTCATTACCCATATTTCGATTTGCACCTATATCAGAATGATTATCGCTTTGGTACTCTTCCTCATCCTCATGATCATCATTAACATTTCGATAACCCCAATCCTCATCTTCCTCGGTGTAATCCCTTTCTGAGTATTCATCTTCCCCCGAATGGTAAGAGTGAACACTAACTCTATCCGATGATTGATAACCCGGTACGCTGAATGGGTCATCATCATTAATGTTTGCCCTCAATTCCTCAATATTCTCAACATGATCATCATATCCGGCTTCATTGTATCGATTGACCGGATCAAATGTGGGATTGCCAAGGTTAGATATGGAAGAACCTTGGTTTACATTTCGGTTGTTGGGATTTCGGTTATGAAGTGGTTGATGAAGTGGGTGTTGTTGTGAGTGTTGGTTTTGGTTTTGATGAGGTGGAGTGGGTGGTCTTCGGTTTTCACCTGAACGGCGATTTGGGTTTGAACTTGCCATTTGAACGGTTCCAAAGGACAAAGGTTGACTTGTGGGTGGTGATTGGGAATTAGAAGGAATCGGCTCCTCTAACCGGTGTTGTCGGTTTCTTCTTGCTACTCTCTCAATTTCCGGTTCAAACACTAAAGGAGATGTCCTCCCCGAATGTCTTGTACGCATGCACTACCTGTAAACTGCACAAATAACACACCCCGCGAAACAAGAAAAAGTAGAGAATAAACCAAACAAACAATTAAACCAATAATCACAAAATCAACTAAAATTATAAACACCAAGCGCAGAAACTCCCCGGCAACGGCGCCAAAATTTGATCGGATGTCGCGGTCCGGCCAAAAATAGTATTTATAATGTCCTAATTACCTCAACTGTGTAGTAGTGGCAATAAGGGTGTCGAACCACGAAGAGTTTATAGTTGGTGTCGATGCTTAAAGTTGATTAAAAATTGTTTATGAAGATGTTTATTTGATTATGAAGATTGCAATTTTGATTATTTAAGAATTCTAGGAAAAGTTGGATTGATAAAAGTAAGTTGTAAACAATTGATTAAAACAAGGCCACACCCAATTTCATAAGCAAGTATCGGGTTCTATCACGCTTTGGGGAAAACTAGTGATTATGTAATGACTTCAAACGGAGTCGTTATTGCAAGACGTAGGCGTCAATAATCGTCAAACATTTAATCATGGACAATTATACACTTTGTTGCTCAAGAATATTCGAATCCTAGATCAATATCGAGTGTGTAAACGAATTCATTTCATGATGTTAATAGTGCGAGTATAAATCAACTACCATGAATCCAAAACAAGATTAACACATCAAATATAATCGTTCAATCATTCAATTACAATTAAAAACTAAGAGAAACACAAATTGTTCAAGAACCCAAACTTACAAATTACATTGGGGTGAGCCTAGAAGTTCAGCCAAGCATGGTGGATGAAAATATTTTCAATTCTTCAAGGATTAGAGATGATTAGACGATGATTAGAATCAAGGATGGATTGGTGGTGTAAGAGATGAAGTATGAGGGATTATGAGAGATTACTCTCAAGACTTCATTATATAGTCTCCATTGTCAAACTCCTCTTAATGACAGTTTAGTTTAGTCAAAGTCTTGGTCAATAGTCTTGTCAAAGTATTTGGTCAAAGTCTCGGGTCAAAGTCTCTGGTCAAAGTCTCTGGTCAAAGTCCCATTAATTTTCCTAAAAATATTGATTTCTTTGACTTTGACTATCAACGTCCGTCAGCGACAGGCCTTCACCAGTTTCTCCATCTTTCTTCTTCGTTTTCTTTCCTGAATCATCCTAGCTTCAATCCAAAGCTTCGTTTAGCTCCGAAATACACCTTGAACTTTGTTAAACCTGCAAAACGCAAACTTTATCAAATTAGTGTGTCCAAAACCATAAAATTGCATAAAAAATATAATCTTAAACACGAAACGACTAAGATTTCCCCCCGCGTATCAAAAGAGCATCCTGAATTTGCAAAAAATGACTTCTTTGTGGTAATTTTTTCCTACATTATAAGAATCACTTAAAGTATATTTTGTATTGTTCTTCAATGGCTTAATGAATGATTTTCTGCTCTTTAATCAGGCACTGATGGAAGAACAACTTGTATGGCTGCATACTTAGCTTGCAACACCATTTTCTGCTCAATCAAATCTAGCATCTGTACACATAGGGTTTTTAACCTTTTGTTTTAATCTTTATCGAACAAGTAGGTCAAATGGATCAACATAGATCTAAAGCTTTATTAAAGGGTCAAATGGGTCAGCTTTATAGAACGAGTTAGACGATTCATTTATTACTAACCTCTGCACAAAATGTATGTTATTTTAAGATTATAAGTTTGCATATGTACACATAGGGTTTTAAACATTCTATTTTAGCCATCGACAATAAATAATTCGGAAAGCACTTTTTAAAACATGGCTCGAATAAGTGGAATTAACAAACCAGTACGACGCTTTTGTCTATATATAAGCATATGTGTACGTATGCACATTAATACTATTAGGATCCACAATCTAATCGCCATATTTAAGCTAAAGAAATCTCAACCTGGTGGCATAAAGGTTGTTCCTAGCCAAGAACCCGTTTGACCATGAAAATTATAATGCTAAGTTCACGTTGTTTATGGATTTGGTTACATAGCCATTAATGATAGGATAAAAGGCTTGACATGTCACTTTAAGAAAGTCAAAATAAGATTGTTCTAAAGATTTTTTTTTTTTTTTTTTTTTTTTTTTTTTTTTTTTTTTTTTTTTTTTGCTGCAGTGGATAGATGATAAAAGCCCAATGGAGGGCCCATACGGCCATACGTACCTCGGGCGGCTGGCGTAGTCATGCTCGGCCATGCAGTTCCTGAAATCGGGGAAAACCCAACCCCTCACCCGCCCGTAGGCACGACGGTGAAGGATTGGTAAAACCCGGGCGAGATCAGGACTCGAACTCGTGACCATAGGCCAACAGTCATCCATCATTTCTCATTATGTCCCTCGTGAGAATCGAACCCGGGACACCCAAGAGGGATCCCCATTCTATTCACCAACTGAGCTACCCGTGAACGACATGTGGTTTTTTTATTTATAGTTAGAAAAGAAGCATAATTGATTTTATGAAACGATATTAAAACTTGATAATTTTTTCCCTCAAAAACCAATTACTTTTTTTCAACTGCACAAAAATCTATTACTTTAGTCAGCCTTCAAACCATGCTTGTCATAATTTGCTATACAACTGAAATCTTAAACATTATGACGAAAATTAGCATCATATATTCATTTTGAGGACATTACACCATTGTTTACAACTTTCTTCATGACAATGATGGTAGAGAGAACATTTGCTACAAACAAGACATAACAATGATGATTCTCTTTAACGTAAAATATATAAACCAATACATAATAACCAATTTAAAATCAAACTTCTAAGATTGAATATGAAGTTGGTCATCAGACTGAGCTGGTTGCACCGGGAGGTGACCCTTCTCTTGTAAACTCTTAACCGTGTCATATAAACTTTGTTTTACTGGTATAAACTCGATACCCAAATCCTTTAGCTTTTGGTTTGAGAATTTGTATGGCTTTGCTCGTGGTTTTGTCTCATCTTTACACCTATAATAATTCACCATCACCCGTTTTAGCATCCATTATAATAACTTTAAAAAAGACAATCATATAAATTAAATAAAGCCTTTATTTATTTCTTCTTTTATGCATTTACTTTAAAAAATGATAGTTGTTGATAAGGCCCATCTGAAAAAGACGTCTTGTTAGAGTGTTAGATTGCTAGTGTCCACTATGAGTTGTAGTTGGTGAGTGGGTCTAGTCACTTAGAAATATTGGGTTTGGTAAGGAGTTGTGTAATGTGGGCCAGAAAGTATTGTGTTCTTTGAATTAAGCCATTGATTCAATCATGTATTTGGTTTACCCACTTTAAACTTAATTATTTTAAAAATAGAGATGTATTTAAAAATCATACACCCCCTATTTAGGAAGCATAAACCTTAGCCCATATCACACACCAATAAGAGGCTACTATATACCCTAGAATGTGATGTCACACCCCCAAAAAAAATGTCACAGGGTGTATGAAACCCAGAACCCTTATTTAAAAACGGATAAGGGAAGTGTAATTACTTGGTGGGAATTGGGTATTCCGGAAAATATTTAGCCAAAATCTCGACCACTTCTCCACGATGAAGCACACTCTCAGCACAAAGATATCGACCAGAAGCTGAAGGAGTCTCGAAGAGTAAAATGTGTGCCAATGCCACATCTCGTACATCAACGTACGCTTGGACCGAATTAGCATAAGTCTTTGCAGACCCTGTTAGATACTTTAAGATATGAATAATGCTCGCATTGACCGTTGGTTGCAAAAGTGGTCCCATTACCAATACCGGGTTCACTACAACCAGGTCAACCCCTCTTGCCTTAGCTTCATCCCATGCAGCTTGTTCTGCCACAGCTTTTCCATAACAATACCAATTCTGTGATTACCATGTCAAGACACAAGTTAATATAGTTTGTTATATAAGTGTGTATACCTAAGTGTGTGTGTGTATATATATATATATATATATATATATATATATATATATATATATATATATATATATATAGGGGCAGGATCAAATACAAAAATATAAAATCGTGCGAAGCGTGCGAAGGATCACTTTGTACATGATAATTACGTAATGATAATTACGTAATGCACAAATGCATGATAATTACGTAATGATAATTACGTAATGCCTTCATGAACATAAAAAACATTACGTAATTATCATGTAAAAATGCATGATAATTACGTAATGATAATTACGTAATGATAATTACGTAATGCTTTCATGAACATAAAAAACATTACGTAATTATCATTACGTAATTATCATGTATAAATATCCTTCGCATCCTTCGCACGTTTCTTTATTTTTGTAGAATAACCGCCCCCTATCTATTAATATATATAAAAGAATTGAATTATGATGATGTGTCATTCAATGGAGGCCTCAACCACTCCTTGAATGTGCCACATGGCATTATGTGAGATTTTTTAATTTTTGAGTTTTTTTTAGTAAATCTATATATATAGTTATAGATAATTATTTTAGGAAAAAATAAGAATTTAAAAACAAAATTAAATTTCTCTCTCATGTTTTCTTCCATAACTTTTAAACGTTAATATCTTTTATATACGAGATTTTTTATAGAAAAAAATTACACCAAATTAACGAGCGTTTTATTATCTTTCCAACAAGTACCATAGTGCTAGATAAAAACGGAGAATAAAAACGACTATTTTTGTGAGGTTTTGTTTTCAAATATATTTTACTCGACTAATAAATCACTACTTAGGGTTTTTTATATTTGAATAAGAAACGATAAACATAAATTCATAGGCAGAGATTCCTTTTTTTTATTTGAATATGATAACTTATGGCAGAGATTTGTTCAAAATAAATAAATATTATTATTATTATTCATTAATCATGTATTGGCAAATCATTAATTATGTTATGATATTAGATATATTCACTCTATCTTTGTTCTACTTTTATTTGTCAACCCGGGACGCTCCCGGAGTATAATATAATTGTATTGGAGCTTTTGCAAAACATAATGAATTATTCATTTTTTTAATACGTTTGGTATGTTTTCTTCTTTTATCATTTTTTTATTAAGTCATATTAGATTTTTCAACCCCGGGATCTTCCCGGGGTAATCAGCTAGTATATATATATATATAATGTTTTGAGACATGTATATGCAGTATATTTAATAATGTTCATTTTCAAAATATAATACGAATTATTATTAAAAATGTTTTGCTTAGTAATTTAGTATTGTATTCAAACATCTTCCAAGATTAGGCACAGTTTCTAGTTTTTAATGCCTTAGGGAGAATAGATAAGAATGAAGCCAAATGAATACAAAATAACTGTGAAAGGAATAATATCATGGTTTGATTCGAAGAATGGTCCATTTCTCACCAACCTTACTCCATATTCCCACGTATACTTAGACCATTATATATTTTATAAATGTTATCCTGAGATGTATTATTTATAGATAAACATGTATATGAAAACTTCAATTTTAAATAGAGAACCAAAGAATAAAATAACTATTTATATGACAAGATCTTTAATTCGAATACTTTATTATGGATAAAAAATAGGACAAAAGTCTGTTTGGTGTAATCGTGCCTAAATGGTATCATCTACGCCATTAAAAAAAACATAACCATTTGTACGTAGTGCTTTAAAAGTATAACTTAAGAGAGAACGAAAACATGAGTTTTCGATAATGTATTACAATTAAAGCAAAAGATAATAATAAATTAATGAATACTTAAACTTATGCTGACTAGTGTTTATATAGTTCTCATAATTGTTCTAGTAAGGTTTGAATACTTGTTTGAGTGTTTGAATAATAATATTAATAAACTAAAAATTAAAAAATTGTCACCTATGCAAATGCAAGGAAACAACTAACAAGTAATAATAAAATAAAACAATGAATACTTAAACTCATGCTGACATTATGGAGTGATGAATAAGTTATACCAAACATTTGTGATTTGTTACATACATAATAATATGTCATAGTCACCGGAATATTAGGTCTCCGATTGAATAAAACAGTTTAATTATGTAAACTAAATTCATAATATGTATCAATCAATAATTAAAAGAATACAAACCTTTGTGTTCTTGCAGAATTCAAGATCACTCCAGCAGCTCTCATCAACAACATCATCAGGACTCCGATTCGGGTCCATGTAAACCGCCCCGATTGATGAAGTAAATACCACTCTTCGGACATTAGCTTCAGCTGCAGCTACTATTACATTCCTTGTTCCAATGACCGCAGGCTCGACCATTTGTTCCTGAAAGATATTATGAACACGCAATTAATTAGACACGTATTGATGATTGTTCAATTGTGATTATTTATAAGTGAATTGAATACGTACAGGATCATCTGTGACAGGAGAAGCAGTGTGGAATACTCCATCACAACCTTTGATGGCTTCACGCAAGCTTTCGAAATCTAGAAGATCAGCTTTGTATAGAGTTAATCGCTCTTTCGCTCCTTCGAGTTCTCGCAAATGATTGTTCTTTTGATCGTCTAAAATTAATAAACATGAAAGACGTGTCAGCAATTTAAAATTTAAAATAGGTGGTGCTGCTAAACGTACCCCTCTTGCATTAAATGTGGTAAGGGTGAGCATTAAAAAATAGGGGTATATAGGGTTATGTTTAGACAGAGGGGTACGTTTAGACAGGCTTTTTTAAAAACTAGATTGAAATGAAATGAAAGTTAGTTAGGATTGGTTGGGAAATTGTAACAACCTGGATTCCTAACGGTTCCTCGGACAATATAGCCTTTCTCTAAGAGTAATTTGACCATCCATGAGGCGATGAATCCTCCGGCGCCGGTGACGCAGATGACTTGGTTGGTTGCCGGAGACATGATTGTGGTTTGTGACTTGTGAATTGTAAGAGTTGGTTGTGGGAGGTTGTTGAGGTTTGAACATAAGTATTGGACTATTTATAAATGGAGATTTCACCAACTCCTGCTTTCGCCTACCTTTTAGTGCCATGCCAAGTCAACAATTCTAGTATATTCTTTTGAAATAAATACCATATTAAAGGAATTTAATATATAAACTTATATGGTTCACCTAATATATTGTGATTTGTGAATCATGGTGTTCGAAATGCCCCAAATTTTGAAGTGTTTACGGTGTGGACCCTGGATTCCGAAGGTTGATGATCCAGGCCCTTAAGTGTATTAGACAATACGTATTGTCTAAAACCATGTATAATGGTGGGTGAAAGGGACATTTTTTGACACTTGGCATGTGGGGCCACTTTGGTGGGTAAAATGGGCTTGAAATGGGCAATGGGTGGTGTGGTGTGGTGTGGTGTGAATGTGTGTATATAATGAATATTAAATTTGAATTAAAAAAGAAAAATAAAATAAAAATGAAGTGGAAGGATATCGTTGGCTTAGCAAGAGGGGATCCTACGCGAAATATTTCGCCTGGGAATGTTTGGCGCCCAATTAGCGGACCATTACACCTGGTCTAATAAAGTGAACCCGAGACAAAGCCGAGCAAAGCCAAATGCTTAACTGTGGAGTTTTCATATGCTCCACAACCTAAAACGTGCCAGTGATATTTGTGGTCAAATGTTCCTTATTTATCCAACATCTTTCATGTCATTTAGATATATAGGATTTGTTTAGGGTGTTACATTGGGTCTCCCCATACCACCATCATTTCTTGCAATCCATCATATTTTCGACTCTCGATATTTTTAGAAACGATCACACAAATATCTAATTAAAGATTAAATAAACGAATTTGATTGTCGAACCAAGTACAAGAAACTTAAAGCCACAAAACGAAAATTTGTCGATTAAGAAACTTAATACTTCGATAAGCAAGGCATGGCTAAGCATATGATATCGAACATTTGTGTTATGTAGCGCCTTGATATTAAGTAGCATAGATATATACAGTGGCGAAGCTTGACCTGAAACTTTGGGGGGTCGGAAGTCACCGAGGGGTCGGAAGTCACAAATTTCGAGGGGTCGAAAACCAGTTTCGGGGGGTCGAAACCTTATATATCAAAAAATTTATATACGAATACTATATAATAGAAACTTCTGAGCCAAAATTCAGGGGGGTCGGTCGCCCCTCCCTGCCCCTTGAAAGCTACGCCCCTGGATATATATATATATATATATATATATATATATATATATATATATATATATATATATATATTTGGATCAAACTAATCTTTCATTTCAACAAAAAAGGGCAAATTACATAAGAATAGTAGGTAGACGGGCAACAAGTTGCGCCGCCACCCCCTTCTAGATAGAGAACCCTAATCTAGAGAAAATAAATCCTCGCCCCTGGGGAGTCGAGAAGTTGTTGTTGACCACTCGCTGGACTCTCGTCGGAAACCTGATCGCTTCCAGTGCCAATGAGCCAAAAGTATCAAAGGCCAAAGTGACAAAAGCATATTGGTTATCCTCGCACGCTTTAGCGTGCTTTGCCATCTTGTTCGACTCTGCTCTAAGTACCGCTTGCCTCGGCACGAATCCACTCTCCCTGAAACCCGCCAAAGGGGACACACCCGTAAGGTCCACGCATGCGTGTTTCCCACCTTCCCAACCAAACACTAGCAGGTCAGCCGGACGTAAAGTGGACCTCCCTTCTGCCGGGTCTGTAAGAAAGTTAACCGGGGCCTCTTTCTTTGCCGAGATCCCTGCTCGTCTAAGAATATCCATTAAAACGTCCCGAACAAAATCGTGTCTGTATTTAAACCCCGGCAACTCTCTACAATGGAGGTCATGCTCCCCATATTTATCCAAACACGCTTTGTGGCAAACCGGACACGTTTCGTCATCAAACGATATTTAAGGATTGCTCTATATTCCACTGCTGACATTCGTTGCCCCAGTCCTTCGATAGGGATAACTGTTAGGAAATCTTGGGCGTGGGGCCTTTGTAGGCATTCCATGACGGTTTTCTGGCGTGGGGTCAAACAAAAATCCTCCCCCAGACTTCGTGCGATTCGACAATAAGGTGTTTCAAAACTTTCAACTTTTCTGACTTAAAAGCACATTTTAAATAAAAATTGTATTGTATATAGAACTATTAGTAAATACAGGATGTGGAGTTGTGGACTGGGTCCAAATCTTGAATGCTTAAGATTTAGATCGTGTTTCTCAAGAAATTGCGTAGATGCTAAGATCAGGTTCGTGGATAGTTCATAATCATGGCTACCAAAAACTAAGGGCCTAACACCCTTCACCCACCATGCAATATTAATATGGTGAACACCCGTGAACCACCATTCACTATTATGGTTGGTATTGAGGTAATTCACATTCGAACACTGAAAAATCCAACCCAGCGAAAAAAATCCTGGATCCGTCATTGTAAATTATATATTGTTAAACTAGAACCTTTTAACAAGAAGTTACAAAATAAATATCTTTTTTCTAAATGTGTTCATTACTCTGCTAACAACAATTGGAAGGTGAAACTACAAAAAGATGATGACAATGTATACCCTAAGTCCCTAACTAATAGAAATTATGTGTAACGTCAATTGACTTTATAGTAGGGATGAACATATTGTCCCGAATACCGATCCTGTATCAAATCAATACCGTACTGAGGGTGTTCGGTATCGGTACCCACATTTATAGGTTTTCGGTTTTGGTACGGTACAGTATCGGTATTTTACCTTAAAATACCATACCATACCGGTACCGAACCGTATGTTTACGATATCGGTATCGGTGTTATCGGGATCGGTATCAATCCCGTCCCAAGCTCATCCTAGCTTACAAGGTCCACACTTTTTGTGAATAATTTTTGGTAACAAAACTATGTTGGGTGTTTTTTTACATTATAATCAGTTGGTAACAAAATTATACGTTTGATGATTAAAAACTATTATCCCAATAAAATAATTTTCATACCGAGTAGTTAACAATTTATATCTAAACTTTATATTGACAAGTGTAATCAACAAGATAAACAAATGTATCCGAAGATGCTATTCATTATTCAATAACTAGTAGGTTGCCCGCGCGATGCGGCGAGAAACAAAACACTTATGCCACTGATTTTAGGGGTGTGTACAAGATGGTATGATTCAGTTCAATTTTATAACGAAAACCACGTTAATTATAATACATTGGACTCTAACCTAGTTAGTTATAAAACTGGGGAGTCTAATCTAGTTGGTTATAAAAAAAATTAACTTTAAAAAGCTCATGCATAAAGAGAGAGCTAACAAAAATTACATATCTAAATGTGTTTATCCCAAATAACAAAGTCTTAAAAATAATTATTATTAGTTGAATTGCTCTATTTAAAATAAAGCTACAACAAGCACATCAAACTACAATGCTTGATAGATATGATTCACCTCATAGTATCATACTCAACTATCTTGTAATAAAAAAAAAACGCCTAATACTAAATAAATCATCTTACTTGAACTTTAATTGTAGGTCGTGTCCCCGTGGATACCTCCTTAAATAGCGATCCGTAAGTTCTTTATCACAAAAATGTTTTCAAATTTACTCGATACATTTACTAATTGTACTGATAGTCTGTTATCAAATCCTTTTTTTTCGTATAGAATGTAAAGCTTTGTGTTTTTCTATTGACCAATCATATGTATATTTACTTTATTCATGATTTCTAACTCTATATTATATAAAAAACATTATCATCGATTTCATTTTAACACCTCGCTATGATATAATTATCTATACATGATTATATAATATAGTTAATCTAAATCTTTTATTAATTTCACGAGGTTATCATGGCTAAGATAAAATAGGTGTTTATCAAACTGAATGGAAATGAATGTGATGTCAAAAATGGATACCACAATACATACATACATACATACATACATACATACATACATACATACATACATACATACATACATACATACATACATACATACATACATACATACATACATACATACATACATACATACATACATACATACATACATACATACATATAGGGCTGTAAACAAACCAAACGTACGGCAAACAGTTTGTGAACTGTTCGGCGGGAAGTTCGTATGTGTTCGTTCGTTTAATAAATGAACGAACACAAACAGGAAACTCCGTTCGTTTATTTAAACAAACGTACATGAACAGAGGCCATGTTCGTTCATTTATGTTCGTGAACGTTCGGTAACGTGTTCGTTTATGTTTGTTTGTGTTCGATAGCTAATTAGGGTTTTTAATTTTTTATATTTAATTTTGTATTTCAAATTTTTCAGTAGTAGATTATTTGATATATATTAGTGCATCGCATGTTAATATTACATTAACTATTTTGATTAACTGTTATTTTTGGTGGATTAAACGAGGATTTCAAGTTTAGTATGATTCCTTTGTGTTTTTATAAGACATTATGTGATCAAGATTATGTCAAGTATATTTGGGTAATTGGATTAGTATATTATGGGCGGACAATGTTAGCGGTGAAAAATGCTAATTTTCGGAATTTAATGTGTTATTGTGCTCGATTTTGTTCCGTAATGCCTATTTGTGTTCGTTTACGTTCATTTGTGTTTGTTTGTGTTCACTTTTGTCCGACATCTAAATTTAGCAAATAAATACAAACGAACAAGAACAAAATCTTGTCCGGTAAGTGTTCATGAACCGTTCGTGAACACGTAATTTCCTTAACAAACAAACACGAACAAAAAACCTCGTTCGGTAAGTTTTCATAAACAGTTCGTGAACACGTTAATTCCTTAACAAACGAACACGAACAAGGCCTTGTTCGTGTTCGTTTGGTTCATTTACAGCCCTACATACATACATATGTTTTTAAAAGTTGAAGCACCTACAAGATCATCAAATCATCCTTTTAAAACCAAAATCCAAAAATACAATCAAACATAACCAAAGTAAAGACAAAACATAAAACACTTGAGTAACCTTGCTTGCCGGAACACGTTCACGTCTTTTGATGTATTCAAATGGAAAGCATCATGCTTGGTTGCTCTTTTTTTACATTCATATTCTATCTAACCATTATTGTTATGAAAAAAAATTCAAAAAAGAAATTTCATTTATAAGAGTTTGTTGTCTCTTTGATTTTCCTCAAATAATTTACAAATCATTTAATTATATAAGAAGTTGTATCCTTTGAGTTTCTTCATTTTAATTGCTATCATGTTATAATAATATAAAGATTAAAAATTTTACTATTATATAATTCAAAACAATTTAATTGTATTTATCAATTTATCCAACAATTCATTTATCAATTTAATACTTATGTAGAAAGACCATATTGCCCCTTACCAATTTCATTCGGAATTTAATGTGTTATTGTGCTCGATTTTGTTCCGTAATGCCTATTTGTGTTCGTTTACGTTCATTTGTGTTTGTTTGTGTTCACTTTTGTCCGACATCTAAATTTAGCAAATAAATACAAACGAACAAGAACAAAATCTTGTCCGGTAAGTGTTCATGAACCGTTCGTGAACACGTAATTTCCTTAACAAACAAACACGAACAAAAAACCTCGTTCGGTAAGTTTTCATAAACAGTTCGTGAACACGTTAATTCCTTAACAAACAAACACGAACAAGGCCTTGTTCGTGTTCGTTTGGTTCATTTACAGCCCTACATACATACATATGTTTTTAAAAGTTGAAGCACCTACAAGATCATCAAATCATTCTTTTAAAACCAAAATCCAAAAATACAATCAAACATAACCAAAGTAAAGACAAAACATAAAACACTTGAGTAACCTTGCTTGCCGGAACACGTTCACGTCTTTTGATGTATTCAAATGGAAAGCATCATGCTTGGTTGCTCTTTTTTTACATTCATATTCTATTTAACCATTATTGTTATGAAAAAAAATTCAAAAAAAGAAATTTCATTTATAAGAGTTTGTTGTCTCTTTGATTTTCCTCAAATAATTAACAAATCATTTAATTATATAAGAAGTTGTATCCTTTGAGTTTCTTCATTTTAATTGCTATCATGTTACAATAATATAAAGATTAAAAATTTTACTATTATATAATTCAAAACAATTTAATTGTATTTATCAATTTATCCAACAATTCATTTATCAATTTAATACTTATGTAGAAAGACCATATTGCCCCTTACCAATTTCATTAACTTGTTGTACCATAAGGAAAAAATGTTGTAATTACTTAAATTTGGTTGGTATCCTTCCCTCACGCTTTATAATATATAGTAAATTACCCCGCGTGTTGCGGCGGTTTTTAAACGTGACTAAGTACGTAAAGGTAACCCAAGTTAAAAAATAATTTTTTTTACCAAAATGGTAATTTTAAATTAAAAGTATTTGATACATAAATCAGGATATTAAGTTTTCTTTTAGTTGGTTGTAATATACAGAGAGAAGGAGATAGAATTATTGACAACAAATACATATATTATACGAGGTTAGACATCATGCTTTAAAGAGTTATACAATTCAACAAACAAAAAAAAAGACAAAAATATCCAATTACTACAATGTTGATAAGCTCCAACAAAGTCTAATAGAACCATCACAAACATTGCTTGTTATTGTTAAATAGATGTGTAGAAGGATTCAATGAAAAGCTTAGGTTTTATTGAAATTGAATTGGGGTTTAATTAGGTGTTATGAATAGGGGTTACATGTTGAAATGGATATGAAATATGCATTACACATATATACAATGAGCATTATAGGTTGTACACAAGGGCATAAAGGGAACAAAATGACCAAATATTGGAAATTTGTGAAGGGACTCTTCAACTCCCATCTTAAAAATTGTGTAAAATTACCTTCTTACCTATCTCTCCTCCTTAATAAGGTAGTAGAGATAAGTGTCATTAAAAATTCAAAATCAATATAAGAAGTCGCTTTCTTTGCATTTTCTTGGAAGGTCTACCAAATCCAAATAAATATTAATAAATGGTGCATTCCATAACCTCTAAAAATAGTTGACATCTGTTTTAATCACTCAGTTGCTACAATTGACCAAACACTTTGGTCAAACAATACACATTTATGGGCAAAAGGAAATCACACAGAAGTTCAAAAGATTGATGGGAACTGCATATTATAATGCTTAAATTAGTTAAATACTCTACCTCAGCATCTTAACATCTCACAAAAAGGATTAAAATCTACACTAAATATTTGACCACTAAATATTCAATGTTTGGGCCTCCATCTACCAGATTACCCAATCAAAATTCAGATATAAGTAAACAATCTTTCATCTATTTTTTTTGCTGGTATATTTTTTTAATCCTCATGATTCGAAACTGAACTCTCCGTATTGTCCGATATTCGTTTTATCTAGCTTGATTCAGATGGTTTCTTTTCCTGCAAATCTCCGTTCTGCTTTGGGTCATCATTTTTCTCAGGAGTGTTCTGCTGATTATCAGCATTGCAGATTACATCCTCGGTTTTTGATGAGTCAGCAGGTGTTGAGACGAAATCATTCTTCTGATCATCAGCATTGCAGATTACATCCTTGGTTTTTGGTGAGTCAGCAGGTGTCGAGAAGGTATCTTTCTTCTCATTATCAGCATTGCAGATTACATCCTCGGTTTTTGACGAGTCAGCAGTTGTCGAGACAGTATCGTTCTTCTGATTATCAGCATTGCAGATTACATCCTCGGTTTTTGACGAGTCAGTAGTTGTTGAGACAGTATCGTTCTTCTGATCATCAGCATTGCAGATTACATCCTCGGTTTTTGATGAGTCAGAAAGTGTTGAGACAAGAGCATTCTTCTGATAATCAGCATTGCACATTACATCTGCGGTTTTTGATGGGTCTGCAGGTGTCAAGAGGGGACCATTCTTCTGATTATCAGCGTTGCAGATTACATCTGTGGTTTCTGATGAGTCAGCAGGTGTTGGGCTGTCATTAAGACAGTTGACATTTTAGATGACGATACAAGTCATTTGACCGAATAAAAAGGAATCATGTAACATGATATTTAGATGTAGGTTAAATGTTACTAACCGTTTTGGTGAACTGGAGTTATCTACTTGCTTTAGTGAGGACTCTAGCTTTCTTTTCCTCTTCTGCTTCCGCCGCCTGAAAATGTTGATCAACCAAAATATCAGCTTTATGAAACATTATTTTATTTAAGAAAAGCACTAAAAACATGATTAAAATAGAAAGGTGAACGTCACTAATCAGCACTTACGTGACAGGCGTGGTCTTGGGGCTTGGTAATGCAACAACTCGTTCCCGTTGCTAATATGATAAATCAGTAACATAAAAAAGTAAGTGTATATTTTAAAAAATATAATTATAATAACAGAAAAATAGAGAATTATGAAAAGAAAGCAACTTGATCAGGTGAAATCTCATCAACCATCTGCCACTTTTCACTATGTAGATCCAGCACTTCTTCATCACCATCGGCATATAATATCTACATTAAAAAAAAATAGAAATCCAAACTCTATAAAAGCATGAAAAAACCTTATTTTCATCAAGGTTTAAAAAAACAGAATCCTGCCTCAAGGCGAACCGAATAGTAAGCCCTATGGATGAGCTCGGGACGGTATCGGTATCGGTACCGAACCGATACCGATCCCGACAATACCGATACTGAAAAGTCCAAAAAACCAATACCGATACCAACACATACGGTACGGTATCGGTTCGGTATCGGTACGGTACCGGTATGGTATCGGTATTTTGCCTTAAAATACCGATACCATACCGATCCCGTACCGATACCGATACCGATACCACCGAAACCGAAAATCCATAAATATGGGTACCGATACCGATACCGATCCCGAAACCCCTCGGTTCGGTACGGTATCGGGATCGGGACGGGATCGGTATTCGGCCTTGTATGCTCATCCCTAGTAAGCCCGAGGCGGAATTAAAGAATAAGTTAAAAACTATATAACTTATAAAAAATAAGATGCTAACTAATTTCATCATCAAATTCATCAAAAAGAGACGGAATGTTTGAAATTGACACAGAACGTCTAAAACATCAAAACCCCTGAGGGGCGGCTTTTCTTACCACCATGGCCCTGAGAGGCGTACATACAAAATAACCCCAAGAGGAGCCACCTCAGACTAGTTTTCTTAGAGCTAAGAGGCGCGCCTCAACCTTTTCTTAACTAATAATACGCCTGACAGCAATTCAAAGATACTGTCATCTTGCCTTTCAAAAAAAAGCTCACCGTGTGCTTATTATCAACATGGTTATACGAAGAAACAGCACCTTCATAATACCTGCCAGAAAAGAAAACAATATATCAAGCGTATAATATTACAAACAATAAAAGCATTATCCAGTTAGTTTAATCCATATAATGGTACTTACATTTTATCCAATGGCCACCAAACTTTTACCCTATGCCCCACCAAATCTTGCCCCCATTTCTTTGAAGTATCCTGTATTGAAAATTTAAGATAATTGAGGTTCACCAGCTATGAATTTGTAACGTATGAAAAAAAAACATAAAATAAAAATGTTTGTAAATTGTTAAAATGGAAATCAACAGACATTTAAGCCGTACCTTGCCATGAGAACCATTAGCAAGACGCTTGTTGGAAGAAGGTTTTCTTCTATTTTGTGTTTTATTATTATTTGTTTGTTGCATTAATGGTTCTGCAGCATCATGCTCCGATATAATATCATCCTCCTTCTTTATGACTACATTATATAAAGAATCCGAACTCTCAATGTTTCCCTTGCTCCTACTCGATTGCCTTTTGCCCTGAAATCGAGTTCCCATTGTATCTTCTTTTGAGTTTTGAACTGAACTAGGGCAACTATCTTGATTTAAACCGTTTTTATTTTTCTTTGGCCGACCCTTTTTGGTAGTTTCTAGTTCTTTTTCCTTTAGCTGACTTTTATCAATAAACTTTTGCTTCTTCATGGATCCACCATTCTCCCAAGTATCAAGATCCCTCTTGTAAGTGCTGTTAGTTCTTGTTGATCTGGTAACCTACAATAATGATTGGAGTTTTGGAAAAAATATAAAGCACTAGAAGAATTTTTTTAGAATGATATAAACGTACCACATGACCATTTTCTTGGGCATTCTGGCATAAGACAGTCACTACTTTAGCGTAATCATCAAGATTTGAATTTATGAGCTTCATTATTGTTTCAGAGTAGGATTTCAGCGTATTGGTACAATTTCTCAATACTTTTTCTGCTACTTTCCAAGAAGCAGGTGTCTGAAAGCCAAAGAATAGTTACAGCTTTCAGGAATAGGATACATTTACAATTGAAAACAAGCATTTAAACAGGAAAAGATCAAAAGATTAGAGGGAAACGTAAGTACCTCGTTTTCTTTTTTAACATGAGATATTAGAAGGGATAAAAGCTCTGTAGTAATTTCGTCACTTTCTTTAATCATAATTGTCATGATAGCTTCTATGTCTGAGAATACTGTGTGGGGGTGATTTACCCTAAATTTCAACATAAAGAAATTATCAATTTTGAACTTTTCACAATGTTACATGATTGAGATGTCAAACAATACCACATATTAGATGTCAACAATAAAGGTTTTTAATCTAACCATATTGAGGGCTCTCACCTTATTTCACTTAAAAATTTCTCAAACATTTCAAGGACCAACGCATCACATTCCAGATCCAGCATCAATAAGCATGATTTAACTTTAGCAACAGACTCAAGAATATGAATAGCTTTATGATAACTTTGACCAGTCACATTTGACAATTGCCCAAAAGCCAACACATTTAGCTGGAAGATTTCCTATGATAAAAAAGTAATAACAAACCATCAAACAATAGTCACACCAATCGAATCTTCTGTTGAAAACAATTTGGTTCTTGAAATACCTTCATGATTTCATCCCTGTAAGGTGGTTCTGGTGCAGTAATTCTTGCTACTTCACAAAGACATGATGCCACTGATACTCTAACATCAATTTCTGAATGCTTTAGTAGTCCATCAGCAATTAGGGCTCCCATTGAGGGCACAAGCGCACCTTGCATCATGATAGATGGCGCTTGACCCACAAAAGTCAACAAATGCTCCGTTTTCTTGTTAAAAAAACAGAGAAGTATTAGGGAAAACTACATAATCCATCTAAATTATCAGTAAATAAAGCCAGTTAAACATATTTGATATTTCAACATAGATTTTGACTTCAAAGTTCAAAACCCTAAAAAAACCTAACAAGAGCTTGCTATATGCTTTAGTATCCACACGTACACAATTTACAACCACATGGGGCATACACTAGGGCTTACACAGTTTCACACACAATGATCGAGTATCTAAACCTGAATCCTCAAGTCTCAAACTACGGACTACCGAATTTGAACATGAATTATAAACGATACGGAGCACTTAAGAGACATTATTGGCAAGTTAAGAATATTAATTCATCTAAATTATCAGTAAACAAAGCCAATTAAACATATTTCAACAGAAATTTTTACTTCAAAGCCCTAAAAAACCTGATGAGAGTTTGCTACATGCTTCAGTATCCACACATACACAATTTACAACCACAGTCTAGGGCTTACCCAAACAATGATGGAATATCTACACCTGAATTCTCCAATTAACGAATTCAAACATGAACTGTAAGCGATACAAAGCACTTAACACACATTATTGGCAAGTTAAGACATAGATAAAGCCAATTAAACATATTTCAACACAGATTTTAATTTTAATTTCAAAACCCTAAGAAACCTAACGAGAGCTTGCTATATGCTTCAGAATCCACTCATACAAACTTTCCAACCACAGGGGACCTAAAACTAGGGCTTACATATACAATGATTGAATATCTAAACCTGAATCCTCAAATTAACGAATTCGGAAATGAATTCTAAACAATACAAAGCACTTAAGAGACATTATTAACAAGTTAAGAACATTAATCCACCTAAATTATCATTAAACAAAGCCAATTAAACACATTTCAACACAAAGTTTTACTTCAAAACCCTAAAAAAAACCTAATGAGAGTTTGCTACATGCTTCAGTATCCACACACACACACACAATTCACAACCACAGGGAACATAAAGTTATAAAACTAGGGCTTACACATACAATGAATCCCAAATTAACGAATTTGTACATAAATTATACACAATAAGGACTACTTAATCCAAATAACAAAGTAGCAGCTAAACATAAACGATTAAATAATGATAATAATAATAATAATAATAATAATAAGAAAAGTTAGGTTAAGGATAAGTTACATCAAGAAGGTCTAGAAGGTTCTTGGTAGAAGAAGGGGGAAATGCAAGGCGTTCACCAGCTTCTTTGAGGCGTTGCTCCAACTCGTTAACTGGACAAACATAATCCATCTTCGAAGGAAACAGAACTGTTAATGTTAATTTATTTTAGCAGTGATAATAATAAGGGTTTTTATGCATCGTTATAGATTGGAATTGTGATTTTTGTACGGGAAGTTGAAAAACCTAATTTGATGTTAGTCGAGTGATTTTCTGGGATACATGACAATGAAATAACAGTTGTAAAATGCAACTGATTTGGTTTTTTTTTTTTTTTTCGAAACTCGAATGTGTTTTTGGTCTATCTTCTTTTAAGCGAAACACGAGAGTGTTATCTGTTTACGTCCAACGGCGTGGATGGGCGTGTAACACCACACGAGAGGGGCAGGAAGGACACGTGGCGGGTTTGGTTGATGTGGCTCCTGTACGTGATTCCACAACACTTTGTAATTAAGTTTAAATGCTTAATGATTGTTAGGTTTAGCAACCTTAAACTTATGGTTACAAACATAACTAATTGTTATTGATGGCAATTACTACCGGTGATGAAGTTTGTGCTAAAATGGCATTGATATCAATGGCAATGAAGGTTGTAAATTGTAATTTAGTCTTGATAAGACTTGCAACCGATAAAACAACTTATTGCAAAGTTGTTCTTACCACTGATGAAGAAAAGTTGTCGTCGATGCAACTAACATAAAAGATATTCCTTTTGAAGAGAAAGCTACAAGTTGTTAGAGATGCAATGTAATAGTAGGGAGATTTATAGATGCAAACTATTGTAGAATATTTGTTTGAACATACATACATACATACATCGGTAATCTCAATTGTAAATTTAGCAATTATTTCAGAGAATCTAAGCTATATTACAACTTTAGAAATTGTGTTTATTCAATTGTAATATGTAACTTTAGGTGCAATCATTTGAGTTATCAATAGAATTGATGATTTTTGATATTCCGTGTTTGTATGCTCTTCTATGTTATTCAATCAAACAATAAAACCTTAATTGATTACTTATTTTCATTGTTGAATAATCAAACATTTTCTAAAACAAGCAATTAGGATATTAGCAAGTTGAATCAAACCCAACACTATTTTCATTATAAACTCTTAAAAGACCCTACACAATTTTGAAGAAGAACTCGTAGAAAAGAGTAGGTAAAACTATAACTGCAATAGACGCACCAAAAAAAAAGTATTCAAGTAACGTAGAATGCCAGAAAAGAAATTGTAGAAGAAATCTAAAAAGAAGACGATTTGTAACAGGAGTGGCTGATGTAGTCGCTAAAGAAATGGGCAGCACGTGAAGATCTGGTGAAGAGACATGTGGCCCTACAACTTACATGATTTATACTATACGGATTCTAATGGTTTTCTAATAGTTTGTAAACTATTATTGATACCACACATCTTACTATAAAATAAAGTGTGGGAATGTCAATGATGAAACCAACGAATGGCAATATTTTTATGTTAATGTTATTTGATGACTAGAACATTTCAGAATCGTAAACTGTATGCTTAAAATTTTCTAAACCTGATTTTCAATTAAATGAAGTAAGAAACAAAGTTGAAGTGTTTTGGTTAAAGTGGAGAACCTAGTGGTTGACTTAGTCAACACTACTTCTTCTACTACAACTCAATCGGTCTCCCCAAAGGATAGCCATGTAGTAAAGTGTTATGTTCTCTAACCAAATGGTTATCGGTTCAAATTATGCGAATAACAGGTGTAGTGACCTTCTCTTGTTAAAAACAACAACCCAATCAGAGAGTAAACCCTTTAATCAAATAATATATTAAACATTAAAAACAAGAATAATAATAAAATAGTTATATATTTTTTTGAACGGTGACTTTCTTATGAGTGACTCATTGTCACGATGCCGACCAAAGTCGTCACCGCGCCAAGGTTGGCCAAACTCCGTGTTCTATCAGATCCAAGTCGCCTTGTCAGCCTTGGTGGCGTTCCCCTGAAAACCGTACTACCTTCACACGAGTTGCCTCGTTGAAGTAACAGTCGGATGACAACCGGAGTGACGCTCAGGAACAAACCCCATCGCTGGGTTTATCACCATCATTACACACTATTGCCTCACTATTTGATGCATATGAGGATTAAACCTAAGTCTCCTAAGGATAACTCAATTTTTTTCACCACCTGATCTATAGATTACCGGCAATAATAATAAAATAGTTATGCTATAGGATAATATTGATCCACCATAAAATATCTAGAAAAAAAAAAAAGACGTATAAATATAAAGAGTAAAGATCCGGTACAAATAGTTTTTTTGGTAAGAACTGTGAGAATCAAAGGAGGGTATTTTTTTTTTATTTTTTTTTTCAAAATTTTTTTTTCCCATATTGTTAAACAAGTATTATAGTATTGAAAAAAAAAAAAAAAAAAATTGGTGTAGAGTAATTACGTGTAGAGTAATTACATAATTACTCTAGTGTAAACTAATGTATTTACCTTAATGACGTAATTACACTAAAAAAAATTTTTTTTTTAAAATTTTTTTTTGTATTATTCATCTAGAAAGAATGTTTAAGCACATGGGAAAAAAAAATTCTAAAAAAAAAATAAATTTTTTTTACCCCCTTTGATTCTTACAGTTCTTACAAAAAAATTATATGTATTTGATCTTTACTCTAAATATAAATAATGGAAATTTCAGAAGATAAAGGCGGTGTAGAATATTTATATTTAGGCAATGGCCACAAAATTTCAGCAAGTCGATATCGATTAACAACAGCTGGTCTCACACACTGTTATTAACAACAAACAAATTCTCCACTCTTTTAATTGGTAGCTGTCTGTCTTTCCTCTTTCTCTCTTTCTTCTTCTGTAGATAGATTGCAGTGAAGGAGGTGGACATCCACAACCCTAATTCCCTCAATTTTCAACTTCTCTTCCCTATTTGCCGCTAATATTATTTCATCATCGCTATTTTCATACGACGTCGTTCCATTTCCGGTAAGATTACATAATATACATCGCTTTTTGTTGATTTTTTTTAATTATTATTGATTATTGATTATTCGTTGTGTAACTTTCCAGATCTGGATCGATTTGTTTTGAATTTATGCGATAGATCTCGATAATTGTATCGAGAAATGTAGCTTTTGTTGTTGAATTACGCTAGGTTGATTATTTGGTTGTGCGTCGTGTAATTTTCACGATCTGGATTGATTTATGTTGAATTTGTGCAATCGATGTTAATAATTGTATTGAGAAACGTTTACTGTTGTTGAATTACGCGACGTTGATTATTGATTGTTGATAATTGCTAATTCGTCGTGTAATTTTCTGGATTTTGATCGGTTTATGTTGAATTTCTGCAATCGGTCTCAATTATTGTATCGAGAATCGCTTTTGTTGTTGTTAATTTTGAATTTGATTATTGATTATAATTCATGCGCATTTTCCAGATTTGGATCGATTTAGGATCGATTTATGTTGAATTACTTGAGAAATTGCTTTTGTGGTTGTTGATGTTGAATTTGATTATTCTACCTGTCCATTTTCCAGATTTGGATTGATTTCTATTGAATTGCTGCAATAGATCTCAAATATTGTATCGATAAATGTTTATTGTCGCTTTTGTAGTTGTTGTTGAATTATGCTAGATTGATTATTGATTGATGATTGTTATTTTCCAGATCTGGATCGTTTTATGTTAATCTCTGCAATAGATCTGAATAACTGTATCGAGAAATGTCGCTTTTGCCAAAAGGCGATTCAATTCAGATTCGCGAGGTGTGGGATGACAATCTGGAAGAAGAATTCGCATTAATTCGAGGTATTGTTGATGATTTTCCGTACGTAGCAATGGACACAGAATTTCCAGGGATTGTTCTTCGTCCAGTTGGTAATTTTAAAAACAACAACGATTATCATTACCAGACGTTAAAAGACAACGTTGATATGTTGAAATTGATTCAGTTGGGGTTAACTTTCTCCGACGATCAAGGGAACTTACCGACGTGCGGAACAGAAAAACCCTGCATATGGCAATTCAATTTCCGTGAATTTAACGTGAACGACGACGTCTTTGCGAATGATTCAGTAGAACTTTTGAGAGAAAGCGGTATAGACTTTAAGAAAAACAACGAAAAAGGAATCGATGCACGGATGTTTGGGGAGCTGTTGATGTCATCAGGGATTGTATTGAATGACAATGTGTATTGGGTGACTTTTCACAGCGGGTACGATTTCGGTTATCTGTTGAAGGTGTTGACCTGCAAGAATCTGCCTGATACACAAGCCGGATTCTTTAACTTGATCAACATGTATTTTCCAACCGTTTACGACATCAAACATTTGATGAAGTTCTGTAACAGTCTTCATGGAGGATTGAACAAGCTTGCTGAACTGTTGGAAGTGGAAAGAATTGGGATATGTCATCAAGCTGGTTCGGACAGTTTGCTTACGTCGTGCACGTTCAGGAAGTTGAAAGAGAATTTCTTTAGCGGTTCGATGGAGAAGTATGCTGGCGTGTTGTATGGTTTGGGTGTTGAGAATTGAAACAGATAAAAAAGATTTTATGAAAAGAATGGTAGTTGTATGTTTAAGTTATACAATGTGTTTTAATGACACCACAGCTTGAGGATAAATTAAGGTAAATATTTGATTTCTATATTTGTTCTCCGTTATTGTTTGATGCTTTTTTTTTTTTAATTTCAGATGATCTAGGTTTGTAATCCAGTCAACCCACAATTTAATTTCCAATCTTTATAAGAAAAGCAAACTGTATTATGTGATTCCTTTAATGTCATAAGAACAGATCAAATACTATCAAATCTCCATGTAGATCATCATACAAAGTATATGTTATGTCCCGATACAGACGGTAGTCGCTTTCTATGAGATTCTTCTGCATAACCAACGGAAGCTAGTGTCCTGCAGCAACCATGAACCTGGGTGACCAATGGAAACTAGTGTCCTGCAGTAACCATGAACCTGGGTGACTTCGAAAGTTTCGAGAGTTTTAACTTTTAAGTTTGCGCTTGTGTCGACAAGTACTTCTCTGGTTCGTGTCATCACCTCTTAATCTATACCTCTCTGGTCTCATGTATTTATCTCTTAAAAGACCGTTTATGCATCTGCTTAGTGTAAGCTGCGCTTTACTTGGTTTTACTCCACTGATAAGAATATCGATGATCCCCTTGTCCCTAACGGGATCCCTTACTGAAAAGAAGATAAGAGGTATGGTATGCCTCATATTCCTCAAAATCTTGAGTTTTTAGTATTAGTGAAAACATGATAGGAAAAAGAGTGCACGCATAAATCATAATAATGGTGATGTAGAAAATAATCAGTTGTACCCATATAAGAATGTGATATAGTATATGCTTGGAGTTAGTGGATTAATACACCACCGGAGACCTCTTGCTAATTGATTCTGAGTAGCTTTATCGAGATCAGAAGCAAATTGTGCAAAAGCTTCTAATTCTGCGAATTGTGCCAGCTCCAGTTTTAATTTACCGGCTACTTGTTTCATAGCTTTAATTTGAGCTGCAGACCCCACTCTGGAAACAGAGATACCCACATTAATAGCGGGTCGGATTCCAGCATTGAATAGATCGGCAGATACCACCTAGTTAGGAATCATACACTCCTATTTAATTATTTATTAATCATGTTATAATAATTTTGATTTTAATAATAACAAAACCAGCCACCAAGTTTGACTTACTTTTATTACTACGGCCGTTTGCTTTTTATTTTTTTATTATTATTATTATTTTTCACTTTTATTATAAATAACCTACGCAGTATTGAAGCTTTTTATTTATTAATTTTTTTATTATTATTATTTTTCACTTTTATTTTTTTACTATTATTATTAAATTTTTTATAAACATTTACGAACTACTAATCACGTTCATTGACTATTTTTCACTCACTTCTAACTCTCATCATCATCATCATCATAATCATCATACTCAGTTAATATCACCTATAGCAAAGCTAAGGTAGGGTCCGAGGAGGGTAAGATGTAGACAGTCTTACCTCTACCCCTAAGAACAGAGAGGCTGCTTCCAGTGAGACCCCCGGCTCGATGTGGTTTGGTATCAAGCCTTGGACATAAGGCACAGAACACTTAGCAATCGGGACAAACCCGATCGGTGCATGTACCCCTTTATCTTTTGGCTATCAACGCCACCACATGATGCATGATTAACCGTTCGTCGTTTTTAACGTTATCTTCACGAAATTAGTAAAATAACATTAAAACTAATGCAACTTCACTTCTAACTCTCAACCACTTAAAAATACATTAAAAACTAGTAATAAAAATAACAACAAATACATACTAAGTTTTAATCTATATTTACATATTCAGGAGGTTTTGCTACCCAATTTCTATACATATTTTGACGTGATTCAAAAATATATTCCCAACCTTCTGCACCGCTTTCTCTCCTTAGCGTCCATAGGTTGTTTGTATTAGCCATTGGGTACTCTCCTTGCAATTCTACCCTTACATAATGGTTACCGCCTACAAGTGCAATCGTAATTACCTTGAACTCATGAAAATATTCAGGGCCTTTCCAAAGAGGGAAGCACGTCGAACTATTTGTTCGTTCATTAGATAAAAAATGAACAATTACGTTATACTTGTTCGCAATCAGGAACCCTGCGTCTGGCATAATCATCCAATGTTTTCTCGGTGCATTTCCTGAGCCGAACCAACAAAGCGACGTATAGAGATCTTTGAATGATTCACAGAAAGCTTTTGTATACAACTCTCTAAACTCAAAAAGCTTTTCCAATAGTTCTCTCCGGACTAATAGCCATTGATCTTCACCATACCCAATAGCAGAAGTTATCGCCCGAAACCCACAATTTCCATCACCCATCACATTGTGTATACATGATACGTATGGACGAAAAATTTCTGGAATTTGATGAATATATGTGTGTGTCGTTCCTGTTGTTTCGTTTGGAAGACTCTCTTGAGTCAACCCAATGAAATCATAACCCTATGAGCTTTTAGGGTTGGGAAAGAAACTATGTCTGTTATAATCTTCATTCAACCCCATGAAATCATAGATTTGTGTACTCTCAGGGTTGGAGAAAAAAGCATATCCTGTAGAATATTGGTTCAACCCCATGAAATCACATGTTGGTGTGCTTGATTCATATGCAAAAGAACTATGTCCGTTAGAATCTTGGTTGAACCCAAGGAAATCATAGGATGGACCAGTGTAATAAACATAGTCCTTGAATGGAGACTCTTGGGTGTTAACAAACGAGTTGTGCCTTTGAGTTTTAGTGGCTGAAGGGTTGGTGAAACTATGGCGGGCATAATCGTCGCTCAACCCCATAAAATCATATGACGGTGGGATTGAACCTACGTATGGATCAGTGTATGAAACAAATGAACTGTGCCTTGCAGGCTCTTGGAAGTCAACGAACGAACTGTGCCTTGCAGGCTCTTGGGAGTCAACGAAGGAACTGTACCTTGGCGGCTTTTGGGAATAGCTTCTTTGAGGGGGGGGGGGGGGGGGGGTTAAAAGGTGGAGGGACCGGTTTAATAGCTTTTTTGGATTTTGTTGTTGGTCTTCCACGAGTGTTTGTTTGCACTGCTGGCTCATTATATTTAGTGCTACTAGCATCCCAAATACCTCGTAGCTTTTGTAACCAACTCTTTCTCACCCTTGGGTTTGACTCTTTATAGTAAGTTTCCAGAAACTTTTCAAACTGCTCATGAAATGCAATATCCGCTTCTTCTGGGCGTAACAACGCCAGTGAGAAATCAAGCTTTTTCCAAAAGCTGTCTATTGAATCTAGTGGAATGGATTTAGACCCTACCACATACGATTGGATTTCACATGCACATGGTAAACCGCAACTACGACGAATACGACAGCTACATGCTTGGTTTTTGTCTTTCATATCTTGAATTCGCTTCTCCTCCCCTGATAGTATATCTAGAGCTTCAAGAGAAACATTATTTAACAATAAAGCAAATGTTTTATTGTTATGGCGATGTTTTACCTTTTTACGACTTTCCTAGAAAGTTGCCTTTATTTGGGTGCATTGTAAGCGAACCATGTCATCAATAACTTTTACAAATTTATCCAGCGGTGTCTTGTTCGAAGTAATATGCCTTTTAAACAAAGCATGTTGGCTTTCTACCTTGTTTGTTGTTCGTTCGCCGAAATTTAAATGTCATTTTCAAAATAAAAAATTATTCTGTCATTTTCAGAATAAAAAATTATTTCAATAAACTATTTAATGATTTCATCAATGATTGCATCGGGGTGCATTCAATTTTTTGGGCCATCTGTATCTTCTTTTGTGCATCGTATATTGTTTCAATCGTGGAGACATTTGCACTATTTTTCCCCTTCAACGTAATGAGAATTTTACGCGGAGGTACGCCAAGCAGTGTCATCTCTTCCACCAATGCAAACTCTTCATTAGTTAACCTTTTTGCATAAGCATGCCCCTCAAACCATTGAGCAAGTTCATGATTATGTTCGTCACACTTAACTCGTATTTTCCATCCTCCTTCTTTTACGTTTCGCTTTGCTACAAATTGGAATGGACATCCAATTTTAATTGTGCCAGAATGAGTGGTAGACTCTGATGTTGCTTTGTAATGACCGCCACGATTGCACATAAGATAAGCCTTGTTGACAACGTCCCTTGCCTTCTTTGATCTTTGTTTGACAATAACGTATCCAAGGTTGTATGCGATGTTTTTCACCCAATCCGTAAGCTCATCCAATGTCTCAAAGACCCCGTCATTGTAATATGGTGAACACATATTTCCCTTAAGAAACTAAAAAATAAAAGAATTTTAGTATTTCTTAAAACCTATCCTTAAATTTTCAAATAAAACCAAAGCACAAACCACCAAAGAGGTGATTCGGATGGTCAAGGATGTTAGGAGGTTAAAACCAAAGCACAAACCACCAAAGAGGTGATTCGGATGGTTAAAAGTTAGATTAGGAAAAGTAGAAAGTAAGAAAAATGTATTAGAAATTAAGAGAGAATTACCAAAAGTTGGAGATTTTTTAGAGGATTTGAGGACTTTGAAAATCCTTGAGAGAATTTGAAGATTTGGAAGGGATTTGAGAGTGGTTTAAGAGATTAGAGGTGGTAGAGGTTGGTATTTATAAGTAGGATGAGGGTTTGGGTAATAAAGAATGTGGTTGAGAGTTAGAAGTGGGTAAAAAATAGTTATTATGTGTGTTTAAATTCATATAATTATAAATTAATAGTTAAACATTTAAAATATAATTAAATAGTTAAATACTTTGTGGTATTTTAATATATATATAAAAAAATATTGTTAAAAAACATTAAAATGCAACAATTCATGGGTGGTTGACGTAAGGAGTGTGAGAAAAAAAGCTGACATCTTGAATAGGAAAATTGGTGGTCCCTATGTGTGGCACCGAAAAAAACAAGCATCAGTCATTAACCCATATCTTGAATGGTGGTGGTCCCTATGTGAGTCCCTAGGTGTGACAGAGAAAAAACATGCTTTAAGGGTGTATATCTCCTAAGGTATTTAGGAATCATACACCCCTTAATTAGGATTTATACACTCTGGCCCACACCACACACCAAAAGAATACTGCCACATACCCCAGAATATGATGTCACACCCCCAGAATGTAATGTCACGTGGTGTATGAAACCCATCTCCTAAATATGATGTGACTAGAGTGTACTAAACCCATATCGCATATGCTTTCCGGTATTTGTTGAGGAATGAGGATGGTATGAAGAGGTCCCAACCGGATCCAACGGTAATGAAACCAAATTTCGAATCACTATATTAAAGTTTGAAAAGACGCTACCATAACCATATTTCCAGGAGAAGTTACCAATAAGTCAAGCATTACCATCAATTAGGGATCAACATTTGGTACCAGGTACCGAAAAATACAAGACATTTTCCAGTACCGATTTGGTACCCATATGTGACAATTTTTGATACCAATACTAGTCCGATACAGTATAGTATCAAGCTCATCCCTACCACCAATTCTGAAATATGAACAAAGCCAAATTACATCCCTAAACCAAGCATGATAAGAGCTGATGGCATTTACGGACACTGGCGGTTCAGTTTAGGCTCTAACAGAAATTTGGCTCAACCACTAACTAGTCTCAATTACCAACAAACCAAACTGCGGTGGTTCAATGTGACGACGTGCGTTTTGTCTTAGAAATCCATAGTTTGAATTAAAATTATGGTTGATAGTTGTTACAAGTACATATTATACAAAATTATAGTTTGGTTCGTCTTGATACCTGGAATTGGCTATCTACCTTACAGCCAATTGCATGTATCAAGACGAACTAAACTATTAAACCACTCACTCGTAACAATCTAACCGTTTAAATTTCACATAACGACGCTCTTGTTTGAATAATTCAATCCGTTTCAACTTTTTTAAACACTAATCGCATTATAAATATGAAAGCCAAAAAAAATGCAGGGATTGGAGATGATACAAAACTTTTACCATCCAAAGGTACAATAAAGAGGCAAGAAAAGCCCAGGCCAAAACAACTAATATTACTGTTGGGTACAAAATTCAAAATACATCTAGGTTCACACTTCAAACTCAACTTCAGAAAGATAGAACTGGATTTGTGTATATAGTTAGTTCATCTTAATAATCAACTCATTGATTAGATCCTCACGGTTGCCCGAGTCACCTCCGTCCCTGAAAGGTTTTTTCTTACCCTGCAACGCCTTTTCAGGCTTGTTTAGAGTGAAAGGACACAAAAAATTGCATACATCTTTGAAATGTGGGCCCACATTCGCGATTTCGTTTACAATGTCTTCTATGCATATGATTTTGTGCTCCCCAAGTGCCTGAAAAACCCATCAAATAAAGTGAAAATTATAATAATGTTCAAAAGAAAAAATCTATAGAAGCAAGGATACCAATAGAACTCGCAATTTCTACGCCTTTACTAATGACGGGATCAATTCGCGTTACGTTTTTACGTTTAGAAAATGGAACAAAACATCCTGCAAGTAGCTTTAAAATCGCCACAAGTTATTTATAGGATTGAAAATTTGAACAAAACGTGTTTCAGGTCAACCTTAAACGCGACCCATTTGACCTGTAACACAGCCTGCCTGACCAGCCCCTTTAGCCGACCGACTCTAACAAGAATATATCATAATACCTGTTCAATGATGTTATTGTCCGTCAAGGGATATATCTGCTTGTCAATTTTCGCCAAACCCTTCTTGTATATAAGCTCATTCACACTCTTGAGGTTAGGATACCTTTAATTTGTCAGAAACATAAGCAAACCTTTTATAAGACACCAAACAAAAACTAGAACAATATGTTAAATTGTTAATATATTATGTATGAACTCACCCGTAAGTCACATACGGTTCCACTTTTTGTAGAATATCCAATATTCTCTCATTTGCCTTAACAAAAACACCGGTGAACATCCTCCTTAGTCTCAAAGAGTACAAGAGTTTCCTTGTCTGCGGGTGCATGTCACTTTTACTAAAAAAACAAAAAAAAAATATGTGAGCGGAAACAAATGAAATAAAAAAGAAAAAAACTATCACATGTGACATACCCTTGTATACGTATGACAAAAAGAAGCTTCGATTGAGATAACTTAGATGCTTTTCTTGGTCGCTTTGCCCGATGTTTCATTTTAATTAGATCAGCCTCCTGAATAAAAAAAAAAAAAAACCACTTTTAGTTCCAGAGAAAACGAGAAAAACGTTAAGCGCCAAATATAATTTGGTTAATATAAAACAGCAAGGGTTAGTTTGTTACTCTATCACGGTAATCTCTGATAAACTGTTCGGGCTTTTTTATAACAAAATTATCACTTTTTGATTTCTTGACTCTTTGCTCCAGCTGCTGTTTCCTTCTAATTGCCCAGTCCTCATTGTTTTTTCTTTTCTTCAACACAATCTCTGATACATAATCAAGAGGCTTGGGTTCCTCATCAGCCATGATGGTTGATGTCACCTACAAAAAGACATAGATATATAAGAGATCTTACGTGTGTCCCTAAAGATGCAATTAAGTAAAGCAAACAACTGTCTATAAAAGACTAAAAACAATTTGTGATTTCATAACATCGCGTGTAGGTTCTACTCCACGATTACAAATGCATGCAAAATTGAACTGTCAGTGTGTACGTCTTATATCTAGCCTTATCATAATATAAAATTTAAATCATTACGCCGCCATATTGCATCAAAAAGGTTACATGCTTTACAACATTACTACCATAGTACCATTATTAACAGCATTGAAAGTATTTTTCATTGATAAAACTAAGCTGTTATACATGTAAGTTCTGAACCCACACATACCCAGAAATTTAAATGAACCTAACACCAACGCAAATAGCTAAACGAATCGAAAACACAAACAGCTTATTTGTGCGGACAAAGACAACCCATGGTTTAAAAAATCTTTTGAGGCGTGTGTCTCAAGGCGAGGCACCAAAAAAACAAGCCGAAGGCGCGCCTCATGAGGTCTAGTCTGTACATACGCCTCTAAGGGCTGAGGCGTTAAAAAAATGCGTGCCTCATGTGCGCCGCAGGGGGTTATGGTATTTTTTATGTGTTTTTTTTTATGTTTTAGACTTTTTGGGTCAATTGTTTTATATTTGATATATGTTTTTGATGTTTAAGACTTTTTCCGGGTCAATTATTTTATATTTTATAAGATATATAATTTTTTCATTTATTTTTTAATTCCGCCTCGATTCGCCCCAAGGCTTACGCCTCGTGAGGCGAAGGGAAAACACCTCGAGGCTCGTTTCCATTCTTTTAAACTTTGCTAGATTCAAAAACCCTATTTGATTTTTTAAATCAAAATCACCCAACCAACTTATGTTTCGATAAAAAAACCTAAAAAATAACGGTTTTCACCCAAGACCTTCGATAAATAACCGCTAACAAAAACTCGAAAAGACCAACAATATTGTTGCACTCACACTGCCATAGCCAGCTAAAAAAAGCAAGAAATCATTCTACCCTAGCTTTACAACAAATCAGAGAAACTGGAACTGGAATAACAAAGAACTGCTCCTTTAATTCCTTTATTAATATTAATTAATTAACCTAGAGGTACAAGTCCATAAAATATATAAATTAAAACATATGCCTATAAAAATCCTTCTAAACCTAAACCCTAATTTGCAGACATATAAAATCTGACTATCTGTTGACATAAACTGCATAAAAAATTAAACATTTAGTTCAAATGGATATCAAAGTTCAAACAACATGTAAATAACCATCAGTTCTATGGATATCATCTGAAGGTTGCAAAAGGAAGAAAACTTACGTAAGGATTGGAGAAGATGAAGCCGAACAGCTGATGAAGAAGAAGAAGCTGCAACAATATGATATGGAGGAATATGTTTAGTTTAGGTTTTCTGATACCATATGGCCATAATAAGGCTACCATATGGCCATAATAAGGCCCATGTTTTCAGAAATAGGCCCATTACTTGATTTGTTGAATTAGGCCCAAACTATAAATAAACAAAGGGTTTTTTTTTTTAAGTAAACTTTTATTGTTGTGGATGTGGTTTGGTCACCTTTACAAGTTTAGGTATTTTTTTTTTTTTTTTTTTTTTGGCATCTAGGTCCTTTAGGTTGCTAAAGAGAAGGTAAAGAGTGGTGTGTACAGGGTAGGGTTATAAAGCAAACGTGTAAAAGTACATATTTGCCACTTATTTAATGGAGAAAATAGATGGGTTAACGAAGTGGCAACATTTTCAAACTTGTGGCGCAGATTAGGAGAAAAAAGGTTTATTGTATTTAAATAACTTAAACTTTCATTTGTTGCCGGACATTTTACTCTCTTTTAGGGTATAAGAACGAATTCATTTCTTTAAAGAATTTTGAAAAAAAAAATTATTATAATAATGAATGCAGTGTAATCGTTTTATAAGCTATAATCTTTTATAAAGTTGAAAATACTAATAAAATTTATGTCTAGGTCGATCCATACGAAAACTAACCCGTTTCGACTTATTAATAAGCTAACTATGCCCACTTATGTTATCGCCTTTTACCTCCGATCATGGTTCTACTCACCATTATCGGAGTAGCAGTTTTGACTTCTTTACAAATATATACCGGTGAGAAATTAAAATTCAATAAGTTAGAGAACTAAGATATATGTATATAATTTTAAGTTTCTAAACTTTTGAAACTGAACTTTCTTTCTCTATAGAGTAATTCTGTAATAGAAATTACATATATCCCATATTAATAAAATTGCCATTTCATTTTACTTTTAAAAAGTCTTTTAAGGATATATTAAAAATACATTTTTAAAAGATAGAAAATCAAACTAAATCACATGTCATGATAACATACTCTGTTATTAATCATGTCCACTTAGCTCCACCTTTCCATGATTAGCAACACACTTCTCCCACTACACATAATAATTTACTTTTTAATTAAAAACGAGATAACGTCATCCCGCGCGTTGCAGCGTGATGTTGATCGTTAAAGTCTTTAGCATAACTATATGAGATACAAAAATTCTTTAGTTTACGCAAAACATTTTTTATTCATCTTGATTTATCTATAGTTTGCATTATCACACTAAATCATTTTATCAGGAAAGTGACAATTGTATTAGAAAAATTATTAAAAAATTAATAATGAAATTCTGAAAAAAAATGGTTGGTTCAAAAGAAATTTATATTTTGGGAAAAAATACTATGAAATAAATTTTCATTTCTTTTTTCATGTTTTTGGATAACTTTAATATAGATTCACCCTTTATTGAATGTGAGGGGTTTACAAAAGAAACAAATTCTACCACCACCAATCTTTCTCTTTCATTCAAAATGAAGAATAATGAAGAATATCTCTCGTTAGAATTCAACAAACCCTTTTACACATTATCACCATAACTACACCACTGTCGGACCGGAGAAACCGCCACCAACTCCATGACCACAATTCTTGCATCACCATCTCAACTGAAAAATTCTCCTATCTCCATGAAAACATAAAATGGTGGGAGGGAACCAATACCGGAATCGAAATTCAGATGAACGGGGTATGCGGCTTTGGTAAAATGTTGCTGGTGGGTTTTCGGTAGGTTAGAATGCGGGTATGATGTTTACATGGGTTGAAGGGTAATATTGTTCGGAGGGTTTGGCAGGCATTGGTGACGGTGACGGTTATTTGGTAAGCGGAAGAAATTAACGATGACGGTTACGGTAACGGAAACGATAACGTCCGTTAAGTTGATATTTGTATTATATATATAATAGTAAAATGCACATTTTGTGTAGTACATCTTTAGTTTGTTAAATAAGATAACAAATAGGGAAAAGTTGGATGACATCCCACCCATAAATTTTGTATCTTACTTACAAATTTAGATTATGATTGTTTACAAGTCACAACTTTGTAATTATGTGGTATCTAACACTAACACTAAAAGTTAACAATTGGTTGTTGCCTATATAAAATTACTATTGTAAATTGAGTTGTATGATTTTTTTTATAGATAAAAGATTGATTGCTTCTTAAAAGAAACATGGGCAAATTACATGAGGAGACTAGGTAGGCGGACAACAAGCTGTGCCGTCATCCCTTTCTAAATACAACATTAGTTTGTCAAATAAGCTTTCAAGTGAGTGGTATAAGGTCCAATAGAAAATGCTTGACAAAGTCGATAATGTTCCATGGGCTGCATCCTAGTTGGTTAAGAGGTCGTTTAAGGGGCATGAATCTAAGTGAACATGTTAGTTGATTAGAGACAAGCTTATCGATAGGAAAAACTATGTAGCGTTAGCTCAACGGAACTCTTTCCTTTCAACATATCCAAAGCCATTATGTAGTGAAGACAAATGACATATCACATGTACCATCTATATTCTATGTTATTCAATCTTATCATTGCATGGCTGGATAACATGTTATATTCTTCAATTATATTATTTATATACCTAAGTTATGGGAAAACAAAAAAGAAGGTTTAATATACATAGACTTATAGTCCTAAATCTACATCCATAACTTTTACAACTTAAATATAACCAAATTAAAATGTTGAACGATAAACATTTATATGTACGATAATTTATACAAGACCATAGACTATGTGTTGTGATTTAACTAAAAAATGAAATCTGACTGTCACATAGGTGGTTCTTACTAACTTTTCTATTAAAAGCATGTAATCGTTTAAATAACTATTGTATTAAAATAATGCTTAAATTAAATATACAAAATAAATAAGAAAAAAATTGGGTGATGTGTAGATATTTGATCGGATAAATGGGAAAGATAAAAGTGGCGGTGAGGCGTTACAACAGTCACGCCCATCAACATCAACAAAAGATTGTAGCGGCGTGTGAAGCGTTCTATCGTAAAATGAAGTGGGGCTAGCAGCTACGAATGAAGTGAGGCTAATAGCATTTACAATAGATTCCTCACCCATATATAATTACACTAAAAACTATTATATTTTTTTTCTCATTTTCAATTAAATAATATGTGTGGCCCTTGGGGGGCGAAAGTAAAGTTGCACTGATTTTAACGTTATTTTACTAATTTCGTGAAAATAACGTTAAAAATGACGAACGGTTAATCATGCATCAGGCGGTGGCGTTGATAACCAAAAGACAAGGGGGTACATGCACCAGTCGGGTTTGTCCCGATTGCTAAGTGTTATGTGCCTTATGTCTAAGGCTTGATACAAAACCACTATTGAGCCGGGGGTCTCACTGGAAGCAGCCTCTCTATTCACACGGGGTAGGGGTAAGGTTGTCTACATCTTACCCTCCTCAGACCCTACCTTAGCTTTTGCTATTGATGGGATTAACTGAGTATGATGATGATGATGATTTTCAATTAAAAAAATACTTTTTATACATTTATCATTCCCTTTTCTCTCTCATCCACTGACAACCATATCAAAAAATATGAAAAATAATAAATAAATGCAGTGGCACACTTTCTTCCCAAATATACAAATAAACAGTAATTTTTCTTTTCTTTTCTCTCCTCCACTCAAAATTACTTTATAAAATATGCAGAACTCGCTAACAAATACATGTACAACCTACTGTGAATGCTCTAACGACTATTTTTTTTAAAAGAAAACTTCATTAAAAACAACCCCAAAACGACTATCTCCAAGGCGGAGATAACCACAGCTAAACACAATCACATCAGTTCAAGACTAAAAGAATTCTAACATATCCAATCCACAACCACATCCTTACCCCTACTTCTATACTAAAGAAAACTCAACGATTTAACATCATAAATGACTTGACAAACACTCCTATTAATGTTGGAAAACACCTTTTCATTACCTCCTTCAAAACCTAAAACATATATATATTTTTTTCAATTTTCCAATAAAATGCATCTTAACTAAAGAAAAATCAGTTATCCAATTGTTTTAGAACTAAAATAAATTTATTTAACCATATTGGAGGGAATAGTTTATAGTTATCCTGATCATGTGGCCTAGTGGTAAAAGGGCTGGTTCTCTCTTTGGGGGAGTCAGGTTCAATTCCCACAGGAGGCATGTGATGGATACCCCCACCCTTGTGGTGGGGTAGGTGGTTGGGAAGTGATGGAGAGACCCTTGACCCTTGTGGTCATGGGTTCGACTCCTGATCCCTCCAGGTTTTACCGGTTCACTACCGTCGTGCCTTCGGGCGGGTTTGTGGGCCGGGTTTTCCCTGGAACTGGAGACGGGTGGGCCGAAGGGCTCTGTCCGTACGGACTAGAGGCCGTCTGGGGCCCCTTTCGGCCATTGGGAGCCGCGTACAGAGTACCCGGCAATACTTTAGTTGATCGTTCAAAAAAAAAAAAAAAAAGTTTATAGTTGAATATAAGAAGACTTTAACCAATGAAAATGCAAAGAGTAGTAGTGGTGGTGGTGGTCCACCAAAAAGCAAAGGATGCGATACTTATATCCCGCCGGTAACACCGATCTCAGCTTCACCTTCCCCTATTCTTTTTTCAATTCCATCCAATACCATTCCTTTTAATATTATTTTCAAAATGTTTCTTTTGCAAAGTGCAAACTATTAGTTATTATTATTATTATTCTTTATAAATAAATACACAAAGCTTCAATCACTTTAAACCACAAAAACAATGCTATGCAGAGGCAGCTCCATAGATTGCCGGAAAGAAGGATCTGTTCCTGTATACCTTAATGTATATGATCTTACTTCCATGAATGGTTACGCGTATTGGCTCGGTCTCGGTGTCTATCACTCCGGTGTGCAAGGTTTGCATTTTAATACTAGATTTAGTTCATTCGGTTAGGATCGGTTTTAAAACCAGTTTTTTTACAAAAACCCCAAACCGGTATAACTAGTTAGGATCGGTTTTAAAACCGGTTATCCTAAAAAAACGTTTTTTATTTATTTAAAAAGTTGTTTTTTTTAACCAGTTTCTTCCTAGGTGATGAATAACCGGAAAAAAAACAGTTTTTTTTAAAGCGGTTTTTCTTAAAACCAGTTGTAAAAAAAAAAAAAAAAAACCAATTTAGGTTATAATACTGTTTTTTTTAAACCGGTTTTTTTTACACCTCTACATCGGACGGTATAAAACAATTTTGTTAAAAGCGGTTTTTCTTAAAACCAGTTGTAAAAAAAAACCAAATTAGGTTATAATACCGTTTTTTTAAACCAGTTTTTTGTTTTTGTACACCTCTACATCGGACGGGTACAACACTAGTTACAATTGATAACAAACTATTTCATAGCGATTTAGTTTATCACACTCATCTGGTCACGTAAATACTAGTTTATTTTTTCATGGAACTTTAGTTCATATTACCGATGGCGAATCCATGAATTATTTCCAGGGATTCTTTTCGTTGATTCTCACTGATTTCCACTTATATTTTAATTTATTCCACTAAAATTTTCAATTTTTTTTTTTCAAACCGAGGGGTTCAGAACCACTGGATCCGCCACTGCCTATACAACTCATAACAAACGATTTTCTGGTCACATATTTAATTTTTTTTCCTAGATTTAGTTCATGTGACAATTGCGCGCCCATAAGACGGGTATAAAACTAGTTACAAATGATAACAAACGATTTCATACCAATTCAGCTCATCACAACCATTTGGTCACGTATTAATATTGTTTTTGCTACCCTGCATTCAGTTCATGGAGTTGAGTACGCGTTCGGATGTCATGAACAAGCGACAACTGGAATATTCGAAGGAGAACCCAAAAAATGCGAAGGATTTACGTTCAGGAAGCAGATTTTGATCGGATGGACGGAGAAGAGTCTAAGAGAGGTTAGAGCAGTTATGGAAGAGCTTGCACAAGATTACAAAGGAACTTCATATAATCTCATTACTAAAAACTGCAACCACTTTTGTAAAGATGTGTGTGTTAAACTCACTGGAAAGTCCATCCCTAGCTGGATCAATCGGCTAGCTAGAATCGGTTAGTCAAATGTGTTATTTGGTTGTGTATTCAGTTTATTTGTCGAGTTGAGTTTATAAAAATGAAAGCGTCGAAGCTGAGTGTGACATTGCAGGTTTTATGTGCAATTGTATAATTCCAGCGAGTATAACTTCGACTAAAGTGGGAATTGAAGATAACAAAGTGCATAATGAAGGAGAGATGAAAGAGTTGCGACGTGGTACAAGTAGATCGGCTTCATCTTGTAGTTGTTCGCCAGGATCCAGGGAATCTTCGTCGTGGACATCGCCTGCGCCTGTGGTTGCTAGGTGTAGAAGTCATGGAATAACTTCTCTTACTCCACCTTCACCTTTGATTCTAGACTGCTCTAAATCCTAACAGCTTTCAGTAATTAAATTGTTGTTTTGATTTTTGATTATTTTTACTTACGGTTTTTGATTGATTTATGTATCGTCGTCTCTATAATCCGGCCATCCTTTTCATGTAACGTTCAGTGAGATGGATAAGGCGTTTATTTGTCGTAGAGCCCATATGACTTTATACGAGACATATGACATAAATAGTCATATGGATCGTATGTACAACAGGCGAAAAGTAGTCATGTATGAAAGAAATTACTGATGTGACCATTAACAAAGTGATAACAGGAGTGTGGTATACACACCTTTAATGGTTGTGTTTGTATACATCATTGAGTGTCATTATCATCCATCTGATGATGTGAATCATTTGGCTTCTTTTTTGTTGCTTTTTACCTTTTCCAAATTCAAAGACTACATGTACATTGGACCCACTTTAGGCTCAATGGTACCTGTAACATGAGTGCATGACCCACTCTCCATGTATAGAATTCTGCATAGGATCCTTTGGTGCATAGGACACATGATAATTTGTAAGTCAATAGAAACATTGAGGTTCATGTGGGGTCTTGCAAGATACATTCAGAAGCTAAGAACCGACATTATAACCGACTACTCAAACGTTGATAGGTCGTTGAGTAAGCGGTATAATGGTCCTTACTCTTGGTGTGTTTTGTTAGTGAGGCAAAACTGGCGGGTCAGCGGTCAAAAGGGGTTCGGGTCAAATCGGATTAATGATAAACTTGGTTTGGGTTATAACACGTTTTCTATAAACTATTTTTTTTATATAAAATTTTCATTCCATGGCTGCGAAAATTACATCAAGATAGCAGGCAGGCAGACAACAAGCTGCCATCGGTGACTGAGAAAATATTAAAATGACTTGTATCGGAAAAAGAAAAAGAATTAAAGTGAGTCATTGGTAGCAACGCTCGTGGTGCCATCGGTGGAGGTGGATGCAGTGACAAATTCTGACTAAGATACTGGTGTCGGCAACAACCAATAGATGGTGCCCGAGGTGGCGGTGCAACAACGATGATTGTGACAGTGGTGATGGTGGCTACAACCAATAAGTGATGGTGACAAACAATGGTCATAGCGGTTGCTCTTACATGTTGACCCATTATTAGTTAGCGTCTAAAGAGTAACGACCGACTCAGTTTACGCAATGTATAATTTGAGTAGACCAGAATTGAATAGTAGTATATGTATAAAAACATAAAAATAAAAATAAAAAATTAAATACAAATGTTCGAAAAAAAGGGATGTTTTTTTTTTCACGCAAAATATGTTGTTTACTTGTTTCAGTAGAGAACCCTGCACAATGATTCACACTACAAAACTAATGAAACCTGCTCACGAACTTGGCTTTGCTCTTATGAAATTTGATCATATCAGTTTTGACTTCACCCAGTCAACAAAATTGTCTAGAATCAACGGCCAAGCAAGTTTCGGATCATAATTGTTAAGATCAGGAAAGTTTACCTGTAAAATAGTAAAATTTAAATACCTAGGAAATAAGGAAGCTAACTGTCGTTAATACTAGAGTTGGAAATTTTGACCCATTTACTTATGACCAGGTCAATTCGGGGTATTGTTTATCGCTAAAGGGTAAACTCCAGACGTTAACTAAAAATGAACCTTAAAAGCATAAAACCTTTTAAAATCATTTTATTCAAAAAGTAGATTATTAATACTTGACCTTGTTTAGACCGGACAAAAAATAACACGTTTTGACTCATTAGCCAGCGCAGACATTTTGCCAGGTCTATTGAGTACTGGTTATCAAAGAAGTGTCGAATAAATATAATCGAATGGTAACCTAACAATAATGCCTCATTACCTCATTACAAAATCTATAGAACCCCATCCATTGATCCATGTTTATGACCTTGTAATCAATCTGTGTCTGCAAATTGTCCACAAAAGAACTAGTGTGAGTTGATTGTTTCATATGTGCAAGCCTTTTTCTTATACATTAAAAAAAAAAAAAAAAAAAAAAAAAAACTATGAATTACGTTTGTTGTGTGAGGGAAGATAATGACAAGGACTTAATTTTGTTATAGATAATGAAACAGAAGATATATTATTGCAACAGGCAGGGCCTGCAATTTGCAAACACATATATTTGCTCACCTGTAGATATTGAATGAACAATTCCACCTGATGAGGAAACTGAGACCCCAAAACAAGCTCCAATAATTCACATGTGCTCTCAATATCTATGCTCTTTTGTAACTCCTCTACATAATAATAAAAACAACAATAATGACAATAATAATACACAAACATAGTGCGAGAACCATGCAAGTTGACGCTTACCTGCTAGGCAATATCGAAATGCATAAGAATAGAATTCCACATAATTTGATGGTATGTAGACCTTTTTAAATAAAAAGAAAAGAAAAATATTAGCAATATTATCATTATATGATTAAAAAGATTCATAGAAAATGTAACGGTATGCGAAAATACCTCGTTCTCCAGCTTAGGAAGAGCCTTTTTTAAGTCAACTATAGTATCAACACGTAATGCTTTTAGGCCTTTTCGCCACTCCCTCTATAAAGAATTAGCAATACAAACATGAAATTCAAAGGTCGTTACTTTGGGTGATGTGTTATATCTAATGGGTCAAACGTCTAATGGGTCAAATGACATGAGGACATAGTTGTTAAAAGCCATCGCCTGATCTTGTGCCTAGGCCTATTTTTTAGGCGAGGCGGTGCACTTGTGCTTTGAGTCGAGGAAATTGCGCTTTGATTCTCTAGGTGATGGTTTAGGTGCAGATTTCAGCTAGATTCCCAACTTCCAGAGAGTTTCGAGCCAAATTCGTTTTATTATGGTTAGATTCAGCCAAATTTCTACTTTTATCTAAGAAAAATTACTTCTATACACTAATACATCAATATTTTAAAACTTTTGACACTAGCTAGATGAAAAATAGTACTATTTTAATATATTTTTCCTTTATTTTCTTTTTTCGCTTTTTTTGCGCCTCGCGCCTAGGCCCAGGCGAGGCCTATGCGCCTTAAGTGCGCCTAGCGCCTTTGATAACTATGCATGAGGGTGCATTTTACTGTATGGTCTAGGGTTTAAACGCGCATAACGATCATATCATAAGTTGCATGCATATTCTACATATATACCTAAACATACAACTATGTTATGTTATGCAAGTACTTAGGTAAAAAGTACAGCTCTTTATTACCAAGGTGAAGTATCCCTGATTTTCGGCCTGCATTTTCCTGTAAAAATATAGACCAATTAGTAACGAAAGTGATACAAAAACGAAAAAATAAAAGTGTTGTAGTAAAATGAAAATGGCTAAAACGGAACATACCAAGCAAGCATCAGTATCCTTACGTCTGTATGTGCAACTTTTAAGTCAGAACATAGACGCTCTATTCCTTCTGGTCTATTCACAGAAACAATAACGTATTAAGTCGCTAAATGTAAATTAAAATCAAAATAAAGGAAATACAAACCACAAAACAAATGAAATGCACTTACTCAATCATACGAGAAGACGCATTTGAATATGAATAGAATAACTTATCAACACGATCCAACTCCTTGGTTGTGGCTTTTCTAGAAGCTGAAGAAGAAAAATGTTAACACTAGATGTGAAACTCAATACTTTGGATTACCTACATTATGATGTATCTAATAATCACTATGGTAGCATTGTATTAGGATTTAAAGATTTTTTTTGTCTTGAAGATGATCTTAATCTACATACATGAGTCATAGACTCGTAGTCATGGTTGTAAAAATCCTGCCTAGCCTCCGATTAGTCGATGATTAATTGCTAGTCGGTGGTTCACTGAGTAATTTTCAACTAATCACTCAGTTAATGAGTAGGCGGTCAACAGTGGTCAAATCTAGTCAAATTTGGCTAAAAATCACGGGCGATCTTGTGATTCCGGCCAAATTCTAGCCAAAACCAGTAGATTCCGGCAAATTAATCCTATCTACTTCAAAAGATGGGTCGAAGAAGGTGTTAAAACATGTCTACTTACAAAACTACATATAAAAAGGTGTGTTTATACACATAAAACTGAAAATTACATATAAAATCTCAATCCCCATTACTCGCTAGTTGGTACCCCACCGGCTGACTAGCGCCTAGCGATTCTTACAACACTGGTCATAGTTAATCAACTTGGAAGTTTCTACTTTCTTATCAACTAGTAATAATCAGGGAACACAAGCATCACTTCATAATAGCATATTTTGGCTATGATTTAACAAAAGCAAAGTTAACATGGGTATGAATAAATTGACATGAATAATACCAGATGAGCATAAGATATCCAGAGGTGAAGGATTAGTGGAGGTTGTTGAAGCTTTCTTGGATGAGGAACCATGACACATCTTGAAAGTAAAATACTTCTTTATCCCTAGTGTTATTTACAAGTAAGTTGACCATTATATTCTTGACTTACACTCCCATACATCCATCATTCAGCAACAAAAAAAAAAAGTCAACCAAAAAAAAAAGTCAACCAAAAAAAAAAAAGAATTAACTGATCTCCTATACTCAAAAACTATTGATTTGGTAACATGAAACATAGTTTAAAAAAACGGCAGAGGTGCACGCCTCGAGGCGAGGCCGCCAAAAAACAAGTGTGAGGCTGCTCCTCATGGTTTTATTTTGTACGTACGTCTCGTATGGCTGAGGCACTAACAAAAGTTGCACTTCAAGATATTTTGATGTGTGTTTTTTATGAATGGTTTTAATGTTTTTGACATTCCTAGTCTTTTTTATGTGTGTGTTTTTTTGTTATGTTTATGATGAATCTAGTGATTAAATAAGTTATTCTATTTTCTATAAGATATATAATTTTTATATTTATTTTTAAATTCCGCCTCGTGAGGCTCAGAAAAAACACTTCGAGGCTCAATTCCGGTTTCTTTTAAACTTTGACATGAAAACAACATAAAAGATTCAACAAAAAAATGCATTCATATCATATAATTAGCAATAAACTGAGGTTAAACTCAACCACATTAATTGAAATTCAACAAAATCGTAGCTTTATAATTATATCTCATCAGTATTTGGGCAAAAAATCAAGCGAAAAGGAACTCCTTAGAATAGTCTAAATCGGTAGCTTTTGGCTTCATGTAATTCTTATGAGTCCGCCTTGTATATTGTCCTAGCCACTCGCTAGCTTCGTTTTTTCTAATAAAATCCGCCATTCAATATATATATATATAGGGTCAAGATCGTGTACAAAGTGTTTTTTTTGTGAGAAGTGTGAGAAGCATTAAAAATTGATACTTAGGCATCATTTTTTGAACTTAGTCGTGATGTTTTGGATTGTTTTGCCTATAAAAACACCAAACATAACAATTAAAAACCAAAAACAATGTATTTTAGGCTTAAAACTTAAAACACCATGCTAAGAACATTAGCAGTGTGTTTTAATCGTTAAGTAGTGTGTTTTAGCTGTTTTTTAAATTTAATGATTATAATACATTGTATTGTGTTTTAGATTGTTGTGTTTGGTGTTTTTCAAGTTAAAACAACCTAAAACATCATTCCTAAATCCAAAACATGATGTCTACATGTCAATTCTAAGTCCTTCTCACACTTCTCAAGAAAAATGTACTTTGTACAGGATCCTAAACCTATATATATATATATATATATATATATATATATATATATATATATTTGAAACACACTCTTTCTTTTCATTAATTTTGTTAAAATCAGCATTTATATTTAAATAATTGAACACAAGAATTCAACAAAGCCAATTACAACTGATTAATAAGGTTATTAAGCAACACAATTAACACGAATTGGAATTCTCTTTTTTTCGTAAATTACGATTAATTAGACTTTTAAATTGAGTAAAATTAAATAAACTAAAGTTAACATGGGTATGATTAAATTAAACTAAAATCAAGGAAGATAGAATTTGATTGAGTAATACCAGAGCGAAAGAGATCCATGGGTGAAGATTTAGTGGAGGTTGTCGAAGCTTAATTTGATGAAGCACGACACATCTTGAACATATTTTTTACGAACTATTTTCTAAGTCTAATGATAATTTATCGTTATCAAATATCGTATTTAAGGGTGCATGCAAACGTATTTTTGGTTTAGAATCACCAAATTAAGACTTAAAATTAGGTTATTTATTGTTTTGGTAAATAATCCTATTTAAAATTTAAAATTTAAAATTTAAAATTTAAAATTTAAAATTTAAAATTTAAAATTAATATTATAGGATGGGAAATTGTTTATTTTAAAATCATTATTTTAATATCTTCCCTTAATTCAAAAATATATCTTTAATTTGACTAATAGTTTTGTTTAGATTAGATCTACTCAATCTTTTCATAAAATCTGCCCTTAGTTTAAATTTTAAAACCTCCTTTTTTTTAGTCTCAAAATTGCCGACCTAAATTGTTGTAACAAAGCCCAAGTGTAATGACAATTTCTTTTGGACTAATCTATATATAATTCAAGCCCATATATCCTATTAATCCATCACATTGTTACTTGAGTTGAAGCCAACTCAAACATGCTGTCCAATATCTTTTCCATATCGGAACCCATCAAAAGTGTGTGTGTTTTTTTTTTAAATTAACTTTCATTCACCAACACCTAACCGACCTCAAATCCGGACCGAAGGCAAAAACCAAAAAGTATAAAATATAAAGAGAGGATATTTACACCAATCTTTCAAAGCTTGATTTTTGAATCTAGATCTATTTTTTAACCACAAAAACGAAAAGGATTTCACGTTTGCCACAATTTCCCCTTCCGTTATCTCCTTGCCATTAACCTCCTATCGTTTCTCGCTCACCAAATGCACCAAATCGTCACAATAATGACACCAGGAATAATTTTCTTTGTATTTTTATCTCTCTTAACCATCTTATACATCTCCAAGAGATCTCTAACGTAGAAATCAAATATTGGAGCCCATGTTACACCATCTTCCCACGCCTTCCCACACCTAGAGGTGTACAAAACAACCGGTTCGGGAACCAAAACTGGTAAAATCGACCCGAACCGAAACCGGTCAAAATCGGTTCCACATGAAGCTGGTACTAAAAAAATACAAACCAAACCGAACCGAAAACCGGGCTAAAACCGACAATTAAACCGGTCAAAAGAAACCGAACCGAAACTGGCACACAAACCGGAACCAAACCGAAACCGATACCGCAAAAAACCGAAACCGGTTTAAGAAAAAAATACATTTTTGGCCATAAACACAAATAAAATGTTGTTTTTTTAAAATTAAAATTCAATCCCCTTTTAAAAAAAACCCAAAAAGTTATTAAAAGTTAATTTTAATGTAATTTATACGATTTTAAAAAGTGCGAAAGTGTACCGGACTAGAACCGAAGCTGAACCGACACCGGGTAAAAAACCGATTTTGTGGCCGATCAAACCGGTTTCAAACCGAAACCGGTTCGGAAATAAACCGGTACTGTAGCAAACCGGTTTGGCAAAAAACCGATTTGTACACCTCTACCCACACTCTTGAAGCCACACCGCAATCCGATTCTGTCTTCTCTTATTTTGTTTTTTATTTTATTTTTTTCAACCCTAGGATCCAAACCGTAATATAAACATTACACGTGAACTATCCTAATCCATTCAAACAATTATAAGTTACATACCTCGTTTGTATTCTTGTTGATGGACGGCACGGGTAGGATAAGACAAGAAGAATCATTTTAAAAAGGTTAAACTACAATAATTTGTATCTTCATATTTGATCCAAAATCTATAAGTAAAATAAAACTAAAAACTGGATCCTCTTTTATAATGCGTTTATACAACTTCCTTAAACACAAGGCTTAGGGCGAAATGATCACGAATTCGCAACATATCATCATCATCATACCATGGGCACTTGCGATCGTGAATAGGATTAAAAATCGTATTAAAAGTTTAGATAGTGAAATTTAAATTCGAATTCGAAGGTGATTGTTAATAGTGTCAGTATCATAGTGTAGTCAAACAATACAGCTGCATCATGCCTAATGACTACTAATCTCACACTATGCAAACTGATCCTAGTGCCAGTCCCACCATATTCATGTGGAAAACATGTCGTGGTCAAATATTCAATTTCGGCTATTTGATTTCTATGTCCCAACTGATTTTAGATGCTTGTTTTATTGTTATTCAAAATAATGATAAAAAAAGATAAAGAAAAACTTTGTTGACTAGATAAATAGATGTATGTGGAATAGTTCTTATTATAAATTGAGCATCTTATATATATTAGGATAGGAACTAAATAGAAAGATGTGTAACACATGCGTATATTATTATAAGATCTCGTCTATAATATCTTGCTAATTAACAATTAAAGGCATGTTTGGTAGTCTCTTAATGAGGCTCTGAACCATTCAGTTCTGAATGGTTCAGCATTCAGACTGTTTGTTTTAACATAAAAAAAACTCTGAATGGAATGGTTAAGAGTTGAACAATTCAATACTTAATCATTTAGGGCCTCTTAACTATTCAGACCTCTTAATGATTCAGCACTTAATCAACCAAACAACCCCTAAGACTTATTAGTTATATATTGGAATACATTCATATCAAATATCATACATCTATACTACATTCTAAAATACCAAAGATGTATCAGATAGTAATTTTGCCACACAAACAACTTTTAATGCAACATGTACAATGTAGTGAAACTTATTTATGAGGGTATATTCGTCCGTTAAAACAAAATTAAGATGCCTATATGGATATTTAGGTAATTTGACTTATCCCTTTATTCACAAACTAAACATTTGATTTCCATTTTAACCCTCACAACCCTTCACCTTATAACTTTCCTCCTCATTATCTTCTAACTACCATCCAAAGGTTTCAAACAATAATTCCATCTTAACTCCTTCATATCTTTCAAACCCATCTTTTATCAATACAAATGTTATATTGTTAACTAGTTTTTATCCCGGGAGCGTCCCGGGTTGAAATATCTAATATGACATAGTAAAATATATTATTATTATTATTATTATTATTATTTTAAACAAATCTCTACCATCTATCTATACATATAATAAACCAAAGCCATTTTAATGACATGGCATTCAAGGAGGCATTCTCCCCCTTGAGTGTGCCATGTGTCATCCCATGTGGCAATTGGTATTTAAATTTAAAAAAAAAAAAACACCATCAAAGTAAACCATTGACTCATGCTCTCCTTCAAGCCCTACCTATATTCTAAGGTCGCTAATCGGTGATATTATTCAGACGAAGTCGTTTTACTCCGTCCACTAGCCTCTTGCTGGTATTATTTACCTTATATTATCGTTACCCTTGAAACCAGGTATAACCCTAACTCTAAATCCCTAATTCCTCTAATCATTAATATTTTTTACCTTTATTTTTTTATTTTGTATTTTTTTGGCCTTGGAATCGTATAGTGATTTAGTGATAAGAACTTTTATTTGTTTTAATTAAAAACATTGAATGTATTGAGCCCTATGTAGTAACCCTGTTTGTGTTCTGAATGTTTGATCTAGGGTTTCGATTTGTTTCGTGTTTTGTAAGATTTCTCTTGAGTTTATTGCTGTGTTTTCCATGCCCAGGTCTGGCCATAGGACTAGAGGTTTGAAATTGGTCCAGTTGGAACATATTAAAGAAGCGAAAAAAAGCGGATAAAGATCAAGCATCAATGACAATTGGTCCAGTTGTTAATATCACAGGAAGGAGGTTGGTTGTTAAAGACCGTACAATCTTAACATATGTGTCTGAAAATGTGACAATTTCATCTGGGTTAGCGTCGGGTCGCGTCAATGAAAACGACAAGTTTTCTTGCGCTTTATGTACAGTGCTCGCCTTGTGTTACATGAGGCGCAGCGACTGGCGCCTACGCGCGCTAGAGCGCGCTTTTTAAAACACAGAGTCAACATGACTTACCATTGTGTTTTTGTAGTTTGTGATACTAATAAAAGCTCTGAACAGTTTAGTGTTTTGTTGCTAGAATAGAATGATATGATCATCAGTTCTTAACAAGTTTAAAGAATGGTTTTTTTAGTCACTAAAGTTTGACATTAAGTGTACTACTTTTTATGGAATCTGCTGGATTGATAGAATGAGTAGAGGGAATTAAATTGTAGAGGGAATGAGTAGCTCGGCATACTCATGTTTCATGGATTTATATTGTGTCTTTGTTGACAACTTGATATTTCGTTTTGTGTTAGGTAAAAGGCGGCCTTGGAGAGCTTTTCTTTTATATGGTCTACCAGGGACATGAAAGTCATACTTAGCAAAGGTTGTTGCCACTGAAGCAGACTCTACATTTCAGGTGTTAAATCTTAATAAAGTAATAAACAGATTAATTCATTGTTTCCTTATTTTAACCCTATGTACAATGGAATCCTCTTCATTAAGTTTGTTTTTACTTACAAATTGCTAACAACTGTGGTTAGTGATATTCCATCCCGTGGTATTTTGTAAGATAACCTCTTTTTTGTTCACAGGTTTATTTGGAGTCTGGTCACATTAAAACCTTCTTTAAATACATACAAGATCCAATTTTGACATAACATCAGATGCAACATCAACATTTAAAGTTAGTATCACGCCCCCTTCTATGTATTAGCTTTTTGAATTTTTCATATATTATGTTTGTAATTGTGTAAAGGAAACATTTCAGTTGTTGGGGACAATGTTGTCTGATCGTTCAAACACCTCAGTGATGGTTCGATATGTGAGATCATTAAATAAGTTGATAATTTGCGTGAATCTTCTTAGGGATTCAAATAAGAGCATACAGCTATAAGCTTTCCATGTTTTCAAGGTGAAAATTGAAATTTTGATTGTTTAATAATACTTGGATTTATTATGTTTTATCACGTCATATTATATTTTTCAACCCCGGGACGCTCCCGGGGTATAAGCTAGTAAGTTATGATATTCAAATATAAAAAACAAATTTCTGTGCCGGGGTATAAATCTAGTGTCATTACAAATGAATTCGGAAGTTTGTAATCGATCATTCTAAAAGAACTAACATGTAATAAGAAAAAAAAGTTAATTATTGAAATATCGAAACATGAGAGATAAAATAATAAAGGTTTAATATTTAGATTTAGTAGATTAAGTATTATAATAGATTAGGTTAAATTCTTTTTTTTAATTGGTTTACACTTGCCATATCACATCCTATGTGGCATCTCTCAAAAGAGAGATTGCATAAGATTATGACATGTAGGATTAATCCCTTTGCAATATATATATATATATATATATATATATAGATGTGATAATATAGCTTTTAATGAACAAACGATCCTAAATAACCTAAGATAAATATTTTTTTTTGTTGATTTATTTTGATTTGTGTTTGTACCCAGAGGCAAAGCTTGGTTCTCGAATCGGGGGAGGTCGTACTCAATTTTTTTCGATTGGTAGTGGCAAAAAACATGGGGAGGGGGGGGGGGGGGGGCAGTGCCACTCCTGGCCCTATAAAACCTTCGCCTCTGTTTGTACCATTAATCAATGGAAACAAAGCGAATTATTTATTGGCTTAAATTACATCAATTTTGCCATTCGTTAAACTTTTAACAAGGCTTGAACTTTAATTTCAATGGAAGTAACACCTAAACTCCAATGGATTTATCAATGCAACTATTAACCCCACCCATAGATGTGATTTGAGTCTTATATGGTCGTTTTCTATATAAATATTTATTGAAACAGTCCATGCACATTATCAATTTAGTTTTACCACTGACTTTCTAAAAGAAAAAAAAATGTGAGTCAGCTAGAATGAGTTAGATGTAAAATCATTCATTATTGTATCTATTAATTCTAAACATTAGGACAAATAGTACAGTTTAAGATCTTAGGTTTGAACACTATATTTTTAGTTATTCTTGCTCTCTTTTTTCTTTTACATTTCTTCATTCACGCCCCATTTTTTTTCTCACATTATAGTAATAGTTATTACTTATTACTTTAATAGTTATTATTACATGAGTTCTTTAGGCCGTTTCTATAACTTGTTCAATATTGTGATATTGTTTTTTTTTTTTATACAAATGCGACATGCTATATTTTTATCTATTTTATATCTTTTTATTTATATCACGACTATTTTTTTGTTTTATCTTTTGATTGCTATATTAAGTATGATATCGTTACGAAACGAACATAACCGATACCAACCAATTGCTATATTAAGTATGACATCGTTACGAAACGAACATTACCGATACCAACCAAATCCCGCCACGTAGTGCGGGGTACCTCATTATATACCTAAAAAAGATAGATTTGTTTTGATTGGAAACAATGCTTCTAAAGAAACGAGTCATGTTAAACGGTTGACATAACTTTAACTACGTTAAGGATAATCACCACTTAAAAATTTAATTGTGTGTAAAACAATACATCTACACTACATATTGTAATGATAACACAAATCACCTTATGTCTAATTATACTAAGTAGGATATATGTTGTTTTCATAATTTTAGAGTTATCAAAACATTTTAGTTATTTGGTATTTACTTCAGATCAAAGGGGGCTCCATATCAAAGGATATTGAATTCTCTGTGTTATTGTCAATATGAAAACCCCATCATATAGGGGAGAATACAAGAGATAAATAAGGAACTCATAACTATATTCCCACTATACAAGGAAAGGGAATATCCTAAATATGAAACAATACATACAATAATAATGACATAATAATCGGCTAATACTATGCAATAATAATCGGCTAATACTCCCCGGTAGTTTGAACGGGTGGAGGACAAACGCTCAAACTAGATCTGAATGACTGAAACAACTGTTTTGACCGCCCTTTAGTGAAAATATCTGCATACTGTAAAGCGGATGGTACATGAAGCACGCGGATATCTCCCACACGAACTTTTTCTCTCACAAAATGAATATCAAGTTCAATATGCTTGGTTCGCTGGTGTTGCACTGGGTTGTCCGAGAGATAAACTGCCGAGACGTTGTCGCAATAGACTATGGTGGCTTGCCGAAGTGGAGTGTGTAACTCCAATAATAAATTGCGTAACCATGCGGCTTCAGCCGCAGCATTTGCTACGCCCGTGTATTCGGCCTCGGCACTTGATCGTGAGACTGTTGGTTGACGTTTAGAGGACCACGATAAAAGATTGTCTCCTAGAAATACACAATATCCACTAGTAGAGCGTCTCGAGTCAGGACAACCACCCCAATCCGCGTCAGAATACGCAACTAATGAGGTAGTGGATGAGTGAACCATACGTAGACCATAATCAATAGTACCCTGTATATATCTGATGATTCGTTTCATGAATGCAAAATGAGTGTCCCGTGGGTCATGCATGAACAAACAGACCTGCTGCACCGCATACGTGAGGTCGGGTCTAGTGAAGGTCAAATACTGAAGAGCACCAGCCAAGCTACGGTATAACGTAGGATCCGAAAATTGGGCACCATCCGTGGCACTGAGCTTCGAGGAGATATCAACAGGAGTGGTGCAAGGTTTGCAAGAGGACATACAAGCACGCGATATTATATCCTTGGAATATTGTTTTTGAGAAAGAAAAATGCCATTTTTCTGGTGATCAACCTGTATACCCAGAAAATGATGTAATCGTCCAAGATCAGTCATAGCAAACTCTCGTGAGAGCGTGCCAATAATCTCGCGTAATAAAGTATCATTAGACGCAGTCAGCACAATATCATCAACATAAAGTAATAGATAAGCAATATTATTTGAGTCACGCCTGTAAATGAAGAGAGAATGGTCACAAGCACTGCCACAAAACCCATGAGAGGTAATGTAGTTGGCGAAGCGGGTGTACCAGGCTCGCGGGGCTTGCTTTAGCCCATATAACGACTTTTTCAGTCAGCAAACCATGTGCGGAAATCGCCTGTCAACGAAACCAGGGGGCTGATGCATGAATACTGTCTCTTTTAATTCCCCATGCAAAAAGGCATTCTTTACATCGAGCTGGTGAATGGGCCATGACCTGGAAACAGCAAGAGATAAAACTGTACGAATAGTGGCCGGTTTAACAACCGGGCTAAATGTCTCATCACAATCAATCCCAACAGTCTGTGAATTACCATTAACTACCAACCGTGCTTTATAACGTTCTAACGATCCATTCGCATGAAACTTGTGGCGGAACAACCACATACAACGAATAACCGGGCGGTCCGTGGGACGAGGGACCAGTTCCCATGTCTCGTTTTCCAATAAAGCGGAAAATTCTGCCTGCATGGCACGTGACCAATGTGGATCGGCAAGGGCCTTGGCATAGGTATTTGGGACAGGTGAGATGGTTGTGGTTGAATAAGATGCGGACGTGGTTGGGTTGGTGCGGGCTTTGGATCGGGTGGTCATTGGGTGTTGGTTAAGTGGTGGATGAGGTTGGGCCGAGGTATTAGGTTGGCCGGACGTGGGTGCGGAATGGGTGGGTTGGGCCGTAGAGGTGGAGGTTGGGCCAGTGGGTTGGTTGGGCTGTGATATTGGTATAGAAGGATGGTGGGCCGGTATGTTGGGCTGAGGAGATGGCGTAGGGTGTGGTAAATGAGTGGGCTGGTTGGGGCGGGCTGATGTTAAGGGTTTGGGGCGGCGTGAGTAGGTAATGGGGAAGGGTGTAGTGGGTGAGGTGCGTGAAATAGGGAATTGGAAGGGTATGTTGAGTTGAGGTGGGTCATCTAGGAATTTATAAGACGTGGAAGGTTGGGGAATGGTGTATGGGAAAACATGTTCATCAAAGGTGACATGTCTGGAAATGTGGACCTTACCGGTGGTGGGATCAAAACACCGGTAGCCTCGGAAATCCGGAGGATAACCAAGGAAAATGCACCTAATAGCCCGGGGGTGGAGTTTGTGAGGTGAGGTGGCAGAGGTGTTTGGGTAGCAAGCACACACGAATACCCGTAAGTGAGCATAGTCTGGGTGGCGTAGGTAGAGGACAAAGGTGGGGGTGTAGAAATTTAGGCGTTTGGTGGGTATGATGTTATGTAAGTAGGCGGCGGTATGTAAGGCTTCCACCCAGAAGGAGGGTGGTAGATGTGCATGAATGAGCAAAGCGCGGATGATGTCATTGGTGCGTCGAATCATACGTTCCGCGCGGCCATTTTGAGGAGAGGTTTGGGGACATGAAAAACGGAATAGGAGGCCATGGTGAGATGCGAAGCTCTTAAAGGCGTGGTTGTCAAACTCGCCTCCAAGGTCACATTGAAAAGTTTTGATTTTTCTGTGAAATTGGGTGTAGATTAATTGGTGAAATTTTTGAAAAGTAGGGAAGGTTTCTGATTTATATTTAAGAGGGTATACCCAAACGAAATTAGAAAAATTGTCTATTAAAACCATATAGTATTTGTATCCGGACTTACTAGTTATTGGTGAAGTCCATAGATCACAATGAATAATGTCAAAAGGTGCAAAGGTGAAAGAATTTGATTCATAAAACGACAATCTTTTACTGTTAGAAATTTGACAAGAATTGCAAAGGGTAGACATATTGTCTTTATTACAAGGAAAATGAAAAGTACGACTTAATATATCTAAGACTTGAGCCCCGGGTGACCTAGACGGTCATGCCATGGTAGTGAAGTAGATGTTATGAAGCATGCTTGTGGTGGAAGTTGAGGTGGTGTGAGAGGGTAGAGATCCCCGGTGCTATTATGGCGTGAGAGGGTCTTCTTAGTGACGAGATCCTTCAAAGAAAAACCAAAGGGGTCAAATTCTATAGACACATTATTATCACGAGTGAATCGTCGGACAGAAATAAGGTTCCTAATGATATGTGGGCTGTATAGGACATTTGGTAGTATATAGGTACGGTTGGGTAGGGTATGAAAGCCCGTGCCAGATCCTTTAATTGGGACACAATGACCGCTACCGACAAGAATGGACCGATTTAAAGGAAAAGAGTTAGGGATAAGAATTTTACCTTGGTCTCGTGAGACATGATTTTCAGCCCCGGTGTCCATTATATCCTGCTGCCACGAAGCATTCTGCTGATTAACCTGAAAATTAGCAAAAGCAGCACTTAAATCTGTGGGACTTAGGGCATCATAGCCATATTGTTGAGGGCCGTAGGGGCTGAATCCCGGAGCAGCAGAGAACCCGGCATAGTGCGACTGTGAAGACTGATTTGTGGGCGGTGCAGCGTTGTTGGAGGGTCTCCAGTTCTGCTGGGTTGGATACGGGCACGAAGGCGGTGACCACCATGCCCAGTGGGGGTAAGATGGCTGCTGTGGCGGGCCGTAACCGGTGGTAGGGCCAGGATAGTATCCGCGGCCAGCAAAGCCGCGTCCGCGTCTGCGGTACCTGCCACGTCCCCGTCCTCGGCTGGTGCGATTGGAGTATGTTTGGCTGTTATCAGAATGGTGTGGGTCGGGTTGATTGGTGTTGGTGGGGGTTTGACTGGTGATTTGTGGGGAAGGTTTAGGCGGTTGTGGGGTGGGTGTGGTGGCAGCAACGAGGACTAAGGATGAGGAACCTTTCTGTGCTTCAATCCGAATTTCTTCGTCATGAAGTAAGCTAAGGGCTAAATCCCAATCCGCGTCACGATTGTTGATAAAGGAGGCGGTGGTGGCATATTCTTGTGGTAGGCCCCGTACGAGTTGGAGCACAAGGCGAGGATCACCGACCCGATGATCAACATCTGCGAGTTGGTTCGCCAGGCTCTTGAGCTGCTCGCAGTAGTCGTCAAGAGATGAACACGCGGCCAGGGTTAAGTTGCAGAAACGGGTTTCAAGTGTAGCAGCCCGGGCCTTTTTATTGCTGAGAAATATCTTCTCTAGCTGTTCCCACGCGTCACGGGCTGTGGTGTAATTATCAAGAACACGGCCGAGGTATTTGTCGGAGACGATGTTAATGATCCATTATGTCACTAAAGCATCGAGCTCCTTCCATGTTTCATAATCAGGGGCAGTGATGTCCGGTGGAGGGGAACCATCAACATGGTTTGCGACCTTGTAAGCGGTCACGTGTAGAAGGAACATCTTCACCCATGAGGAATATGTCACGGTTTTACCATCCAGTGTCCGGATTTTGGACTGGATGTTTATGACAGAATAGGCAGGGTGAAGGGATGGAGGTTTTGTGGTAGAAGAAGAAGAGGAGTCATCTGTTTTGGTCATGTTTGAAAGGGTGGGGCTGAGTCTGCAATCGGAGAAGAAGAAGGCAGAATGGTGCGGCGGTTAGGGCAGTCAATCGGAGAATAGAAAAGGAAAAAAAGGAAAGTTGAGAGCTAGGGTATTCAGAACCGTAGCTCTGATACCATAAAGGATATTGAATTCTATGTGTTATTTTCAATATGAAAACCCCATTATATAGGGGAGAATACAAGAGATAAATAAGGAACTCGTAACTATATTCCCACTATACAAGGAAAGGGAATATCCTAAATATGGAACAATAAATACAATAATAATGACATAATAATCGGCTAATACTATGCAATAATAATCGGCTAATACATATAAGCATCGATACAACCCTGATTTCTGGCCAAGGTCTTGCGTGGCATCACGGGCGTACCCACACCCATCCCAAGAGGTGCGGACGCCCACCTTGAAAAAAAAAAATTTAGTGTCTATATACAAGCGTTTATTGTGTCCGCACCCCATAAAAATTTTCAAGCGCACCCTTGGATTTTTGAAAACTTGGAAAAGCAAGGAAACAAGCATTTCTTTCCCCCTTCATAAGCCTTGAAGCTAAATCTACGATCCATACGCTTTGTAGAAAAGTTGGTATGTATATATTTTTTCCTGTTTTTTTTCGGTAAGCAAAGATTTGGTGAAAAGGTTGTAGGTCTCTCTTAATTTGTGTTTCTTTTGTTCATTAATTTTAGTATTTTTATTTTTGGTATACGAGTCGACCCGACATGACGAGACCCGTGCCACATGATGAATAAACGACCCAGTGACTTAGAGATTTCGCACCCCATGAAAAAAATTTCTGGGTCCGCCACTGCATGACATTTCAGTTGAAGCGTCTTGGTGCCGTCTCAAACCGATTCCGCATTTAAAGAAAAACGCTGGGATAACCAGCTAAGCTAGCCAATAAAAAAAAAGTTTACAAGTGGGAAGATCTGGGCACTTTTCTCACAAGTCCAATTCTTAAGTCGAATAGCCACTACGTCTAGTGAGCTGAATTTTTCTTAAGTTGGATAAATGTATTTTCAACTATTATTCACTAAGTTCTTTAAAAAAATTGTTCTTTAACATAAGTTATAATATCAGTTTTTAAACCCATGTATTTTTATTTATTTGTTTTAAGTATATAGTTTTTCATCATCATCATCATCATCAGTTAATCTCACCTATAGTAAAGCTAAGGTAGGGTCTGAGAAGGATAAAATGTAGACAGCCTTACCTCTATCCCTAAGAATAGAGATGCTGCTTCCAGTGAGACCCCCGGCTCGATGTGGTTTGGTATCAAGCCTTGGACATAAGGCACAAAATACTTAGCAATCGGGACAAACCCGATCGGTGAATGTACCCCTTTATCTTTTGGTTATCCACGCCACCACATGATGCATGATTAACCGTCCGTCGTTTTTAACGTTATTTTCACGAAATTAGTAAAATAACGTTAAAACTAGTGCAACTTTACTTTTGCCCCCCAAGGGCCACACATACATACATTATATGCGCACATCATAAGTGAGGCGTCTAAGTATATAATTTTTTATTATCATAAATCTACTAAAATGAAAACTAAAAGAGGCTTGTAAAACCAAAATTGCCATTGATATTTTCTGCAATTATTTCAATTAAAACTAAAAATAAATTAAAAGATTTGTCGTTGTGTGATTACTCAAAGTGACGCTTTAGTCCACATGTTGTTTGGTAGCATTTATTTGTGGAATAAAGTTTTAACTATAGTGAATTGTTGTGATGGGACTTAGGAAGAAGACCGAGTATTTGACATTAAATTGTTAACACAAAAATGTACATACTGGAATTGATCATTGCATCTAAACTAGATGAAAATGGTCACGTACGATTGTCGGTTGAAAACGTCCTAATATCTAATAGACGATGAAATAAACAGGTATAACGTGCTTAATTTATTTTACATGTTAAATTTCATCGCATGTCACTTCATTCATATTTTATTTTATCTTTTGACAAAACATGAAATATATGCCGCGCGAACATGATGGTTTTGTCATCATGTTACCGACTTTATCTTTAACATCTACTACTGCAATAACTTTATTTCAAACTCAACACGCATTTTTCATAAGCATAAACCATAATGTTAAGTTGTTAACCATAATAATGCCCCGTCTTAAATTCAATTAATCAAATACGCGTACAATTTTCATTTACAAAAATATTAAAAAATAAAATTACAATGTGCATCGAATGTGGTATCATTTTGTGTCCTGACCTTATCAATTAGGCACATGCACATGGGTTGTTTCCTACAATTAGGATGTTTAACGTGAGGTATGTCCTTAATATCTACTATAAATCACACATGTCAATGGTTGGTTTGAACTACGTTCACTTGATTTTATTCCGACAACTTAAATGAATTCTTAATTTAATCAAATCAGACATTTTAGTTGGTGGTTTGTTCATTCTTCATCTTTTTAACATTTTGTCATTTTCCTTTATTTTTTTAAGCAATTTAAAAAAAAAGTTTTAAATTATTATTTATTAATAGAACTCAGGGACCCATCCACACACATATATAACCTGACACTACCATATCATAATCTGTATCACTGATACAACTTCTGTTCTAGTGTTTTCACTTTCAGTGAGACATTTTCACAAACACCTTCACGACAATCCATCAAGTGCTCTTGCAACCAATCAAACCACCATGGCTAAATCGCAACAACGATACAGAGGCGTTCGCCAGAGACATTGGGGATCATGGGTCTCCGAAATTCGCCACCCTATCTTGTAAATTTCTAGTCTTTAATGTCAATCATTTAAGTACACCAAGTGTTCGATAAAATGCCTCAAAGAACAAGTTTCTGAAAATCTTGGTTCTGAGCATGATAATGATTCCGGGCTTTCTGGGTATTTGTCATTTTTGTTATTAGTTTAGTTTAAATCATTTTCTAATGTTTGTTTTATTGTATGCATGAAACTATGAACAGGAAGACAAGAATATGGTTGGGCACATTTGAGACCGCAGAGGACGCAGCGAGAGCGTATGACGAAGCAGCTAGGCTCATGTGCGGGTCGAGAGCGCGAACAAACTTTGTTTACGACGCAGAAGCGTCGCAGTCTTCGTTTTCTTCAAAGCTGCTGTCTGCAGCATTGGTAGCTAAATTACATAAATGTCACATGGCATCTCTTGAACTAGCAAAGAAATCAGTGGTAGCTGAGAATGAAGTTAAACAAAGCCAACAGCGGTCTCCTTGTTCGGACGACACTGGGGAGTCGAGGGGCGATTGCGGTCAGGATAGTAAAATGGAGCATTATAAGTCTGCTGAAGATGAAGATATAGAACAAATGATTGAGGAGTTGCTTGATTATGGGACAATTGAGTTCTGTTCTGTTTGAAACCGTTGATTAGAGTTTCAAATTATGTATTTTATACAAATTATTTATCTTACATATGTAGTTATATGAGTTAGTTAATACATGAGTATAATATGAAACTTAATTAAGTAAAACTAGGAGAGAACTCGTGCGATGCGATGAAGTGTGCCACACTAAGACTATCCCCATTCACAATCAAACCTTTCAATAAAAAATAATCTCTTTCTTTCATTTACTCAACCCAACCAAATTCAATATTTCACTCCCGTTAACAACCCAACCTTTATATTTTATATATTAAAAATATTTTTTTTTGAACGAAGTCTGTTTTGAACAAAATTTATACCAAAATGTTCAGAAGAAAAACTAAGAAATACGGTATATTCAGCTTGATTTTTAAGTGTAAATACACTAAGTTATTTGGGTAATTAAATTATCAGGGGAAAGGAGAAAAAAAAAGAAATTAAAAAAATAAACAAGTGTGCCAACCAAATGTTGACAAGTGGCATGAAGAGTTGACAAAATTTGGAGATGTTGGGTTGTGAACATGGTCTACCAAACGATCTGGTTGTGACCTTTATTTTCTTTTCTATTTTATTTATTTTAATTAAACCAATGATAATTTGACAAGTGGCAACCCAATGTTTGATTGTTCACCAATGGATTATGAAAGTGGTCAAAGGGTGGGTTTATGAAGCCCTTAATGGTCGTTGAGGGAGATAGAGATGGGCACATGTGGTCTTGGACCTATCATCAATTTTCTTTCTTCTTTTTTCCTTTCGCAACGGGTTAGCTAAAGGATGAGCTAGTTAAAAGTTTATTGTCTACATGATACTGACGTGACGCATTAACTAGCCCATACTAGTTAAACCACAACACCAGTCTTATAATGAATAGAACGTACCGTTCTAATTAAAAGAATATCAAAATTTTGTTAAAACAACTAAACCGAAAAGTTACACACTATTAACCTATTGACTATTGTATGAGCTATAGCCTATAGACACTCTTGTATATAGCTAAATAAACAATGTGTATAACAAGATGATATGAAAACAGATTTTAAATATTGACCACTTTGAACAATGTTTATCATTTGTTTTTAGCTAAATGTTGTAATCTTAATTACCCATAATGTCCCCCAAATTGTGTTAGTATTTATGTATATATGATGTCTCTAATGGCTCTTTATCTAGACACGTATTCGTGACCTTCGTCCGTGCCAAAGTTGTGCGTTGTCCGTCTAGTCATCTAAACAATTCGTTTGTCTGGCGTTTTTTTTCAAGTTAATGACTATCTAAATATCAATCCACAATAAAAACCAAGTTACATCTGGATAATGGGTAAGCTAGCAACAAGCTGCGTCGCTATCCCTTTTTTAATTGCAAAGCCTACTCTACTAAAAACAAACCCTTGGTTTCTTGGGCTCTGCAAGTCGCTGTGGACCACATTCTGAACCCGCTCCAAGAAACGAACCGCCTCATGGACTAAGGACCCAAATGTGTCGAAGACAAACGGAAGGAACACGTGCTGATTCTTTAAACATGTTGCCTCTTACTTAGCCACCTTCCTAGCTTCCCCCCTCAAAACCGTTTGTCCCGGAACGAAGCCACTGTCTCTCAGCCCCACCAACGGCATTAGCCCATTGGTTGTACGTTGTTTAATTTTTCTATTCTAATGTTATAATAAACACAAAAGCAAAAAATGATGGTAAATACAAAGCCTTATTTCTTTTGAAACCTAAATTATGTTGTAGCCCATGAGTCATGTAAACATGTTACCCATAATGTTTCAACCTGGTGCACATGCTTATGTATGTGGTAATTCCAGATTCAGTCAACAACAAATACACGTGAGCAGAACATGGTCCATCATTCGCACGTGCATGTTTAAGGATCCCCACGCATGGCTTGTTAATATAATAACCATCTTCTATTGATCAGCCTTTATATACACAAAATGATATAATGATTTTCTAACTTATTCTTGTTACAATAAGTTATTTGGGCATGTCTTTGCTCACTGTATGTTAAAACGTAAGTGAGAGAAAAATCTTAACTTTTTTTTTGAACGGCCAACGAAATTTTATTAAACACCCAAAGCTAGCGGGGAACTAGCAAACACCCGAAATACAATACAAAGCTGTCACCCGAAAAGAAATAAACATACAAAAACTTACATCAAAAGGTCTACAGTCTAAATCACCAACCAATGTTTTGCAGGTTGAAACCACGCCATTTCTCCCAATCTAAGTCGCCTTGTTTTGCACGGGTCTTAACCCAAAGATAGCTCAACGCCTTTATATTTCCAATGACCTTCTGAATTGACGGCTGGACTTGTTTAAAGACTAGATCATTCCGCGCATTCCACATACACCAGAGAGTCGTCAAGCAAACTGCGTAGAACGCCTTCCTCATCTTCCTAGTCCCACCAGTGACCGCATGAATATTGAGGAGATCCCCAATGTCAAACGCAAATATTGTTCCCACCTTACACCATTGTGCAATAATTTGCCAGACTGCCTCGGCAAAAGCACATGAAATAAACAAATGGTCCAGCGATTCCGGAGCATCCCCACACATCGGACATAAGGTCGGCCCAACATTGATGTTTCTTCTTTCTAAAGCGACCTTTGTAGGCAGCCTTCCGAGCCCCGCCCTCCATGCCAAAATCTCCACCTTTTTTGGAACCCACGAATTCCGAGCAAACACCCACGCCGCACTATTGAATCTGAGTTTTTTCAACGCATCTTTGATACCTTTCACGGAAAAGCCCTCCACACCTTCCAGTTCCCACATCCACCCGTCTCGTTCTTCAGACAGTTCAGGTACTTGTACACCCAACCCAAAAGCCCCGAGTTCCAAACTTGCAGCCCCACCCAGCGTCCCACCCCTCCAAGCCCAATCCCATCCCAACCCATCAGGACAGACCCGATCAGCAAGAGAAACACTCCGGTTGGACTCAGCAGCAAACAATGCAGGGAACCTGTCAGCCAGCCACACATCCCCAGCCCAGTTATCAAACCAAAACTTGATGCTCGACCCATCCCCCACCACCCCTTTGATACATCGTTCCACGTCGAAGCCCATAACTCTAAGACAGCTCACCGCATTTGCAATGTTTTTCCACGGGCCAGGAATTATCATCTTAACTGGAACCGGATTCCAGGCCCTTGATGACTGATGAACAGCCCATATAACATTCCTCCAAAGGCCATTCACGTCGGTCTTGAATCGCCACCACCATTTAGCCAACATAGATAGATTCGCATCCCTTAGAGAGCCGAAGCCAAGGCCGCCACGATCATAAGGCGCAATAACACTATCCCACGCCACCCAATTCATCTTTGCTTTTTCATCCGACCCGCCCCAAAAGAAGACCCGCCGCATCCTATCTAGTCTATCCAAAACACTCAAAGGCGCTTTATACAAGGAAAAGTAATAAGTGGGTAACGAGTTAAGTACCGATTTAATGAGCACCACCCGACCCCCAAACGACAATGTCCTCGCTTTCCAACTAGATAACCTCTTCTGAAAAGTCTTTAATATCGGCTCCCAATGTTTAGTGAGATTCATGTTGGCTCCAACCTTTAGACCCAAAAATGAGAATGGAAGACTACCCACCCTACAGTTTAGGACCGAGGCCATTTGTTGCGTATCCCCGTCTTCAACCCCAATGCTATACAGACTACACTTACCCAAATTCACCCTCAAACCCGACACTAGATAGAAGCACCTAAGTATCCGTTTTAGGTTTGTGGCATTTGTCATCGACCATTCACCAAGGAACACTACATCATCGGCGTAAAGTAAGTGCGAAAGAGTTAATTCACCATTCCCAACTTTCAGCCCCCGAAACAATCCCACCTGGTCCGCACGTTTCATTACACCAGTCAACGCCTCCATAGCTAAGAGGAATAAAAAAGGTGAGAGCGGGTCACCTTGTCTGAGTCCGCGCCTACAATCAAACTCATGTGTCGGGGATCCATTCACTAAGACCGAAGCCCTAGCGGATGACACAATCGCCATAACCCATTTAACCCAAATAGCCGGAAAATTCATTTGCTTCAATACCGATTCAAGGAACCCCCAACTCAAGGAGTCGTAAGCTTTTTCAATGTCCACCTTGAAAATAAGGCCTTGTCTCTTCATCTTTCTCAACCACCCAATTAGTTCATTAAGCATAAGTGGCCCGTCGGTAATATTCCTACCCGCAATGAATGCCGATTGCTCCGGTGACACTAAACTTCCAATTACCCTTTTCAATCTTGCCATCAACACCTTTGATAATACTTTATTGACACACCCAACTAGACTAATCGGTCTAAAATCCCGAAAGTCCATAGGGTCGTCAACCTTAGGAATCAATGCAATAAATGAGGACATACAACTCGAACACAGACTCGGGTTCTGATAGAAATTCTGGAATAAAGCTACAAACTCGGCTTCTAAACCACCCCAGCATCGTCTTAAGAACTTGAAATTAAATCCATCCGGACCCGGCGCCTTGTCCCCATCACACTCCCATACCGCATCCTTGATTTCTTGTAAAGTAAACGGTTGCGATAACAAATCAGCCTCTGATTCTGACAGCTTCTTTACATGCGAACAATCTATAGCCGGCCTGCTCTCCATAGGTTCTTGGAATTTCCGTTCAAAAAATTGGAACGCCTCATCTTTTATTCTAGTCGGACATGTCACCCAGTCCCCATCAATTAAAACCCCATTAATTCTGTTATTAGCCGTGTTTGCCTTCATAGCTCGGTGGAAGAAACCCGAGTTCTCATCACCATCTATTGCCCACCTCACCCTCGCCTTTTGCCTTGCATCCATGTGGGCCTTCCTATCAAGATCCAAAACAAAAATCCTGCATTCATCCCTTAAAGAAACTTCAGAGTCAGTCAAGTTCCTGGTTTCAGCCAATAAATCCAGCCGGTTCATCTCTTTTAACTTAAATTCATAGACCCCTTTATTCAATTCCTTTTCAGCACCAACCCGCTCTTTAACTCTATTCTTTAAGTATTTCAACTTCGTTGCAAGCCGTAAATCAGGTGGTCCATTGAACACAAAACGAGCACATTTATCACCGATATAATCCACAAACCCAGGAATTTCAAGCCATGAATTAAAGAACCTGGACGGTATGTGTCCGAAGTCCGCCTCAATAACAGATAGAATAATCGGGCAATGATCAGAGACAAACCTGGACAGGGCTGTGACAGCAGACGAAGGCCATTTAGAAACGAAGCCGTCACAAACAAGGAATCTGTCCAGCTTGCTCATCTTACTCCCATTGTCCGAAACATACGTGAACCGGTGACCCCCTTGATTAAACTCCTGAAGACCAGCAGCATCAATAAAGTCATTGAAATGTCCCGCGTTTGCCGGTACAAACTCAGAGTTATGACGTTCTTCCTCACACCTAACATCGTTAAAGTCTCCAAAGAACACCCACAGCCCCGGGTGTGCTCCTTTAAGAGTAATGAGTTCATCCCAAATCCCTCTTCTGACCAGTGGATCATTAGACGCGTAGACATTTACTAGATTGATTGGTTCCCCCGAGTTTAGAATAACCCCCGAAGTCATGAGAAAATGACGATTTTTAACCACCCCTAGTCTCCTGAATACAGATGGATCCCACATACTTACAATTCCACCCGATCTCCCTTCCGCAAATACTAAATCAGCACAGAACCTTGAATTACCCCAAAAACTAGCCAACTGAAAAGACGAATCAGGTCCCAGCTTTGACTCCTGAATTCCGATGAACTGAATATTATGACTAGTCTTTAACCCCCTGATCCAGGACGCCTTCCTATCGTCCCTTACCCCCCTAAGATTGATGGTTAGACAATTCATTGTGGAACCGTAGCGTCGCCTTCTCCCATAACCATCTCTTGCAACTGATCTTTGAAACCATCAACTTCCATACCCACCAAAGACCCGGCCATGACAGTGTGATCCACCTCAGCCTGCACTCTTTGATGATTAAAACCCACCGCATCCAGCTCTTGCTCCGCCGGAGTTTGTTCCGGTATCGGAGTAAATTCATCACCACCGTTCCTAACCACATCATCCGGTGGTTGCGTATCCTCCACAAGAACCGAATCTGTATCACCATCTTCCCCAGTGTTCCCACCAACCTCATTCATTCGACCAAATAAGAATGCCCCAGTATTGCCCTGATTCAAATCCCCTGCCACATCTAAACCCGGGCTTGGGCTCCTCTCCACCCTAGATCTTTTTCTGGAACGTTGGCCCATGTTAACATTACCCACAGGCCCAGGCCCAACCAAAAAGCCCCCCAGTGGCCTATTCAAATCAAGAGAGCCATTTTCGCTGACCTGGGTCCCACCATTGACAAATACACCATCATTTATATTATTATCATTATTATAATTATTATTATTATTATCATTATTACATGTCCCATCCCCATGCATACGTTGATTATTCCCAGACCTTTGGTGTCTCCCATGCACCGTAGGTGACGTTTGGTTTCCAACCGGACTCTGAACCGGTCTCGACGTTTCAATGCCCGGCTCAACCTGTGTCTCTCTGAATTCACCTTCCTCCATCTCCTCCCCATTACCGGCGACCGAACCGTTGGACCTCGCCGGAGAGTAGGTTCTGGAGGATAATAGCTCTTCTACCATTGACGAAACCAAGTTATCAGCTTCTTCCACCACCCATACTGGAACAACTCTTTCTTTCCACAAGATCTGTACTTCCTCCTGTATTCGTATCATTGAATCAACCACAACCCAACATCTACCCTCCATGTTATCTGGGCCAAGCCATGAAAAGTCGCTCTTCCTCACCACCCTACCAAATATCTCACCCACTTTGTTGTAAACATCGGCTTCTCTAAGCTGGAGTGGCAGACCTCTCACCTTCAAGCAAACAACCCTTTCATGAGTGACATCCTGCCCTTCCCAGAGAGTTGCAGAAAGCAGCAGATTTCCCCATAGCTCATCCTTCCTACTGACAAACTGGAGAGCCGTTCGTTTATCCCTGAACACTATCAACACCTTTAAACCCCCAATGAGACTAATAGGGCTTTCCCTATATCCCCCAGACATCAACATTGCCCCTAACTCTTTGAAAGCCGTCAGGTCTTTAACCACTCCAATCACCGAACGCATTATGCAGTGGTCAGGGAACAGTGCAGCATTAACACTGAGCTCTAACCGTTTCCCAATCCCATTTGATGGCCCAGGCTCTGCATTATTCACCTCCTCATTAACCCCGACATTTTGATTGTTCTTCCACGGCTGGAACATAGGAGCATTTGCCGGACGAAACTCTTTCCTTATGTATGGTTGGTGATGTGTCTCCACTCTTCTATTATCTTTCGAAAACTTTGCCACAGATACTCCCAGCTTGGCTTCAAAAATCTTCACCATATTCATCACCCTTAACGTCTCATTCATGTTTCTCACCCCCAAGTACCTAATAAACCCAAAGATGTTGCCTCTTGAATCCCTCTTCCGAGCCACATAGGCGTCCTTGATGATCCCATGTGGTTGGAAGGCCTTCCAAAGTAGAGAATCTGATACTCCTTCCGGCAGATTGGAGATGAAGAACGTTGTAACCGGCCTTGGATCTTGTATACCTTTGTTATTCCGGTGTCGGAACTCAGCACCTGTTCGGCTCCCTCTCATGTGTGTGTTGCTATTATTACTATCATGTTGGATTGGATCTACTTTGATTGAGAAAAATCTTAACTACATATGAAATTAATTTATGAGTAAATTACATAAATCGTCATTTATGTTTATAGCGATTTGCATATCATGTCCTTTAGAAACATAAATTACATAAATTGTACTTTGTGTTTGAAAATCGTTGCACGTTATGTTCTTTACCCAAAACTCAGTTTACTTTCATGGTTAAATCTGATCAAGTTGACCTCATGTGAGGACAAATTAGTCGTTTTAATAATTTATTTAAAATAACAATACATATTTTTTTTTTGTTTTTTTGAAATAAGACAATGTTGACCTCTGTTGTGATGAGTGGCCAATAGTATGGGGTTACAATATTGTTAAATAGAAAATCATTGCACGTTCCGTCTCCAGCAAAGTTCAGAGAGAATCATTGGATTGAGAAATACAAAAAGCTTTAATAATTTTTAGGATAACGTAATACAAAAAACGTTAAAAAGAAAATTTTGCACTACGCCGGAAAACTTGAGGGGCGCTACCCCTGCTAATACACTACATCCGCCACTAAGCAGAGATGTGGTCACCTAGGAAGTATTATGAGTCAACGATAGACATGATTACAAAGTCGTGACAGTGGATGAGTTGGAGCTCGGTGGAGCTTTAATGGGCCTTTAGGAAGGCGACTGCAACTAGTGATGAGGGAAATGGCAAAGATGCCACACAGTATGTAGCGCGGTTCAAAGTTTCTCGAATCCTCCAAGCGAGAGATTGTTGGGTTGTGTGGAGTTTTTGGCCAAAAGGGGCAACCGACCCAAGGTGTTTCGACCAAGACTGTTGGGCAACCGACTCTAACGTTAAATGGTTAATGTAACACCCCAACCGATGGCGGAAACATCGAGGTGTCACGTATTGATGAGTATACAGTAGCACATGGTAATCAAATTTTAATTGAAATAAATATTAAATTGTAAATATCCAAAAATTGAAATACATAAGAGTTTGAATGTGGAAATCTAATACATCACACAAGAATCAAGCATGCATAGACTCCTTATTTCTTCATAAGTACTCTAATCTTCAAGCATCGTTATCACCTGTTGAGTTGTAAAAATGGGGGGGTCAACTAGAAGTTGGTGAGAATACATAATCCATGTTAAGCATATAATTTAAGTATAAAAGTCTAGCAATTCGTACGTCTATCGTAATTTAAGTCTACATGCATAGTATAATATGTTGACATAATCAAACCTCCGACTAGTTTAGGTCCATCCCGTCATCTACGGTTCACCTTAGTAATATGTTGAACGATAACAATCACCCACGTGACCTATGTAGGAGGTACACGTATCCGGGTGGGGTTGTCAATCCAATAGATCTATTATTGAGTATCGCCGGCTTGGCCATAGCTAATGATTATGTAAATGTTGAAACTCGTTGAAACTGTTGACTAATACATGAGGCAATAAAGTTTACTACTAGACATATAGGTTGAATTGCTTAAAATTGTTGCAAGTATAAAGAATCGCATAAACAGGATTACGTAAACTCACCTTGGTATAGTTTTTGGTAATGAGATATAGTATAAGAGTAGCCCAAATAATTTGCCAAGTGTTACCCTACGTATAAGGCAACAAATAAGTCTAAGTCTAACTAGTTTATAAGTATATCCTAGGGTTTTGATTTCGGGATAATCAATTGTTGAGATTTAAATTAAAATGCTTAATTAAATAAAGAAAATTGGATAATTAATGAAAAATAGTCTTTTTATAAAGTTTGAATTTTGAGTGAGCACATTAAAGTGTTTGAAGCAATAAAATAATTTTTATAAAATTATTTCATTTTAAATAGATTTTTAAATCTATTTATTTATAAATAGCCAATTATTAACTTTAATATTCAAAAATACTAAAATTAAAGAAATCTTATTTTAAAAATCATAATTCTGTTCTAAATGATTAAAAATAATTTGTATAAAATTTTGGTGCATAAATGATGAAAATTGGATTTATTATGAATTAATTATGATTAAATCTAATAAAAATTGGTTAAAAATATAAAATAAGTGATTTTACTGAATTAAAAATTATTTCAGTAAAGTTTGACTTTATAAAAAGTCAGGATAAATTTTGGAGAATTTAAATAAATTGTTTTGATATATAAATGGATTTTTATAATTATAATTGTATAAAAATGATTTAATTATTATAAATATTAAATAAAAGAATTTCTGAAAAATAAAAATTGTAAATAACACTTTTATATCAGATTAAGTAATTATAATTTTTTTAGAGTTTATAAAATAGTTTTGGTATTTTAAAAAGAATTTAAAAGATTTAAAGGATTAATATATATATATAATTAATTATATTGTTAAAAAGAAAAGAAAGGAAAAGAATGCAAAAACCCGGTCAGTGCCGGGACTCGAACCCGGGTGACCTCAGAGTCAAACAAGGGTCACAACCACTTGGCCTAGGCCGGTGGTTGTGTTATCCTCTGATTTAAAATAAATAAATATCATATGCTAATCCAGTTTTATCCCCAAATCAAATCGTGATGAACCCTAGATTAACAATTGAACGATTCAGACAACAATAGCCCGATTAATGTTAGGGCTATTGTTGCTGAGATGCCGAAGAACTAAACCCACGAAAGAAAACAGACTCACAGTGTGATATAGATGATGATGGTCGGGTCAAAGCAAAAGTCAAACCACGAGCGATTAAACCAATTACAGAGTGAAATTGAGAGATATAGAGATTGAGAGAGAGTTGTGAGCGATTAGACAAGGTCCAGAATGCCTCAATTTATACTAAAGGATTAGGGTTAGGGTTAATTAGAGGGTTGACTTTCCATAGAATGTATACGCGGCCAATAGATGATTAGGGCAACGATTGCCGTGTTATTGTTGTGCAATTGTGTTGTATTGGGCCGGATTATACACGAATTTACCAAAGATAGCATCATTACACGTTAATTCGAAGGATTGCACACCAAGGAAATCCCACAGTTGACTTTTCTTGTCAACTGTGAGGATTTGAAGCGTGTATAAGTATAAGGTGCAACCGGGTTTATCACCAAACAGGAGTCCAGCCCGGTTGGTTGTGTATGTGGTTAAGTGTGGCTCTGGCGCGGGTTCGAACCCCGGCCAGAGCAGGATTTTTATATTTTTTTGATTTAACACAAACCAACACACATTTAGTATATTATAATATATATATATATATCATATAAACGCGACAAAATAAATAAATGCGAGTATTAAATGGAAACTTGACGTTTTTATTAATGTCAAAGCGTAACGTACAAGTATTAAATGCGTAATGTTACAGTCTCCCCTACTTTTAGGAACTTCGTCCCGAAGTTGGAGTTGGAGAGTCTGGTGGAAAAAGATGCGGATACTTCGACTTCATCTGGTCTTTACGCTCCCAAGTGAACTCTGGGCCTCGTTTAGATTCCCAACGAACCTTAACGATCGGAATACGACTGCGCTTGAGTTTCTTGACTCCAGTGTCAACAATCTCGACGGGTTTCTCGATAATGCGCATGCTTTCATCGATTTGCACATCCTCAAGAGGAACATGAAGGTTCTCATCTGCTAAGCATTTCTTGAGGTTCGAAACATGGAAGGTCGGATGAACATTGCTTAGCTCAGGTGGAAGATCAAGCTTGTAAGCCACTTTTCCAACTCTGTCAAGAATTTTGAAGGGGCCTACGTATCGAGGAGCTAGCTTTCCCTTTCTGCCGAAACGAATAACTCCTTTCCAAGGGGATACCTTAAGTAGCACAAGGTCCCCAACTTGAAATTCCAAGGGTTTACGACGTTTATCAGCATAACTCTTTTGGCGACTTCGAGCCTTGAGAAGGTTATCCTGAATAAGCTGGATTTTGTCTGTGGTTTCCTGGATTAGTTCGGGTCCAGTAATACGAGCTTCACCAACCTCGGTCCAACAGACAGGAGAACGACATTTCCGACCATAGAGTGCCTCAAAAGGAGCCATGTTAATGCTGGCGTGATAACTGTTGTTGTATGAAAACTCAACCAAAGGAAGATGAGAATCCCATGCGCCACCAAAATCGATGACACATGCCCTGAGCATGTCCTCAAGTGTCTGGATGGTTCGTTCAGTCTGACCATCCGTTTGAGGGTGATAAGCAGTGCTCAGGTTTAACTTGGTACCCAAAGCATCTTGTAGAGATCCCCAAAAGTGAGAGGTGAAACGACCATCGCGATCAGAAATAATATCCAAAGGTATACCGTGACGACATACGATTTCACTTACGTACATCTTTGCCAACCTTTCCACAGAATACTTCTCGCGAATAGGTAGAAAGTGAGCTGACTTGGTCAAACGATCGACGATTACCCAAATACTGTCAAAACCTTTGGGTGTGCGAGGGAGTTTAGTGATGAAATCCATAGCTATGCTCTCCCATTTCCAGACAGGAATCTCTGGTTGTTCAAGCATACCAGCCGGTCGTTGATGTTCAGCCTTAACCTTGGAACAAGTGAGGCATTTTGCAACGAAAAGAGCAATGTCTTTCTTCATACCAGGCCACCAATAAGAATAACGAAGATCTTGGTACATCTTGTCAGCTCCAGGATGAATAGAATAACGAGACTTATGAGCCTCGTTCATGAGAAAAGTACGAAGATCATCACGGTCGGGAATCCACAGTCGATTAAGAAAATAAAGGAGACCATCGGGTTTGGTTTCAAGTTGAGTCTCAGCACCACAAGACATTTCATCGTACATGTTACCTTGGGTGACTGAGGTGTGTTGAGCCTGGAGAATGCGATCTTGGAGATCGGTACGAACTCTAGCACATTGGAGTTTGACATGCTCTTTACGACTAAGTGCGTCAGCCACAACATTCGCCTTGCCAGGATGGTAGCGAATTTCGCAATCATAGTCGTTAAGTAATTCAACCCAACGTCGTTGCCTCATGTTAAGATTCTTTTGGTCGAAGACATGTTGGAGACTTTTGTGGTCCGTGAACACCACACATTTGGTCCCATAGAGATAATGTCTCCAAATCTTGAGTGCAAAGACAACAACGCCCAATTCAAGATCATGGGTGGTATAATTTTTCTCGTGAATCTTGAGTTGTCGAGATGCATAAGCGATAACCTTTCCTCGTTGCATAAGAACACAACCAAGTCCTTGGTTCGATGCATCACAGTAGACCACGAAATCATCATTACCATCAGGTAGAGATAAGACAGGAGCTTCACAGAGTTTCAGCTTAAGAGTTTCAAATGCTTCCTCTTGCTTAGGTCCCCACTCATAGGGTTTACCCTTGTGAGTTAAGGTAGTGAGAGGAACAGCGATCTTGGAGAAATTGGCGATGAATCGACGATAATAACCAGCCAACCCAAGAAAAGAACGGACTTCCGTTGGAGTGGTAGGAACACTCCAATCCTTCACAGCTTCGATCTTTGCAGGATCAACATGAATTCCGTTCATATCAATGACATGTCCCAAAAATTGAACTTCCTTAAGCCAAAATTCACATTTGGAGAACTTGGCGTACAGTTGTTCTTTCTTTAGGAGACTCAAGATGGAGTGAAGATGTTGTTCGTGATCGGATTTTGATTTAGAGTAAATCAAAATATCATCAATGAAAACGATCACGAATTTGTCGAGATAAGGTCTACAAACCCGATTCATCAAATCCATAAATACCGCGGGAGCATTGGTCAAACCGAAAGGCATAACCATGAATTCATAGTGACCATAGCGAGTGCGAAAAGCTGTCTTGGGAATATCTTCATCGTGGACTCTAAGCTGATGATAACCAGAACGGAGATCAATCTTCGAGAAGTGGGTTGCTCCTTGAAGTTGATCGAAGAGATCGTCAATCCTAGGAAGCGGATAACGATTCTTGATAGTGAGTTTGTTGAGTTCACGGTAGTCAATACACATCCGAAGAGAACCATCCTTCTTTTTAACGAATAAGACAGGGGCTCCCCATGGAGAAGAACTAGGGCGAATGAACCCTTTATCAGAAAGTTCCTGTAATTGACTAGCAAGTTCTTGCATCTCAGAGGGTGCAAGACGATAAGGAGCTTTAGCTATAGGATTAGCACCAGGAACAAGATCAATACGAAACTCCACTTGTCGAGCAGGAGGCAAACCAGGTAAATCCTCTGGAAAGACTTCAGGATAGTCTCGAATAATAGGAATGTCTTGGATACTTTTGCCTTTGTCCTTCTTCTCTATCACGTTAGCTAAGAAGGCTGTATACCCCTTTCGTAAGTACTTTTGGGCAGTAGTACAAGACATAAGCTTAAGCTCACCACAGGGTTTCTCACCATAGATCTTCAAAATCTCACCAGATTCGAGAGGAATGCGTATGACTTTCTCGAAGCACAGAATTTCGGCACGATGAGTTGACAACCAGTCCATGCCTACTATAACATCAAAACTACCAAGATGCATGGGAATAAGATCGATAGGGAAGGTATGATCATCGAGATTCAACAAGCAGTTACGAATAATAGAACCGATCGAAATAGACTTCCCGTTAGCTACCTCTACCACGAAAGGATCTTCTAGATTAGTGTGGGGTAAGTTAAGTAAAGGTTCAAACTTTAGTGACACGAATGACTTATCAGCTCCTGAATCAAATAATATGGATGCATAGTGGTTATTAATGAGAAACGTACCATTCACCACTTCGTTGTTGTCACGGGCCTGATTAGCGTTGAGATTGTAGGCGCGACCTCGAGCACCTTGGTTCTGGTTGCGGTTCTGGTTTTGGTTACGGTTACGGTTAGGGCAGTTGTTGATGTAGTGATCGGGGCTGCCACATTCGTAGCATTGACCACGAGTAGGCCTGTTGTTTTGTTGGTTGGGAGCAGGGTTGTTTCTGGCAGGGTTGTTTTGGTTGTTTTGGTTGTTTTGGTTGTTTTGGTTGTTTTGGGCAGCAGGGGCTTGACAGGCATTGGTGTAGTGTCCATACCGTTTACAGTTATTACACTGGCGGCATGGTCTACCAGGAAGATGATGGAACTGGCAGGTGTTGCAAAGAGGGTGTGTTCCACCATAGGGTTTCTTGGCTGGATTTTGGGTAGCAGGTGGAGTAGCAGCAACCATATAGTTTCTAGCCTTACGCTTCTTGTTGCTGGAGGTCTCAGGCTTGACTTCAATTGCAGGCTGTGGAGTGTCTTTGGCAACAGTCTTCTTAGAGCCCTTGCGAACCAGAGTACCATTCTTCACATGATTATCAGTAAGAGTGGCCGCTAGACGTTTGGCCTCTTCCAGAGTTGCAGGATTTCTACCCCAAACAGTGTCCTGGATTTGCATGGGCAGACCACCGATGTACTTCTCGATGGCTACCGGCAGAGGAGTAACCTTGTGTGGCAATAATAAGCTAAGCTCATGAAAGCGGGTGTTGTAGGCAAGATTTTCCCCACTATCCTGAGCCAAGGTGTGGAACTCATCCTCAAGCTTTTTAACTTCATTGCGAGGACAGAACTCCTCCTTCATGATCTCCTTGACCTGGTCCCAAGTCATAGCAAGAGCAACCTCGGCCCCACGAGTACGCTTTTCTTCATTCCACCATGTGAGTGCTCGTTTATGGAGAACACTCATGGCGTAACGAACCTTGAAATTGTTGGGGCACTCACTGTTGATGAAGGTATTCTCAATACCCTCAAACCATTGGAGAAGTCCAGTAGCTCCTTCTTCACCGCTGAACTTTGGAGGGTTACAAGAGTTGAAATGCTTGAGGGTGCAAGCTTGGGGTCCATTACCATTGCCATTGCCATTGCCATTCCCGTTCCCGTTGTGACCATTCCCATTCAATTGGATGACCTGAGCAAGTAAGTTGGGAACCAGAGTTGCGATTTGCTGCGCCATTTGTTGAGAAATGATCGCAGCCAGTTGAGCATCGACCCCATTGTTGTTGTGACCAGGACCTTGGTCATGGTTGTGGTTATGGTTATCACCACCTTCTTCGTGGTTCTCACCATTGGTGTTGCGAGTGCTGCGACGAGGAGGCATGATCTGTAATAGACACAATGAAATGAATGAGAGTTTATATAAGGAATGTAATCATTTATTCATTAATTAAAACGAATAAACGAAAACGTTGACTTATCAAAGATTCTAAATTCTAATAACA